>CM019149.1:229555416-229573921 GCA_009733165.1 Naja naja | reverse complement strand
TACCCATTTTGTGGATTTAAGATTAAATTGAAACTGGTCCTGGAACCCAATGTACTCTAGTAAATATGTGTATTCAACACTTTAGTACATGTTTACACATATTCATATATTTGTTTGAAAGCCTGCTCGAAGCTACACTTAAAAATAACAAGAGAGAGCTAAACAAACTTACAGGGATTAAATTCAAAGCTGCTGACTAAAATTAATGGCCTGTAAAATAAGCTATCCCATTTATACAATTAATTGATGTATTCTGCTGTGTCATCTATCCTTTCACATGCACATATGTGAACACATATTCATGCACAGAAACACAGGCAATACACCCACTCCTGCTTCCCACTTTCCACTAGAAACAGCAAAATAGAGCAAGTAGAAAGGTAGATGCAGGAAGAGCCTTGGTGGCTCAGGCTGTTAATTGCCTGCACTTAAGTTCCAGCTGCCTACAACTGCTGTAGGCTCGAATCCCACCAGGCTCAAGGTTGACTCAGCCTTCCATCCTCTCGGGTAGGTAAACTGAGGACCCAAGATTTTGGGGGCAATAAGCTGACTTTGTAAAAATGCGCTTAGTAATAAGCAGGCATATACAATGGAATGAAGGCTATTGCTGAGCACACTGGGTTGCATCCCAAAATTGTAAGCCTCCCTGAGTCTCCGGAGAAGGGCAGCATATAAATGTAATTTTAAAAAAACAAAGAGAAATAATTAAAAATGGAGATTAAATAGGTAGATAGGGAAAGAAGGTATGTTTAATACTGAAATTCACCAGAGACTGAGCAAGTTTAGGTGTCCTTCCTAACCTTGGGCATAACTAATCATATTCTCAAAGGTATCTCCCAGTAACAACATCAGAAGACATTTCAACTTCATATTAATTCACTTTTTCAACCACATCATCAGAAAAAAAAGTGACCCCAATTTACAAGTAATTTTTGAAAGGAAGTATTTATCTCATTATCAGGTAAATACGGTATGAAAAGATCAAGATGCCATAAAATAACACTCAGCATAGAGATTCTCTTCTTTGAACTTGCTTGTAAAAAAACAACCCTGTTCAATCTTACATATTCACCTTTTGGGTATTGCTAATGCTAGCATAAAATCAGCTTGCCTCATCTTAAATAAAATGGTACAATTCAGAAAATGGAGCTGCAGAGGAATTAGGTGATAGCCAATAGTTTGAACATGAACCAAAATTCTTTTCTTCAAATAGCTTTAGAAAAGCTAAATTTAAGGTTCCATACATTTTGAGATTTCAATAATCACTGGGTTCATTCCAGAGATTAAACATGAACAAATATTATTGAAATCAGTGCACTTGTAACATTTAATGGTACTCTGTTCTTAATTTTGATTGTCCTACATTCACCATATGCAACATGTTTCATAACAGATTATTCTATTAACATAATTGTATATGCAACATGTTTCATACAGATTATTCTATTAACATAATTGTGCCATTTTCATTGATTCTACAGAACTTGGTTTCTGTATTGATGTTTTAAGATCCTAAGTGTATATAAAAACAATATGTTAGAATGTACATAATTATGGGTTGCTAGTGTTGCTTTGGCAAGAGGGGTAGTAATATCCATAATAAATAAGTAAATTCTTGATTAATCGTCTTAATGATTGTATTCACTTTCTCTATGCAGGAAAAGGGCAGACACAGACTCTAGAAAGAACAGTATTCCCAACAGTAAAGAAATTCCTTCACATCATCCCACAGATCCAGTAGAACTAAGACGCCTAAATTTTCAAACTCCAGGTAATTTGCAATATTCTATTTTAATTATTAAACAACATATCCCCATAGAAGATTTTGGTGTTTCATAGGAGTAAATACTATATGAAAACAATTTTTTACCTTTGATTATGTTGCTTCTGTTGATTATCGAAGACTTAGTTTTAAAAAATTTCTACTTCAAACTGTGCTTCTTTCCTGTTGGGCTTATGCTAGTGAGATGTACCAAATTAATCATATTTCATCTTTAATTAATGTTATTTTTAGAAGACCATAGTTATGAGATAGACTAGTGGGATACTTAATGGTGTTCATAAATTCAAGATAATCATGTCCTTCCTCCCTCAAATGTTCCATGTACTGTCTTAATTAGAATCTCATCTTGATGAGGATTTAAAATTCTTTAAAATGTACAACACCAGAAGGAAGAAAAAAGCCAGAGGTAATAGGAAAAACTATTAAAAGGCTTGAGAGAAAAGAAAGTGGCTAGTTAAAAATAACTACAGATAGTTCTCAACTTACAATTGTTCATTTAGTGACTGTTCAAAGTTACAACAGCACTGAAAAAGTGACTTGCAACCATTTTTCACACTTACGACTATTGCAGCATCCTCATGGTCATGTGATCCAAATTCAGACTCTTGGCAACTCAGTTATATTTATGACAGTTGCTGTGTCCCAGGTGGCCACGTGAACCCCTTTTGTGACCTTCTGACAAGCAAAATCGAGGGAAAGTTAGACTCATTTATAACAATAGTATCACTAACTTAACAACTGCAGTGATTCATTTAACAACTTTGGCAAGAATATGTGAAATGAGCCAAAATTCACTTAACAAATGTCTCACTTAACAACAGAAATTTTGGGCTCGATTGTGGTTGTAAGTTGAGGACTACCTGTATGTTATATACCGGCATTGCAGCTTTCATGCTGTATAGAAATACAGTAACTTTTTGTATTAAGTAAATTATGCTTTCTGTATTGAATTATTAGCATTGAATACATGCTATATGAATATTTATTAGATATACATACTGTTAAAGCCTTTATTGCTTCTTTTACACCCAGTTCTCTGTTGGAAATCCATTTACTCATGCATGCTTATCACTCCATTATTTGCCTGTATGTAAACTGCCATCATAGATCAAATCTTACAAGCATGGCTTTTATGTTTACATTAACTAAAGCAAACAATACTTACATACCAAAGAGAAACATTTGAGATCAGCTACCTGACCCATGCAGCTCAGTAATGCTACAAGCAGTATGTACTCAGAATTAAATCATCTAGAATGCACTTTATCTTGTGCAGAATGAAAGTCCTGAGTTTAACCTAAAATATGTTTTCTGAGAATAAGAACAATCTTTCTTCTCAGTTTCTCAAACTTAATTTGACTCCTTGACATATTTTACTGTGATATGAGAATATAAAAAGAAGAATAAAACATGATGGATGAAAAAGGTTAATGTAAAAGGAAGAAGGTAAACAAATTGCAACAAATTACTTGTTGAACAATATTGCAACAACTGAAGAACTATTAGGACAGTTGGAATTACTACAGCTTTGAATTTAATGATCGTTTCACAGTTTTCAAATCTTACCTTGTGTCTCTATAATAAATTTTAATATAGTAGGAAATTGACACAATTTGAGATTTTAAAATCTCAAACACTTTAGACTTTTTAATGGGAAGTAATGTACAATTGTTTTCAATGGGTAAATCAACACAATGCCTTCCCCTCAGTCTTCCTCCATATAGTACCTGTGTTTTTAACAAAATGAATTGAAAATTGCTTTTCAGACATTAAGACATTCACTTAACCAACATATGAAAAGGTAAAAGGAGAATACAGTCAGTAAATTTGCCTTTTGTTCTTCTTTGTCAAAGTTAGCATGATAAATGTAAAGGCCTCTCTTTCCATATGAATAGGACAATGTCCAATATACTACTACTACTTCTAACTCTTCAGAAGTAACCAGATGTTGGCTTATATTGGTTTCAAATGTCTGAAATATCATAGTAAAAGGGCACATGGAAAACCAATTGAGTTATATCTATTCAAAAATACCTAACCTGGATCCAATTTTGTATTCACAGAAGATATGGTTGAGACAATATTGCAGGGGTAGATATCCAAATTCTCATTATCATTTTTGCAATTCCATGTGGTATTTATGACTACAGGAAGGAGAATTTTCAAATGACTATCTCAATCTCTTCCTTCAGAGAAACCCTCATTAAATTTTGGAACATACTGTGAATTGCAGCTTTTTCATTATTGGAGGTTGTACCCATTATAGATTATAGGAGTTTGGATCTATTATAATTGAAAATCACAGAAAAAAGATTCATAAAGATTCATTGCAAAAGTTGCTGATAGAAGTAACCACATTGTTTTAATATTGTTTATATTTGCAGTACCACAACTGTAATTTAATAAAAAAATTGAAAAATCAAAAAGTGAAAAGAAGAGTTCATTCCTAAAATTTCAAGTTATTAATTAATAAACCTATTCTTCTTAATACTAAATCTATGTCAAATGAATCCATGAGCAGTAGGATTGAGACAGTTCATATTGATCCAGCCATCTCTTGATGCCTAAATTACATGCCTCTCCCTGACTAACATGCATACATGCATACAAAAAGCCTGATGCAAATGTAAACTGTGTCAAGGGAAGGCAATTTCTTCCTACCTTTCTCTTGTATTTCTTAAACCAAAACCTTGATCACATCCTTGAACAGATGTGCTGACTGCAGCATTTCTCTTACCTTTCTTTGTTTCTTACAATCATGTCCATCTGCAAAGTCACTTGTGTAACAAGCAGATACCAAAAGATATAAAACGGGGCACATATGGCAGATTTCTCCCATTCTACAAATCACTCCATACAATTGGAGAACTAGCAGCAATAGACACATGTCTACATTTGGACATGTCCATCCTCTGAGAGTGATAAATATAAATCTGTCCATGATGTTACTCTACCTGTTTATCTTTATTGAAAAAAAAACACTCTGTCAAAAGAGCAGTGCTGAATGAAGCCAGAAGGAGAAACCGGTGCTGCTATGCTATGAGGGCCTATTTTTTACCCAAGCCTGATGGACTTTTGAGAGATGACATGTGTATTTTAGACATGCATATAGATATATATAGACAGTCTAGGTAACATTTGACCTATGCATTGCAAAGCCCTGGTCAGGCATTATGCAGGTGGACACTCCTATGGAACCAGATGTCTTCACACTCTTTTTTCTCTGAAAACTAAAGTAGCCATTAAGAGAGGTCCCCAGCAACCTGAATGAAAGGGAGCATTCTTGCAGCAGCCAAAAGTGGCCAATAAAAAGTGATCAGAACCTAGCCTTTGACTATATCAGAATCTCTGTTAAATAGGAAGCATCTCTGATTGTTCACACAGCATAAGGTGATCAGGTTAAAGGTGAAGTAGTTTATAATAGACTGGAGAAGAATTTAAACCACACGAGGATGTTTTCTGAAAATAATCAATAACCTCAAGAGTTGATATATATTGATTAAACCCATCTTCAGTGAACCTGTTCTTAAGGTGTATTTGCTTTCTTACTTCTGTTCCCCATGGGAAGCTGAGCAAATGTGAATATTTAGCATTTTTTAATCCTTGGGATGAATGATGCTACTGCTCATGTGCTTTTGTTTGCATATATCATAGCCTCTTATGTGCATGATAAAATTATTACTTTCTTCAGAAGCATACATCACGGACAATAGATGTAGTTAGTAACTGAAGAATGCTGTATCTCTAATATACCTGGGCAAATGGGATGCTTAACAATGAAATCTGATACATGCATGTTTTTGCTTTTGTATAGCTTGCACCAGGGCTACTTAATTTCCATTTCTGTGTTGTTTGATTTATTTTTTCCCATCTCTCTTTCAATATAATGGGGCAGTATGGAGGGAAGAAAACATTGGCATATGCTGTTCCACCCATATCTGTTAATAAAAATGCTCTTAGGATACATTGTCATGCAAATATGCATCAACAGTGGATGCTTTCCAGATTCATAACAACAAGCCATCTGTATTCTACAGTATTTAAGTTAAAATGGACTCTTGAATGCAGAAGCCCATTACCAGTTGAAATTTCTTGACCATGCTGAGGACAGTACTTGGCCTTTAGTTGCCAGTTATATAGCAAAAAAGCAAATTCATTTTCAAGCTAAATAAATATAAATTATAATCATCTGTATTTAGAATGTATAAATGATAAAAGTGGGTATGGAATAAAAGGTAGAGAATTAAGAGGAAGGAAGGAAGGAAGGAAGGAAGGAAGGAAGGAAGGAAGGAAGGAAGGAAGGAAGGAAGGAAGGGGAAAGAAAGAAAAACACACACTTGTACTACTTTTCTACTTATTTCTTTTGATGAGATTATTATGAAATTTAAGAAAAGACATTTATTTTATATAACCCATAAACATAATAATAATAGATGGTTGATTCTAGAAGTGGTTTAATTTTCTTCTTAAATAAACTTATCCATTCTGCATAAATAAATGAACAAATTGTGTACCACATTTTGATAGGAATCAAATGACTCCCTATAGAAGGATAATGGTCATATAAAAATAGCAAAATACAGAAGGAATTCTTGTCTGAGATATTTCAATATGGATACAATAAAAACAGTTAAAATCATGGGACATGATTTTAACATCTTGGACCACTTATTTCTACTAAAGAGTGAGACATTGAAGATTTTGTTATTTCTGTATAAGCCTGCATTCGAGGCTTATTATTTAGAACTTATCTATTATTTCATATGAATGATGTCTTGGTTTTCAATAATATAAAATTGAGTATTGAGATCCAGTTCTGCAATATGACTTACTAATACAGCTGTTTGGTTCTGTCTATGAACAAATTAGGGTAGTCTGACCTTTCTGTCTCTTTCTCAGTTCTGAATATCCACATTGTACTGTGCATGCAGAATAGTACCTCGGTCTCTGTAAAAACTGACTTAATATGATGGTGTACTGCTGTTACTAATTTCTTTCCCATTTCCAATTGGCTTTACTTTTTACAGCTTTGAGCAGTAATTCAGTCCCCTACGCCTCCCTGATTGGCTCTGTGTCTTCCCTCTCTAGCCAAACTACCACTCAATCCTTATATGATAATAACTCTCTCCCACGATTCGCTCGAAAAGGTCTAAACATCTTTGTCTATTATTTTCTCTGTTCACTGTTTTAGATGTTCCATTATTCAGCTTCCATTTCTGAATAAGCCTAGCATTTTCTTGTGTCTTTTTCTCTTTCTTTCTATATTGTGTCACTGGGATGCTCAATCTGGATTAAAATGTGTTGGCTATTTCTAAAACAAATCACCCAGATTAAATATGCCATACGAAGATATGAGAGATACTAAAACATCTCCCAAATTAATAAAAAAATATCGTTGTTTTCCTTTCTGGTAGTAATTTCCATAATGTGTGGGCACTTTGTACACTTACCAAACAATCAAAAGAACTGTTATATATCTAATTAGTTCTGCCACATCATATTATCTTCCTTAGTGCTACTTTCAGTGCCACCAGCAGGATTTAAATGACATGCTGGTGATGATTGACCCTTCCTTCATTAAGCCAGAATCTATAACCCTAGTAAGGACATAGCAAATGTAATTTATATCTTTATATTATCATTTCCTGATCACGACACATAAAGCTGTGTAGCATCATGCAAACTGTCTTTTGTAGAATACATCCTTCAAAGTTGCAGTGATGAAACAGCCTGACCTATGGAAAATATGGCTTCTAGCTTGAGCCACCCATTCCTCCTTTCAGTTGCCATCTTTCTTTTGTTTACACATAATGTCCATACATCCGGGGTTTGCTAGTTTAAAACTCTAACCAATTTTATGTCTCCCTACAACAAGCTATTTTAGGCGAGCTTACAATATGGGAAATATAGTGAATGGGTGGAAAATCATCCACCATGAGCAGTTGAAAAAAAAAAACTCATTTGAGCAAATACTTGTGGATTTGCTAAAATCTTTAGCTTGGCAGCTCATGCTAGTTGACCCCATTTTGCCCCTTTACCCTGTCTCCAATTTACCCTGTTGCTTTTCTAACCCATCTCATCCCACTCCATTCCTTCCCTGACCCTTCTCAATGTTCATTGTTTTTCCATTTGTAGACAAAGATGTTTACACCTGAAGTAGATTGTAGGTAATCTCTGGGGGTTGATAAAGGGACGGGGTTGAGATTTTTATCTTTTCTCTGAGAAAGTAGGATGAATTGCATGTTTGTGTTTCACAAAACTGATTCCGTACAACCCCTGCCACTACAATCTGCTACTAGTGGAAACATTTTTGAAGCTTTAAATGTCTGATGTACAATCTTGTCTTTATTGACTGTTGTCTATAAGCTGCAATGCATGTTGACTCTGACTATCCGTAGCTGCATGTGAATGTCCTAAATTTTTGTAACATGTTTTGAAAAATCATTAGATTATTCTTTGTCTTAATCAACTTCTCCAATTCTTGAAATACAAGAAACCCACTTCTTAAGAACCAAGCTATTAATTTATTTCATTTCATTCAATTTTATAATTACACATTAGTTTTTTTTTTTCTTCCCCTGTTTTATTTTTGAAATCTCTTTTTGCAGGACCAAGTTTCTTTGGTTACCCTGGTAACCTACATTCTTCAAGTTAGTTTTCCTCATAAGTTATTTTGTCTCAACTCTTCTAACTCTTTAGGGCTCTTTGACTGGTTTCTCCTTGCCCTCGATTCACATTCTGTTCACCTAAGTCCAACACCATTTCCATTTCACACAGTTCAAGACAAGGGATTATATATGACATTAAAAATCATTATTCAAAGAGAAATGAACATAAAGTCTAACTATCTCATTCTTTGCACTTAGCTAACTTCATTAAGCTTTGGCATAATATATGTGTATAATTATATATATATATATATATATATATATATATATATATATATATTTACATAATTATATATATAAACTTATATATGTATGTAGTCATTCTAACACTAGAGAATGGTTGTTTGGGAAATTGCTTGATTTTTTTTGTTTTGTTTAGTAATCTGGCTTCAGAGCATGTCTTGCTTTGAGTGACTAAACTATATGCCTGCTTCTATCACCTTAAACATCTTTACTATTTACACATTTTGCAGCCATTTTAATTGCTATATTTTAAAAATTTGAATACTAGTACTTGTCTTTCATTATTTTTCAATTTCATCTTTTTCTACTTTAACAGGTATGGCTAGCCACCCACCAATACCTATTTTGGAACTTGCAGATCACATTGAAAGACTGAAGGCAAATGACAACCTGAAATTTTCCCAAGAATATGAGGTAATGACCCCAGGTTTCCCAGGAGCTGATTCACTGATAATTTAGAATAACAATATTAATAGGTTGGAATAAACTCCGGAAATACAACTTCTGTCTATAAATATAAAACATAAATTAACATAATAAAAAAAGACGTAAGGCAAATTTTCAAAATGTAAGACTGAATTCTTAAACAAATGTCATAACAAGCTTGTTGAATAGAATAAGATTTCGGTGTAAGTATTTTAGGATTAATTGCTTCATTATTTTTATGCCATTATGAATATTTAAAGCAAATTCTTAAAAAGTCAGCATTTTCTCCCAGAAGGTATTTTCAATAATTTAGTGTCCTGTTTGAATAGGAAAGGATTTTAAATCTCTTTGGGAGACATTCTGTCCAAATCAGTTCCTTTTGTCATTGAAATAGAATAGAAGTAGAAATAGAAATGGAAAAAGAAAAGGGGTGTGTGGAAGGATCCTAGAATAAGAGGAATGGAAAGAAGTGACTTAGGTAACAAGAGCATGGTATACTTTTCTTTTAGTATCAATAAATACTTGAAAACATTTAATTCTTACATGCCTGTCTAAAATTTTAAAAAATTAGCCAATTCAGGAAAAGAATTCTAAAATCAATGCCTAACAAAAAATAAGAAGACATTTCACCAGCATATTAACATTGAATGGATAAAACAGTGAATTCAGCTAAATTCAATGCAAGTAAAATTAGTACCTAAATAATTTGGGCAGAAAAAAAGGAAAACTTGTCATATGTGTAGCTTAGTTTATGACTCCACAAGAATTTTACGTAATTAATTTAGAATTAGGTTGGTTCACAGAGTAAATGTTGCCTATACTAAGGATTGGTATAGTTATTATTACCTCACTGTTCATTAATTCATGAGTTATACATTTTAGTAACATCATGAGAAGTTATTATGAAGTACCTCTTAATATCCCATGGATAATCAGTCCCAGGATGCACGCAAACACAGAGGGACCAGACTCAGTAGATATGGCTGAAGACAATAGGGCCACATTCATTAAATACCATTAATTATTACTAAAGCACAATATGTAGGGAAGCATGCAGAATTGCAGATTTTTTCCCTTAATAGCAATTCCACTCTGGATCATGCTACTAGGGAAGGTGGAGCATCATAATTGGATGGTCAGCAGTCTTTCAAGCTGCTGTCCAATGACTCTCCCATTGGAAAGCATTAGAGGATTATTTTTCTCCATATTTTTCCTCTATAGTCCCATCTATAGTCTCATCCTACATCGAAATGCTGTATTCATTTTTCTGACTTATTGCTGCCACCACCACCAAATTTGGTCCCATTCTGTTCTTGGGGAATCCTGTTAATGGACAGATAATATTATCCCAAGGTACTTTATGTAATTTTGTTTCTAACATTCCAAAGTATTAAAAAGGAAAAAGGAAAGAAAAGAGAAAACCCAAATATTCAGAGAAATTCTGCTATAGTATGTACAGCAAGTATTGCAGTGGACAATAGATTAAATACTTTTCAATGCTATGGTTTGTTTCTGATAATTGTATCAGATGAGTAATTAACCAGAGAACACTTAAGACTTTAAAAGGTCCATATCTTGCCTTGTAACATGAGTTCCCTGTTAGAGAGAAAAGAGTTCCCTGCAACAAACCAGGATATCAGTATCAGAGAATTCCACAAGTCAGTTCAAAGGTCAAAATTAGCCAAAATGAAGAGCTAGGGGCAACTCCAACTGTTTGGAGGGCAAGGGCTTGGAAGTTGTTTTATATAACTCAGAAATCGACATAGTTTTGAAGTTGAGCAAGAACAGTGTGTTTCTCTTTTCAAGATGATGTGCTGATCATCACCTTGCTTACATAGCAGATGCAACATGTTCTTCAATTAGGCACCCTCCAGAATCTACCTCCTCATTGCCTGAACTCAGTCTTCTTTCAAGCTCATGTCTCTTGAAGCTGTCCTAAAGTGATGGTCTGTCAAATCTTCCTATTTAGCCTCTGACCTGAGATTCAAGCAAAGCTGTAACTTCACCTCCTAAGGCACAGCATATTGACACATGTTAATTTCATACCCAAGACCAAAAGCATTGTCCTCAGTAAAGATAAAATGGACCAATTGTGGCAGAATCTGCAGCTAGAGTGGGTAGGAGTTAAGAGACTGTCTAGCTTGAAATCCCTGCAGGGGAGGAAGCAACGGAGACTTAAACCTTCCACCCACATCCAAAATTCTTGGATCACTTATCAGGGTTGTTCCCAGAAGAATGCATTTCCTATAATTGGGTGAGTAGCAATAAAGAAACTTCTCTGATCAGTTCACAGTGTCATTCTGGTTCCCTGCATCTGACACCAATTAAGTAACAGTTTTGGTGTCTATTGTGCCCAGGAGTGGGATGCTACCGGTTCTGCCCAGCTCTATAGAACTGGTATCTCTGAAGAGCAGCAGACACTGAACTGGTACTGTGTCTGCTGCTGTTTGGCCCACCCACCCACCTGGGCTGTTATCTGGCCTTTATTTCCTGCTTTTTCAACCTCAGCTGCTTTGCACGGCACAGCTGAAGTTAAAAAAAAATAGCAAAAAGGTGTTTTTTCAAATGCTGCACACCTGTGTGCAGCGTTTATTAGCTGTCTGGGCAGCACAGCTTAAGGTTTATTATACGCGCATGCAGTGTGCATCGCGCGCAAAGCGTGCATGCACATGCTAAACGTAATCGCCGAACCGGTAGTAACACCGGTTGAATCCCACCCCTGATTGTGCCCCAGAATTTGCTGCTTGATGCAGCCACCTTAATACACTTAACAGTAGAATACAGTTTGCATGAAATTACTGAAATGGCAATACTTATTATGCCACATTCTTCAAGCAATCAAGTACTGAACTGTTACGTTCTTTCTGCCTCAAATGCAAATTATTACTTGGAATAACAGCTGCTAAGACTAGAATACTAGTACTCCTTATAAGCAATAGCACAATGACATTTTGTCAGCTGGCTAATCAAGCATCATAATAATGCTATCATATTCAATCCTATTATAAAATCTTTTAATTCCAATATGCAAAACTGTTTATTTTAAAATATGGGTACTTGAACAGCTTATTAACATATATCTATGCTTTCAAGCTTTCAAAATACCTTTCATATACAATACTTTGAAAGTAATGATTTTGAGACATGTTGTTCCAGGTGACACTGGTATCATAACAGAATGCAAATAAATTAGTACTCTATATCTTTTAAGTGTGGATGCCTCCTTTGTGTAGGAACAATTTGATAAAAACTTTAATAAATGTTGCCTTTGGAATGCAGTTTTATTTGACCTTTACATAAATATTTCAGTCCGTAGAGTATAAACATCTAATATCTTAAGCAAGAGACATTTAAGTAGCAATTTTATATTTATTTTTACAGTACTTATGTTTAAAGTTGCTTATCATGTAATGATTCAGTGTTAGATAAGGTCTTACGCTTTGTCTGAAAAATAATCTCATTACTGTCTAAAATGAAAATACAGTCTTAACATTCACTAAATCATGTTAATTTGAAGGTCATGTTAGGGTTTAAAGTGACACTTAACACAATTATGCAGAGATTTTATGCCAATTGTATATAATTATTTAGTGTTCACAGTCACAGAGATCATGCAACCTAAACTGTCATTGTAAAAATACCATTTGCTGGTATTCATTTGCTGGTATTCATGTATTTCCTTTACATGAATTTCACAATGGCTGTTCTGCATAGTATAAATTTCTAAAGTTATCTACACTTTATTTTGCTGTCTGTTCAAATGCATATGGAATCATTTGTCTAAACCAGCAGCCCCCAACCTTTTGGGCACCGGGGACCAGTGCCATGGAGAAAGGGTTTTCTGTGGATGAGAGGGGATGTGATTTTGCATATTGCCTGCATCCCATGGATGGGGCTTCGCTTGTTTGTGCGACCCAGTTGCTGGCATACCAGGGACTGGTGCCGGAGGTTGGGGACCTCTGGTCTAAAAGTCTAAAGATTATCAAATAAGCTTGATAAAATAAAAAGTGCTATTTTTGTAAAGCAAAAGATGCCACATAACAGAGGTTTTCAAGCTAACCTTAATTTTAAAAAATCCCAGAACCCTGATCAAGAGGCAAAGATCTAGAGATAGAAATTTGGCAATAAAATTAAAAGGGTTGTAATTTATATAATCAAATGTATGTATTTAAGTAATTTGAATTTTACAAAAATTGATGCTCCAATTACCATCCTAGAAAGCTACTTTGTTTATTATTTTGAAATATGAAAAACAAACTGATGTTATGAATGTAAAATAATATTTCTAATATAACAGATAACAGATAATCAGAGTTGGAAGGAACCTTGTAGGTCATCTGGTCCATATATGGTCCATATAGCATCAATCATGTGAATTCTCAAGTTTCCTCTTTTTGCTATGTACTCAAAATGGGCAGTGATTGATATATACATGTGTGTGCAAATACAAAGTGTTAGATTTGCATGAAGAGTCAGACGCGGAGTGCTTCAGTGAAGAGTTTATTAGTGACTACAGCTCATAACAGACCCGATTTGGCTGGGCTGCGGCTGCTACTTATAGCCAGCAGCCGCGGTTGCCAATCAGAGTGCAGGTTTTCCGCACTTTTAAACCAATCATTTCTGACATTTTACAAGAACAGTTCAAACTAAACCAATGACATTCAAACCTGCATACATAACCCCTCCCCACTAGGTTCAGTCCATACTCAAACCCCAACCTATCTAATGTATTCTTTTAAATAGATGGGGCTCTTACGTGTACGTTGAGACCTTTGTGGTTCAGAAGTTTTAACGTTCTCACCCAGTGAGAGAGGAAATGTGTCTGTTGACATTTCCCTAGTTGGACTTCCTGTGAAAGAAGACCCTGTTTGATTGTTAGAATCTGGTCTCTCCTCCCAACCCATCTCCAGCCCAATGTCAGCACCCAAGTCAGGTAGTGATGTGCAATCTTCCACTTGTAAGGATGGATCTTGGCATTGTGACAGGTTTTGGGATTGTTCCTGTCATAATGGCTCGTTACACATGGGGTTGATTCTTGCTTGCTGATTATCCTCATGCTCCTCCCCTTCCCCTAGAAAAGGCATTAGGTATGGGAACTAGAGAGGAACAATTGCGATGTTCCTGAGGTAATCTGGATCTTAACTGATCAATGTGCCTGCTCCAGAGGACACCATCCTCTGTTTGTACCCTGTAAGAACGAGGGCCAGTTATGTGAGTTATTTCAGCAGGAATCCATGAAGGTTCACCCATAAGGTTCTTAGCATAAACAGAATCACCCACACTGAACGTGCGAACTTTGCTAGTGGAATCAAGTGGTGCATTGGGTGCATAAGTGGGATGAAGGCGGTCAAGGGGAGACCTAAGTTTCTACCCATCAACAACTCTGCTGGGGATAAGTTAGTTGATGGGTTAGGAGTGATGTGCTGAACACTAAGAAGTTTTTCAACTTTCTCAGTGATGTCCCAGGACCCAATTGCTGAAGCTTTTCCTTGGTAAAACATACCATGCGTTCAGCCCGGCCGTTAGCCGAAGGGTGCCCAGGGGCTGTCAGGGCATGTCTGATACCCAGTTGTGCTAAATAGGATTCAAAAGGGTTGGATGTAAACTGAGGGCCATTGTCAGAGACAAGAACATCAGGTAACCCGTGGGTTACAAAAAGCTTTTTAATCTGCTTGATGACAGTATCAGTTGTGGTGGATGCCATAGGGATGACCTCTAGCCATTTGGAATATGCATCTACTATAATAAGGAAGGTGTGCCCTCTGGTAGGGCCAGCGAAATCAATGTGAATCCTAGACCATGGGCCCCTAGGACATTCCCATTCCTGTTTGGGGGTGAGAGGTGGGGCAGGCCTGACTACCTGACAGTTGGGACAAGATGCAACCCAGTTTTCAACCATTTTGTCAATACCTGGCCACCATACATAACTCCTGGCCAATCCCTTCATCCTTACAATACCAGGATGACCCTCATGTAACATTTCCAAAACCTCTCTTTGCAGTTTTGCAGGAATAACCACCCTGTTACCCCACAAAATACATCCTCTTAATACAGATAATTCAGTTTGCCTGGACTTAAAAGGTTGGGCAAGGTGAGGTAGATCTTGAAGAGGCCAACCTTTCTTAATCCAGCCTATAATAGGAGCCAATAAAGTGTCTTTGGCAGTCTCTCTGGCAATTTCAGCAGCGTGTACTGGAAGCTTGGCAACAGTTTCTAGTAAAAAGGTGTGTGCCTCAGGTTCAAAGTCCTTCTTGTGACAAGGAAGTGGGCAATGACTCAAGGCATCAGCATGTCCAATGTCTTTGCCAGGCTTATGGATAGTTTGTATGAATAAGCAGCAAAAATTCAGTCCACCTCAGCATTCTTGGTGAGGGCTTGCCAGGCTTATGGATAAGTTTGTATGAATAAGCAGCAAGAAATTCAGTCCACCTCAGCATTCTTGGTGACAGGATAGTGGGGTGTAGGGTTTGTCTCCTGCCACAATGCCTAACAAAGGTTTGTGATCTGTGACAATGGTAAATGTTCTCCCATATAAATACTCATGAAATTTCTTGACAGCTGCAACAATTGCCAATGCTTCCTTGTCCAATTGGCTGTAATTCCTCTCTGCTTTGGTCAAAGTGCGAGAGTAAATGCAATAGGCTTCCCTCCCGCTGGGAAGCCTGTGGCTCAACCCCCCCCCACCCCAAAAGGGGATGCATCACAAGTAAATACAACAGGCAAATTTTCAGAGAAATGTATCAGTACAGCATCAGATGTGATTAGTCTTTTAATATTGTTGAATGCTGATTGTTCCTTCCTGCCCCAGACCCAAACAGACTTTTTGTCCAATAATCTGTGTAATGGTTCTGCAATGGTTGCCTTCTCTGAGGAACATGTGATAAAAGTTAATAAGTCCAAGGAAGGCTTGCAAATCTGTTTTACATTTTGGTCTAGGGGCTTTTGATTGCTTGAACCTTGGCATCTGTAGGTGGATGCCATGCTTGTCAATCATATAGCCCAAGAACTCAACCTTGTCAGTTCTAAGAGTGCATTTTTCTTCCTTGACTTTTAACCGCTTTCTTGAATCTGGTAAGGACTTCTCTGAGTCTCTTGTAATTGAGTGTCATTTTCAGCAGAGGTTAACACATCATCAAAGTAAGGCACTACCCTGGCAGTCCTTGGAGCATCCTTTCCATAAGGCTTTGGAAGATGCCTGGTGCCACTTTGCTCTCCAAACTGTAACCTTTACATTTGAAGGCACCTCTATGAGTCACAATGGTTTGGGCCTCTGCAGTGGCATCATCAACTGTTAGTTGTTGATATGCCTGCCAGATCCAATTTGGCAAAGACTGTGCCCCTGCCAAGTGAATGTAATAAATGATGCACCACTGGAACTGGATATGCGCTCTGCTGAAGCATGGTTCAATGTCCCCTTATAGTCTCACAGATTCTTACTGACCCATCAGTCTTGACTGGTGTGACTATGGGTGTCCCATCTGGGTGGTCAGTGGGCTCTAAAACTCCTTGAGCTATTAGTTTATCTAATTGTGCATCATTTTTTCCTTTAAGGCAAATGGGACCCTTCTGGGCTTTAAACAATTGGGGCACCTTGGGATCTAGGTTGAAAGTGATAGGGGTCCCCATATACTTGCCCAATCTTTGCTGAAGACCTCTGAAACTCAGACTTCAAGGCCTCCTCCCATTCAGAGTTGCTCACGTGATTGATGCCAGTCACCCGATGCCTAGTGGATTGAACCACTCAAGTCCCAGCAAGCTTGGGCAATCCTTGTCCACGATGGTCAGGGGCACGCTTGGTGTGGCCTTTGAACTTCACGTTGAATTCTCTTGTTCCAACTACTGGAATCTTGTTCCCTTGGTAGTCTTTAAGAGTCAGTGCTTGCTTCTGGAAATGCTTCTCCTGAATGTTTGGGAGTTCAGAATAGTGTCCCATGACACCATAGATAAATAGGAGCCTGAGTCCACTTCCATTTGGCAAGGCCTTCCTTCAATTAGTATCTTCACATGTACTTTTCTGCTTCTTAAGGGTGAAGAATGACCAATAGACTGTTTGATGAGTTTCATTCTTCCCATTTGCTTCTGTGTTGCTGAAGTTGTTAGGCTTGAATTCTTTGTCAGGAAACTCTTTCTGCTTGGTGGAGTTCTGGATGATTTGCAGACTCTTGCTAGGTGACTCTCTTTTTCACAACGGAGGTAGATGGTATCAAAAACTTGCATTCAGTGGGGGTGCCGCCCCACAACCTCTGCAATAAAAGTCTTGCTCTTTCTTCCAAGGTCTTTCCTCTTCTTCTCCATTCTGAGTCTATAAATTCCTTCCTCCACCTCACTACAGTCTGAATCAGAATCTATTTGCTCACAATGGGTTGTTGTGGACTTTTCCACATCAGGATAGCTATGCCTTGTTAATTTTTTTCTTCTTCTGGCTGCTGAGGACTTGGTAGCTTCTGCTGAAGAAGCTTCTTCTATGGCCTCCAAGCGTGATCTTAGGTTTCATTAATTTGCTCTGCAAAACCTTGTCTTTTAGGCCTAGAACAAATCGACGGCATGGCCTCTTCTAAGTTGATAAACTCACATGCACCCCAATGTCCTTAAACTTGCCACAAAGTCATTAACGTTGGCTTTTCCCTTGATCCCGATGGTAGAATTCGTGTCTCTTAATGAGGCACGATATTTGTGGTGTAATGGGCTCTAATACTTTTCTAAGTGGGCCAGTCCATTCCTTCACATCTGCAGCTCCCGCCAATGCCTTCGCCATCTTGAAAATGGCCGACCACAGTGAGTGAGAAAGACCGCCCTCTTCCGCTTGTCGGAAATGTCAGCGAAATCGTTTCCCTCCAAATACATTTGGAAACGATCTGCATACAAGTCCCACTGCCATCGGATCAACGGGCTGGGGGGTGTTCAGCACAGCCATCTCTCTCAGCTTGTTCTCCGCGTCGTCTTCTCTTTAGGAAGGATCCCATCCTCGTTGCCAGATTTGCATGAAGAGTCAGACGTGGAGTGCTTCAGTGAAGAGTTTTTAGTGACTACAGCTCATAACAGACCCGATTTGGCTGGCCAGCTGATATAGCCAGCAGCCGCAGTTGCCAGCCAATCAGAGTGCAGGGTTTTCCTGCACTTTTTAAACCAATCATTTCTGACATTTTACAAGAACAGTTCAAACTAAACCAATGACATTCAAACCTGCATACATAACACAAAGATTAAAAATTACTTGGGATATTAATATATCATCCAAACAAACAAATCAGTGTGCAATGACTGGATTAGACTGCTTATCCTTAGAAAAATTGCTATGGACACCCTGGGCCTTCTTCTTCCTGCTCCTTTTGTTCCTATGGAAGAGTACCATGAAAACAGTTTGAAAAACTCTAGGCTACAACTT
>CM019149.1:229360315-229554416 GCA_009733165.1 Naja naja | reverse complement strand
TTTGGAGAAATTTCCTAACATCAAAGACATCCAAAAAGAAGTTGTAGCCTAGAGTTTTTCAAACTGTGTTTTTATGGTACTTCCATAGGAACAAAAGGAGCAGGAAGAAGAAGGCCCAGGTGTCATAGCAATTTTTCTAAGGATAAGCAGTCCAATCCAGTATTGCACATGATTTGTTTGTTGGATGAATATTAATATCCCAAGTAATTTTTAATCTTTGTGTTATGTATGCAGGTTTGAATGTCATTTGTTTAGTTTGAACTGTTCTTGTAAAATGTCAGAAATGATTGGTTTAAAAAGTGCGGGAAAACCCTGCACTCTAATTGGCTGGCAACTGCGGCTGCTGGCTATAAGTAGCAGCCACAGCCCAGCCAAATCGGGTCTGTTATGAGCTGTAGTCACTAATAAACTCTTCACTGAAGCACTCCGCGTCTGACTCTTCATGCAAATCTGGCGACGAGGATGGGATCCTTCCTGAATAGAAGACGATGCGGAGAACAAGCTGAGAGAAATGGCTGTGCTGAACACCCCCCCAGCCCCGTTCGATCCGACGGCAGAAGACTGGGACTTGTATGCAGATCGTTTCCAAATGTATTTGGAGGGAAACAATCTCGCCGACATTTCCGACAAGTGGAAGAGGGCGGTCTTTCTCACTCACTGTGGTCCGGCCGTTTTCAAGATGGCGAAGGCATTGGCGGGAGCTGCAGACGTGAAGGTAATGGACTGGCCCAACTTAGAAAAAGTTATTAAGAGCCCATTACGCCCCACAAGTATCGGCCTCATTAAGAGACACGAATTCTACCATCGGGATCAAGGGGAAAGCGAAACGTTAATGACTTTGTGGCAAGTTTAAGGGACATTGGGGGTGCATGTGATTTATCAACTTAGAAGAGGCCATGCGCGATCGATTTGTTCTAGGCCTAAAAGACAAGGTTTTGCAGAGCAAATTATTAATGAAACCTAAGATCACGCTTAAGGAGGCCATAGAAGAAGCTTCTTCAGCAGAAGCTACCAAGTCCTCAGCAGCAGCCATGAAGAAAATTAACAAGGCCGCAAGCCATCCTGATGTGGAAAAATCCACAACAACCCATTGCGAGCAAATAGATTCTGATTCAGACTGTAGTGAGGTGGAGGAAGGAATTTATAGACTCAGAATGGAGAAGAAAAGGAAAGACCTTGGAAGAAAGAGGCAAGACTTTTATTGCAGAGGTTGTGGGGGGGGCACCCCCACACTGAATGCAAGTTTTTTGATACCATCTGCCTCCGTTGTGAAAAAAGAGGTCACCTAGCAAGAGTCTGCAAATCATCCAGAACTCCACCAAGCAGAAAGAAGTTTCCTGACAAAGAATTCAAGCATAACAACTTCAGTGAGAAAATGGGGCGCAACACAGAAGCAAATGGGAAGAATGAAACTCATCAAACAGTCACTATTGGTCATTCTTCACCTTAAGAAGCAGAAAAAGTACATGTGAAGGTACTAATTGAAGGAAGGCCTTGCCAAATGGAAGTGGACTCAGGCTCCTATTTATCTATGGTGTCATGGGACACTATTCAGACTACTCCCAACATTCAGAAGAAGCATTTCCAAGCAAGCACTGACTCTTAAAGACTACCAAGGGAACAAGATTCCAGTAGTTGGAACAAGAGAATTCAACGTGAAGTTCAAAGGCCACACCAAACGTTTGCCCCTGACCATCGTGGACAAGGATCGCCCAAGCTTGCTGGGACTTGAGTGGTTCAATCCACTAGGCATCGAGGTGACTGGCATCAATCACGTGAGCAACTTGAATGGGAGGAGGCCTTGAAGTCTGAGTTTTCAGAGGTCTTCAGCAAAGGATTGGGCAAGTATATGGGGACCCCTATCACTTTCAACCTAGATCCCAAGGTGCCCCCAATTCGTTTAAAGCCCAGAAGGGTCCCATTTGCCTTAAAGGAAAAAATTGATGCACAATTAGATAAACTAATAGCTCAAGGAGTTTTAGAGCCCACTGACCACTCAGATGGGAGACACCCATAGTCACACCAGTCAAGACTGATGGGTCAGTAAGAATCTGTGGAGACTATAAGGGGACATTGAACCATGCGCTCAGCAGCAGAGCGCATATCCAGTTCCAGTGGTGCATCATTTATTACATTCACTTGGCAGGGGCACAGTCTTTGCCAAATTGGATCTGGCCCAGGCATATCAACAACTAACAGTTGATGATGCCACTGCAGAGGCCCAAACCATTGTGACTCATAGAGGTGCCTTCAAATGTAAAAGGTTACAGTTTGGAGTAAGTGGCACCAGGCATCTTCCAAAGCCTTATGGAAAGGATGCTCCAAGGACTGCCAGGGGTAGTGCCTTACTTTGATGATGTGTTAATCTCTGCTGAAAATGACACTCAATTACAAGAGAGACTCAGAGAAGTCCTTACCAGATTCAAGAAAGCGGGGTTAAAAGTCAAGGAAGAAAAATGCACTCTTAGAACTGACAAGGTTGAGTTCTTGGGCTATATGATTGACAAGCATGGCATCCACCCTACAGATGCCAAGGTTCAAGCAATCAAAGAAGCCCCTAGACCTAAATGCAAAACAGATTTGCAAGCCTTCCTTGGACTTATTAACTTTTATCACATGTTCCTACCTCAGAAGGCAACCATTGCAGAACCATTACACAGATTATTGGACAAAAATCTGTTTGGGTCTGGGGCAGGAAGGAACAATCAGCATTAACAGTATTAAAAGACTAATCACGTCTGATGCTGTACTGATACAGTTCTCTGAGAATTTACCTGTTGTACTGACTTGTGATGCATCCCCTTTTGGAGTGGTGGTGGGTTTGAGCCACAGCCTTTTAGCGGGAGGAAAGCCCCTATTGCATTTTACTCTCGCACTTTGACCAAAGCAGAGAGGAATTACAGCCAATTGGACAAGGAAGCATTGGCAATTGTTGCAGCTGTCAAGAAATTTCATGAGTATTTATATGGGAGAACATTTACCATTGTCACAGATCACAAACCTTTGTTAGGCATTGTGGCAGGAGACAAACCTACACCCATTATCCTGTCACCAAGAATGCTGAGGTGGACTGAATTTCTTGCTGCTTATTCATACAAACTTATCCACAAGCCTGGCAAAGACATTGGACATGCTGATGCCTTGAGTCGTTGCCCACTTCCTTGTCACAAGGAGGACTTTGAACCTGAGGCACACACCTTTTCCTAGAAACTGTTGCCAAGCTTCCAGTACACGCTGCTGAAATTGCCAGAGAGACTGCCAAAGACACTTTATTGGCTCCTATTATAGGCTGGATTAAGAAAGGTTGGCCTCTTCAAGATCTACCTCACCTTGCCCAACCTTTTAAGTCCAGGCAAACTGAATTATCTGTATTAAGAGGATGTATTTTGTGGGGTAACAGGGTGGTTATTCCTGCAAAACTGCAAAGAGAGGTTTTGGAAATGTTACATGAGGGTCATCCTGGTATTGTAAGGATGAAGGGATTGGCCAGGAGTTATGTATGGTGGCCAGGTATTGACAAAATGGTTGAAAACTGGGTTGCATCTTGTCCCAACTGTCAGGTAGTCAGGCCTGCCCCACCTCTCACCCCCAACAGGAATGGGAATGTCCTAGGGGCCCTGGTCCAGGATTCACATTGATTTCGCTGGCCCTACCAGAGGGCACACCTTCCTTATTATAGTAGATGCATATTCCAAATGGCTAGAGGTCATCCCTATGGCATCCACCACAACTGATGCTGTCATCAAGCAGCTTAAAAAGCTTTTGTAACCCACGGGTTACCTGATGTTCTTGTCTCTGACAATGGCCCTCAATTTACATCCAACCCTTTTGAATCCTATTTAGCACAACTGGGTATCAGACATGCCCTGACAGCCCCTGGGCACCCTTCGGCTAACGGCCGGCTGAACGCATGGTACGTTTTACCAAGGAAAAGCTTCAGCAATTGGGTCCTGGGGACATCACTGAGAAAGTTGAAAAACTTCTTAGTGTTCAGCACATCACTCCTAACCCATCAACTAACTTATCCCCAGCAGAGTTGTTGATGGGTAGGAAACTTAGGTCTCCCCTTGACTGCCTTCATCCCACTTATGCACCAATGCACCACTTGATTCCACTAGCAAAGTTCGCACGTTCAGTGTGGGTGATTCTGTTTATGCTAAGAACCTTATGGGTGAACCTTCATGGATTCCTGCTGAAATAACTCACATAACTGGCCCTCGTTCTTACAGGGTACAAACAGAGGATGGTGTCCTCTGGAGCAGGCACATTGATCAGTTAAGATCCAGATTACCTCAGGAACATCGCAATTGTTCCTCTCTAGTTCCCATACCTAATGCCTTTTCTAGGGGGAAGGGGAGGAGCATGAGGATAATCAGCAAGCAAGAATCAACCCCATGTGTAACGAGCCATTATGACAGGAACCATCCCAAAACCTGTCACAATGCCAAGATCCATCCTTACAAGTGGAAGATTGCACATCACTACCTGACTTGGGTGCTGACATTGGGCTGGAGATGGGTTGGGAGGAGAGACCAGATTCTAACAATCAAACAGGGTCTTCTTTCACAGGAAGTCCAACTAGGGAAATGTCAAGACACATTTCCTCTCTCACTGGGTGAGAACGTTAAAACTTCTGAACCACGAAGGTCTCAATGTACACGTAAGAGCCCCATCTATTTAAAAGAATACATTAGATAGGTTGGGGTTTGAGTATGGACTGAACCTAGTGGGGAGGGTTGTTATGTATGCAGGTTTGAATGTCATTGGTTTAGTTTGAACTGTTCTTGTAAAATGTCAGAAATGATTGGTTTAAAAAGTGCGGAAAACCTGCACTCTGATTGGCTGGCAACTGCGGCTGCTGGCTATAAGTAGCAGCCGCAGCCCAGCCAAATCGGGTCTGTTATGAGCTGTAGTCACTAATAAACTCTTCACCGAAGCACTCCACGTCTGACTCTTCATGCAAATCTAACACTTTGTATTTGCACACACATGTATATATCAATCACTGCCCATTTTGAGTACATAGCAAAAAGAGGAAACTTGAGAATTCACATGATTGATGCTATAGGACCATATATGGACCAGATGACCTACAGGTTCCTTCCAACTCTGATTATCTGTATCTGTTATATTAGAAATATTATTTTACATTCATAACATCAGTTTGTTTTTCATATTTCAAAATAATAAACAAAGTAGCTTTCTAGGATGGTAATTGGAGCATCAATTTTTGTAAAATTCAAATTACTTAAATACATACATTTGATTATATAAATTACAACCCTTTTTAGTTTATTGCCAAATTTCTATCTCTAGATCTTGCCTCTTGATCAGGGTTCTGGGATTTTTTAAAATTAAGGTTAGCTTGAAAACCTCTGTTATGTGGCATCTTTTGCTTTAAAAACATAGCACTTTTTATTTTATCAAGCTTATTTGATAATCTTTAGACTTTTAGACCAGAGGTCCCCAACCTCCGGCACCAGTCCCTGGTATGCCAGCAACTGGGTCGCACAAACAAGCGAAGCCCCATCCATGGGATGCAGGCAATATGCAAAATCACATCCCCTCTCATCCACAGAAAACCCTTTCTCCATGGCACTGGTCCCCGGTGCCCAAAAGGTTGGGGGCCGCTGGTTTAGACAAATGATTCTATATGCATTTGAACAGACAGCAAAATAAAGTGTAGATAACTTTAGAAATTTATACTATGCAGAACAGCCATTGTGAAATTCATGTAAAGGAAATACATGAATACCAGCAAATGAATACCAGCAAATGGTATTTTTACAATGACAGTTTAGGTTGCATGATCTCTGTGACTGTGAACACTAAATAATTATATACAATTGGCATAAAATCTCTGCATAATTGTGTTAAGTGTCACTTTAAACCCTAACATGACCTTCAAATTAACATGATTTAGTGAATGTTAAGACTGTATTTTCATTTTAGACAGTAATGAGATTATTTTTCAGACAAAGCGTAAGACCTTATCTAACACTGAATCATTACATGATAAGCAACTTTAAACATAAGTACTGTAAAAATAAATATAAAATTGCTACTTAAATGTCTCTTGCTTAAGATATTAGATGTTTATACTCTACGGACTGAAATATTTATGTAAAGGTCAAATAAAACTGCATTCCAAAGGCAACATTTATTAAAGTTTTTATCAAATTGTTCCTACACAAAGGAGGCATCCACACTTAAAAGATATAGAGTACTAATTTATTTGCATTCTGTTATGATACCAGTGTCACCTGGAACAACATGTCTCAAAATCATTACTTTCAAAGTATTGTATATGAAAGGTATTTTGAAAGCTTGAAAGCATAGATATATGTTAATAAGCTGTTCAAGTACCCATATTTTTAAAATAAACAGTTTTGCATATTGGAATTAAAAGATTTTATAATAGGATTGAATATGATAGCATTATTATGATGCTTGATTAGCCAGCTGACAAAAATGTCATTGTGCTATTGCTTATAAGGAGTACTAGTATTCTAGTCTTAGCAGCTGTTATTCCAAGTAATAATTTGCATTTGAGGCAGAAAGAACGTAACAGTTCAGTACTTGATTGCTTGAAGAATGTGGCATAATAAGTATTGCCATTTCAGTAATTTCATGCAAACTGTATTCTACTGTTAAGTGTATTAAGGTGGCTGCATCAAGCAGCAAATTCTGGGGCACAATCAGGGGTGGGATTCAACCGGTGTTACTACCAGTTCGGCGATTACGTTTAGCATGTGCATGCACGCTTTGCGCGCATGCGCGCCAGATGCGCACTGCATGCGCGTATAATAAACCTTAAGCTGTGCTGCCCAGACAGCTAATAAACGCTGCACGCAGGTGTGCAGCATTTGAAAAACCACCTTTTTGCTGTTTTTTTTTAACTTCAGCTGTGCCGTGCAAAGCAGCTGAGGTTGAAAAAGCAGGAAATAAAGGCCAGATAACAGCCCAGGTGGGTGGGTGGGCCAAACAGCAGCAGACACAGTACCAGTTCAGTGTCTGCTGCTCTTCAGAGATACCAGTTCTATAGAGCTGGGCAGAACCGGTAGCATCCCACTCCTGGGCACAATAGACACCAAAACTGTTACTTAATTGGTGTCAGATGCAGGGAACCAGAATGACACTGTGAACTGATCAGAGAAGTTTCTTTATTGCTACTCACCCAATTATAGGAAATGCATTCTTCTGGGAACAACCCTGATAAGTGATCCAAGAATTTTGGATGGGGGTGGAGGGTTTAAGTCTCCGTTGCTTCCTCCCCTGCAGGGATTTCAAGCTAGACAGTCTCTTAACTCCTACCCACTCTAGCTGCAGATTCTGCCACAATTGGTCCATTTTATCTTTACTGAGGACAATGCTTTTGGTCTTGGGTATGAAATTAACATGTGTCAATATGCTGTGCCTTAGGAGGTGAAGTTACAGCTTTGCTTGAATCTCAGGTCAGAGGCTAAATAGGAAGATTTGACAGACCATCACTTTAGGACAGCTTCAAGAGACATGAGCTTGAAAGAAGACTGAGTTCAGGCAATGAGGAGGTAGATTCTGGAGGGTGCCTAATTGAAGAACATATTGCATCTGCTATGTAAGCAGGTGATGATGATCACATCATCTTGAAAAGAGAAACACACTGTTCTTGCTCAACTTCAAAACTATGTCGATTTCTGAGGTTATATAAAAACAACTTCCAAGCCCTTGCCCTCCAAACAGTTGGAGTTGCCCCTAGCTCTTCATTTTGGCTAATTTTGACCTTTGAACTAACTTGTGGAATTCTCTGATACTGATATCCTGGTTTGTTGCAGGGAACTCTTTTCTCTCCTAACAGGGAACTCATGTTACAAGGCAAGATATGGACCTTTTAAAGTCTTAAGTGTTCTCTGGTTAATTACTCATCTGATACAATTATCAGAAACAAACCATAGCATTGAAAAGTATTTAATCTATTGTCCACTGCAATACTTGCTGTACATACTATAGCAGAATTTCTCTGAATATTTGGGTTTTCTCTTTCTTTCCTTTTTCTTTTTTAATACTTTGGAATGTTAGAAACAAAATTACATAAAGTACCTTGGGATAATATTATCTGTCCATTAACAGGATTCCCCAAGAACAGAATGGGACCAAATTTGGTGGTGGTGGCAGCAATAAGTCAGAAAATGAATACAGCATTTCGATGTAGGATGAGACTATAGATGGGACTATAGAGGAAAAAATATGGAGAAAAATAATCCTCTAATGCTTTCCAATGGGAGAGTCATTGGACAGCAGCTTGAAAGACTGCTGACCATCCAATTATGATGCTCCACCTTCCCTAGTAGCATGATCCAGAGTGGAATTGCTATTAAGGGAAAAATCTGCAAGAATTCTGCATGCTTCCCTACATATTGTGCTTTAGTAATAATTAATGGTATTTAATGAATGTGGCCCTATTGTCTTCAGCCATATCTACTGAGTCTGGTCCCTCTGTGTTTGCGTGCATCCTGGGACTGATTATCCATGGGATATTAAGAGGTACTTCATAATAACTTCTCATGATGTTACTAAAATGTATAACTCATGAATTAATGAACAGTGAGGTAATAATAACTATACCAATCCTTAGTATAGGCAACATTTACTCTGTGAACCAACCTAATTCTAAATTAATTACGTAAAATTCTTGTGGAGTCATAAACTAAGCTACACATATGACAAGTTTTCCTTTTTTCTGCCCAAATTATTTAGGTACTAATTTTACTTGCATTGAATTTAGCTGAATTCACTGTTTTATCCATTCAATGTTAATATGCTGGTGAAATGTCTTCTTATTTTTTTTGTTAGGCATTGATTTTAGAATTCTTTTCCTGAATTGGCTAATTTTTTAAATTTTAGACAGGCATGTAAGAATTAAATGTTTTCAAGTATTTATTGATACTAAAAGAAAAGTATACCATGCTCTTGTTACCTAAGTCACTTCTTTCCATTCCTCTTATTCTAGGATCCTTCCACACACCCCTTTTCTTTTTCCATTTCTATTTCTACTTCTATTCTATTTCAATGACAAAAGGAACTGATTTGGACAGAATGTCTCCCAAAGAGATTTAAAATCCTTTCCTATTCAAACAGGACACTAAATTATTGAAAATACCTTCTGGGAGAAAATGCTGACTTTTAAGAATTTGCTTTAAATATTCATAATGGCATAAAAATAATGAAGCAATTAATCCTAAAATACTTACACCGAAATCTTATTCTATTCAACAAGCTTGTTATGACATTTGTTTAAGAATTCAGTCTTACATTTTGAAAATTTGCCTTACGTCTTTTTTTATTATGTTAATTTATGTTTTATATTTATAGACAGAAGTTGTATTTCCCGGGAGTTTATTCCAACCTATTAATATTGTTATTCTAAATTATCAGTGAATCAGCTCCTGGGAAACCTGGGGGTCATTACCTCATATTCTTGGGAAAATTTCAGGTTGTCATTTGCCTTCAGTCTTTCAATGTGATCTGCAAGTTCCAAAATAGGTATTGGTGGGTGGCTAGCCATACCTGTTAAAGTAGAAAAAAGATGAAATTGAAAAATAATGAAAGACAAGTACTAGTATTCAAATTTTTAAAATATAGCAATTAAAATGGCTGCAAAATGTGTAAATAGTAAAGATGTTTAAGGTGATAGAAGCAGGCATATAGTTTAGTCACTCAAAGCAAGACATGCTCTGAAGCCAGATTACTAAACAAAACAAAAAAAATCAAGCAATTTCCCCAAACAACCATTCTCTAGTGTTAGAATGACTACATACATATATAAGTTTATATATATAATTATGTAAATATATATATATATATATATATATATATATATATATATATATATATTATACACACATATATTATGCCAAAGCTTAATGAAGTTAGCTAAGTGCAAAGAATGAGATAGTTAGTCTTTATGTTCATTTCTCTTTGAATAATGATTTTTAATGTCATATATAATCCCTTGTCTTGAACTGTGTGAAATGGAAATGGTGTTGGACTTAGGTGAACAGAATGTGAATCGAGGGCAAGGAGAAACCAGTCAAAGAGCCCTAAAGAGTTAGAAGAGTTGAGACAAAATAACTTATGAGGAAAACTAACTTGAAGAATGTAGGTTACCAGGGTAACCAAAGAAACTTGGTCCTGCAAAAAGAGATTTCAAAAATAAAACTGGGGAAGAAAAAAAAAACTAATGTGTAATTATAAAATTGAATGAAATGAAATAAATTAATAGCTTGGTTCTTAAGAAGTGGGTTTCTTGTATTTCAAGAATTGGAGAAGTTGATTAAGACAAAGAATAATCTAATGATTTTTCAAAACATGTTACAAAAATTTAGGACATTCACATGCAGCTACGGATAGTCAGAGTCAACATGCATTGCAGCTTATAGACAACAGTCAATAAAGACAAGATTGTACATCAGACATTTAAAGCTTCAAAAATGTTTCCACTAGTAGCAGATTGTAGTGGCAGGGGTTGTACGGAATCAGTTTTGTGAAACACAAACATGCAATTCATCCTACTTTCTCAGAGAAAAGATAAAAATCTCAACCCCGTCCTTTATCAACCCCAGAGATTACCTACAATCTACTTCAGGTGTAAACATCTTTGTCTACAAATGGAAAAACAATGAACATTGAGAAGGGTCAGGGAAGGAATGGAGTGGGATGAGATGGGTTAGAAAAGCAACAGGGTAAATTGGAGACAGGGTAAAGGGGCAAAATGGGGTCAACTAGCATGAGCATGCCAGCTAAAATTTTAGCAAATCCACAAGTATTTAGCAAATCAAATTTGCTCAAATGGTATATTTTTTTTCAACTGCTCATGGTGGATGATTTTCCACCCATTCACTATATTTCCCATATTGTAAGCTCGCCTAAAATAGCTTGTTGTAGGGAGACATAAAATTGGTTAGAGTTTTAAACTAGCAAACCCCGGATGTATGGACATTATGTGTAAACAAAAGAAAGATGGCAACTGAAAGGAGGAATGGGTGGCTCAAGCTAGAAGCCATATTTTCCATAGGTCAGGCTGTTTCATCACTGCAACTTTGAAGGATGTATTCTACAAAAGACAGTTTGCATGATGCTACACAGCTTTATGTGTCGTGATCAGGAAATGATAATATAAAGATATAAATTACATTTGCTATGTCCTTACTAGGGTTATAGAACTTCTGGCTTAATGAAGGAAGGGTCATCACCAGCATGTCATTTAAATCCTGCTGGTGGCACTGAAAGTAGCACTAAGGAAGATAATATGATGTGGCAGAACTAATTAGATATATAACAGTTCTTTTGATTGTTTGGTAAGTGTACAAAGTGCCCACACATTATGGAAATTACTACCAGAAAGGAAAACAACGATATTTTTTTATTAATTTGGGAGATGTTTTAGTATCTCTCATATCTTCGTATGGCATATTTAATCTGGGTGATTTGTTTTAGAAATAGCCAACACATTTTTAATCCAGATTGAGCATCCCAGTGACACAATATAGAAAGAAAGAGAAAAAGACACAAGAAAATGCTAGGCTTATTCAGAAATGGAAGCTGAATAATGGAACATCTAAAACAGTGAACAGAGAAAATAATAGACAAAGATGTTTAGACCTTTTCGAGCGAATCGTGGGAGAGAGTTATTATCATATAAGGATTGAGTGGTAGTTTGGCTAGAGAGGGAAGACACAGAGCCAATCAGGGAGGCGTAGGGGACTGAATTACTGCTCAAAGCTGTAAAAAGTAAAGCCAATTGGAAATGGGAAAGAAATTAGTAACAGCAGTACACCATCATATTAAGTCAGTTTTTACAGAGACCGAGGTACTATTCTGCATGCACAGTACAATGTGGATATTCAGAACTGAGAAAGAGACAGAAAGGTCAGACTACCCTAATTTGTTCATAGACAGAACCAAACAGCTGTATTAGTAAGTCATATTGCAGAACTGGATCTCAATACTCAATTTTATATTATTGAAAACCAAGACATCATTCATATGAAATAATAGATAAGTTCTAAATAATAAGCCTCGAATGCAGGCTTATACAGAAATAACAAAATCTTCAATGTCTCACTCTTTAGTAGAAATAAGTGGTTCGAAGAAGTTAAAATCATGTCCCATGATTTTAATTGTTTTTATTGTATTCATATTGAAATATCTCAGACAAGAATTCCTTCTGTATTTTGCTATTTTTATATGACCATTATCCTTCTATAGGAGTCATTTGATTCCTATCAAAATGTGGTACACAATTTGTTCATTTATTTATGCAGAATGGATAAGTTTATTTAAGAAGAAAATTAAACCACTTCTAGAATCAAACATCTATTATTATTATGTTTATGGGTTATATAAAATAAATGTCTTTTCTTAAATATCATAATAATCTCATCAAAAGAAATAAGTAGAAAAGTAGTACAAGTGTGTGTTTTTCTTTCTTTCTTCCTTCCTTCCTTCCTTCCTTCCTTCCTTCCTTCCTTCCTTCCTTCCTTCCTTCCTTCCTTCCTCTTAATTCTCTACCTTTTATTCCATACCCACTATTTATCATTTATACATTCTAAATACAGATGATTATAATTTATATTTATTTAGCTTGAAAATGAATTTGCTTTTTGCTATATAACTGGCAACTAAAGGCCAAGTACTGTCCTCAGCATGGTCAAGAAATTTCAACTGGTAATGGGCTTCTGCATCCAAGAGTCCATTTTAACTTAAATACTGTAGAATACAGATGGCTTGTTGTTATGAATCTGGAAAGCATCCACTGTTGATGCATATTTGCATGACAATGTATCCTAAGAGCATTTTTATTAACAGATATGGGTGGAACAGCATATGCCAATGTTTTCTTCCCTCCATACTGCCCCATTATATTGAAAGAGAGATGGGAAAAAATAAATCAAACAACACAGAAATGGAAATTAAGTATCCCTGGTGCAAGCTATACAAAAGCAAAACATGCATGTATCAGATTTCATTGTTAAGCATCCCATTTGCCCAGGTATATTAGAGATACAGCATTCTTCAGTTACTAACTACATCTATCCGTGATGTATGCTTCTGAAGAAAGTAATAATTTTATCATGCACATAAGAGGCTATGATATATGCAAACAAAAGCACATGAGCAGTAGCATCATTCATCCCAAGGATTAAAAAATGCTAAATATTCACATTTGCTCAGCTTCCCATGGGGAACAGAAGTAAGAAAGCAAATACACCTTAAGAACAGGTTCACTGAAGATGGGTTTAATGAATATGTATCAACTCTTGAGGTTATTGATTATTTTCAGAAAACATCCTCCTGTGGCTTAAATTCTTCTCCAGTCTATTATAAACTACTTCACCTTTAACCTGATCACCTTATGCTGTGTGAACAATCAGAGATGCTTCCTATTTAACAGAGATTCTGATATAGTCAAAGGCTAGGTTCTGATCACTTTTTATTGGCCACTTTTGGCTACTGCAAGGATGCTCCCTTTCATTCAGGTTGCTGGGGACCTCTCTTAATGGCTACTTTAGTTTTCAGAGAAAAAAGAGTGTGAAGACATCTGGTTCCATAGGAGTGTCCACCTGCATAATGCCTGACCAGGGCTTTGCAATGCATAGGTCAAATGTTACCTAGACTGTCTATATATATATATATATCTATATTCATGTCTAAAATACACATGTCATCTCTCAAAAGTCCATCAGGCTTGGGTAAAAATAGGCCCTCATAGCATAGCAGCACCGGTTTCTCCTTCTGGCTTCATTCAGCACTGCTCTTTTGACAGAGTGTTTTTTTTCAATAAACAGGTAGAGTAACATCATGGACAGATTTATATTTATCACTCTCAGAGGATGGACATGTCCAAATGTAGACATGTGTCTATTGCTGCTAGTTCTCCAATTGCATGGAGTGATTTGTAGAATGGGAGAAATCTGCCATATGTGCCCTGTTTTATATCTTTTGGTATCTGCTTGTTACACAAGTGACTTTGCATATGGACATGATTGTAAGAAACAAAGAAAGGTAAGAGAAATGCTGCAGTCATCACATCTGTTCAAGGATGTGATCAAGGTTTTGGTTTAAGAAATACAAGAGAAAGGTAGGAAGAAATTGCCTTCCCTTGACACAGTTTACATTTGCATCAGGCTTTTTGTATGCATGTTAGTCAGGGAGAGGCATGTAATTTAGGCATCAAGAGATGGCTGGATCAATATGAACTGTCTCAATCCTACTGCTCATGGATTCATTTGACATAGATTTAGTATTAAGAAGAATAGGTTTATTAATTAATAACTTGAAATTTTAGGAATGAACTCTTCTTTTCACTCTTTTTTGATTTTTCAATTTTTTTATTAAATTACAGTTGTGGTACTGCAAATATAAACAATATTAAAACAATGTGGTTACTTCTATCAGCAACTTTTGCAATGAATCTTTATGAATCTTTTTTCTGTGATTTTCAATTATAATAGATCCAAACTCCTATAATCTATAATGGGTACAACCTCCAATAATGAAAAAGCTGCAATTCACAGTATGTTCCAAAATTTAATGAGGGTTTCTCTGAAGGAAGAGATTGAGATAGTCATTTGAAAATTCTCCTTCCTGTAGTCATAAATACCACATGGAATTGCAAAAATGATAATGAGAATTTGGATATCTACCCCTGCAATATTGTCTCAACCATATCTTCTGTGAATACAAAATTGGATCCAGGTTAGGTATTTTTGAATAGATATAACTCAATTGGTTTTCCATGTGCCCTTTTACTATGATATTTCAGACATTTGAAACCAATATAAGCCAACATCTGGTTACTTCTGAAGAGTTAGAAGTAGTAGTAGTATATTGGACATTGTCCTATTCATATGGAAAGAGAGGCCTTTACATTTATCATGCTAACTTTGACAAAGAAGAACAAAAGGCAAATTTACTGACTGTATTCTCCTTTTACCTTTTCATATGTTGGTTAAGTGAATGTCTTAATGTCTGAAAAGCAATTTTCAATTCATTTTGTTAAAAACACAGGTACTATATGGAGGAAGACTGAGGGAAGGCATTGTGTTGATTTACCCATTGAAAACAATTGTACATTACTTCCCATTAAAAGTCTAAAGTGTTTGAGATTTTAAAAATCTCAAATTGTGTGAATTTCCTACTATATTAAAATTTATTATAGAGACACAAGGTAAGATTTGAAAACTGTGAAACGATCATTAAATTCAAAGCTGTAGTAATTCCAACTGTCCTTAATAGTTCTTCAGTTGTTGCAATATTGTTCAACAAGTAATTTGTTGCAATTTGTTTACCTTCTTCCTTTTACATTAACCTTTTTCATCCATCATGTTTTATTCTTCTTTTATATTCTCATATCACAGTAAAATATGTCAAGGAGTCAAATTAAGTTTGAGAAACTGAGAAGAAAGATTGTTCTTATTCTCAGAAAACATATTTTAGGTTAAACTCAGGACTTTCATTCTGCACAAGATAAAGTGCATTCTAGATGATTTAATCCAGAGTACATACTGCTTGTAGCATTACTGAGCTGCATGGGTCAGGTAGCTGATCTCAAATGTTTCTCTTTGGTATGTAAGTATTGTTTGCTTTAGTTAATGTAAACATAAAAGCCATGCTTGTAAGATTTGATCTACGATGGCAGTTTACATACAGGCAAATAATGGAGTGATAAGCATGCATGAGTAAATGGATTTCCAACAGAGAACTGGGCGTAAAAGAAGCAATAAAGGCTTTAACAGTATGTATATCTAATAAATATTCATATAGCATGTATTCAATGCTAATAATTCAATACAGAAAGCATAATTTACTTAATACAAAAAGTTACTGTATTTCTATACAGCATGAAAGCTGCAATGCCGGTATATAACATACAGGTAGTCCTCAACTTACAACCACAATCGAGCCCAAAATTTCTGTTGTTAAGTGAGACATTTGTTAAGTGAATTTTGGCTCATTTCACATATTCTTGCCAAAGTTGTTAAATGAATCACTGCAGTTGTTAAGTTAGTGATACTATTGTTATAAATGAGTCTAACTTTCCCTCGATTTTGCTTGTCAGAAGGTCACAAAAGGGGTTCACGTGGCCACCTGGGACACAGCAACTGTCATAAATATAACTGAGTTGCCAAGAGTCTGAATTTGGATCACATGACCATGAGGATGCTGCAATAGTCGTAAGTGTGAAAAATGGTTGCAAGTCACTTTTTCAGTGCTGTTGTAACTTTGAACAGTCACTAAATGAACAATTGTAAGTTGAGAACTATCTGTAGTTATTTTTAACTAGCCACTTTCTTTTTCTCTCAAGCCTTTTAATAGTTTTTCCTATTACCTCTGGCTTTTTTTCTTCCTTCTGGTGTTGTACATTTTAAAGAATTTTAAATCCTCATCAAGATGAGATTCTAATTAAGACAGTACATGGAACATTTGAGGGAGGAAGGACATGATTATCTTGAATTTATGAACACCATTAAGTATCCCACTAGTCTATCTCATAACTATGGTCTTCTAAAAATAACATTAATTAAAGATGAAATATGATTAATTTGGTACATCTCACTAGCATAAGCCCAACAGGAAAGAAGCACAGTTTGAAGTAGAAATTTTTTAAAACTAAGTCTTCGATAATCAACAGAAGCAACATAATCAAAGGTAAAAAAAAATTGTTTTCATATAGTATTTACTCCTATGAAACACCAAAATCTTCTATGGGGATATGTTGTTTAATAATTAAAATAGAATATTGCAAATTACCTGGAGTTTGAAAATTTAGGCGTCTTAGTTCTACTGGATCTGTGGGATGATGTGAAGGAATTTCTTTACTGTTGGGAATACTGTTCTTTCTAGAGTCTGTGTCTGCCCTTTTCCTGCATAGAGAAAGTGAATACAATCATTAAGACGATTAATCAAGAATTTACTTATTTATTATGGATATTACTACCCCTCTTGCCAAAGCAACACTAGCAACCCATAATTATGTACATTCTAACATATTGTTTTTTTATATACACTTAGGATCTTAAAACATCAATACAGAAACCAAGTTCTGTAGAATCAATGAAAATGGCACAATTATGTTAATAGAATAATCTGTTATGAAACATGTTGCATATATTTAATTTTTTCGGTGAATGTAGGACAATCAAAATTAAGAACAGAGTACCATTAAATGTTACAAGTGCACTGATTTCAATAATATTTGTTCATGTTTAATCTCTGGAATGAACCCAGTGATTATTGAAATCTCAAAATGTATGGAACCTTAAATTTAGCTTTTCTAAAGCTATTTGAAGAAAAGAATTTTGGTTCATGTTCAAACTATTGGCTATCACCTAATTCCTCTGCAGCTCCATTTTCTGAATTGTACCATTTTATTTAAGATGAGGCAAGCTGATTTTATGCTAGCATTAGCAATACCCAAAAGGTGAATATGTAAGATTGAACAGGGTTGTTTTTTTTTTACAAGCAAGTTCAAAGAAGAGAATCTCTATGCTGAGTGTTATTTTATGGCATCTTGATCTTTTCATACCGTATTTACCTGATAATGAGATAAATACTTCCTTTCAAAAAATTACTTGTAAATTGGGGTCACTTTTTTTTCTGATGATGTGGTTGAAAAAGTGAATTAATATGAAGTTGAAATGTCTTCTGATGTTGTTACTGGGAGATACCTTTGAGAATATGATTAGTTATGCCCAAGGTTAGGAAGGACACCCTAAACTTGCTCAGTCTCTGGTGAATTTCAGTATTAAACATACCTTCTTTCCCTATCTACCTATTTAATCTCCATTTTAATTATTTCTCTTTGTTTTTTTAAAATTACATTTATATGCTGCCCTTCTCCGGAGACTCAGGGAGCTTACAATTTTGGGATGCAACCCAGTGTGCTCAGCAATAGCCTTCATTCCATTGTATATGCCTGCTTATTACTAAGCGGCATTTTTACAAAGTCAGCTTATTGCCCCCAAAAATCTTGGGTCCTCAGTTTACCTACCCCGAGAGGATGGAAGGCTGAGTCAACCTTGAGCCTGGTGGGATTCGAGCCTACAGCAGTTGTAGGCAGCTGGAACTTAAGTGCAGGCAATTAACAGCCTGAGCCACCAAGGCTCTTCCTGCATCTACCTTTCTACTTGCTCTATTTTGCTGTTTCTAGTGGAAAGTGGGAAGCAGGAGTGGGTGTATTTGCCTGTGTTTCTGTGCATGAATATGTGTTCACATATGTGCATGTGAAAGGATAGATGACACAGCAGAATACATCAATTAATTGTATAAATGGGATAGCTTATTTTACAGGCCATTAATTTTAGTCAGCAGCTTTGAATTTAATCCCTGTAAGTTTGTTTAGCTCTCTCTTTTGTTATTTTTAAGTGTAGCTTCGAGCAGGCTTTCAAACAAATATATGAATATGTGTAAACATGTACTAAAGTGTTGAATACACATATTTACTAGAGTACATTGGGTTCCAGGACCAGTTTCAATTTTAATCTTAAATCCACAAAATGGGTATCTGGACAGTGAACAGGATTTTTTAAAGCTTTTTTTTTAGTTTAGCCTTCATTCTTTTTTATATGTTTCCTTTTCCTTTGGGAAAAAAATTATCTTAAAGTTCAGGTCTGCCTCCTTTTCCAAACAGTACATTTGTTTGGATTCCTTTAGACTGACAAATATTCTGTTTGGAAACTCAAACAAGCTATTTTTAAACTGTTTTCTCATTTTCCCTTTTCTGAGAAAACGGAAAGCAAGTTTTTTAAAAATTTATCTCACCTGTCAGGTTTACTGCTCCATTATTAAGCGGCAGAAAAAAAGAGAGAGAAAAGTTGAATGTTAGTTGGCCAATGGCAAAGTAAGTTACCATGACAGAAAATGCTCTTTCACAATTAGGGTACAGATCTAGTAGTCCCTAACACCTTACTGAATTTGATGTAAACATTATCTACTTGTAGGAAAAGATGAAAAAGAATCACTTTGGAGTAAAGAAACCAAATAATAATCTATCACATTTCTTCTCTTGTCTTGCTTTGCCTCTTATAAAAAACAAATAAAACCATCTTCTTTTTTCCCCTTAAGAATATATTGTTTTCCCTGGTAGAAAGCATGATTTTTTTTCCCCAGCCAGTTCTCAGACATGGAATTAATTTATATAGCCATACATGGTAATGTCAAAAAGAACAAATAGCATGATGATAATAGTGTCAATTGGTAAGAGATGAAACTAAAATATTAAGGCCAAAGCATAAATTGCAAAACCTACTCCTTGATTCCAAGAAAAAAAAATTACACTGACAATGAGATTGTATTCTTTCCTGAGAAATTATTGGTCTTGTATGGGTTTTTTTACAGAAATCTAGAAGAGACATCTAGTCTGGATGGTATCTTCCTCTATTAAGAATGAAATACTGATTTTATTCAATGTCTCTAAAGAATCCTTTATGTAAGGAAGCTTCTTTTTTAATCTAAAAATATTTTCAACGCAATTAACACATTTAAAGTCCGCCCTTCTCTGTACACTATTTTGTAAACTTACCTTTTATAAAGTAGAATAGCTATAACAATACAGATGATAAATACAACCGCAAGGACTGGTCCTACAACCCAGATCAAACCCTCTTCCTCTTCTGTAATTGGCTGGGGATTAAGATCCACTGATACAACTGTTTCAGAATATGGGCTGGTTGCATACATGGTCTGGATGGGAGAAAAATCTGACTTAATAACATAGTGGGGAATATAAGACATTCTATTGCATATATGTTTAGAACTAGCCACAACAAACTCTGTTGCCTTATCACAGTTAAAGACATAGCTTGGGCAAGACTTTTCAAACAAACTAGAAAAAGGATTCCTGAGATGATCATTCTCAAACACAAGTATAATTGTAAAATAATATTAAAGTAAGATGACTTTTTGCGATTAACAACTTTTTGGGAAAAACAACTACAATAAGCCTTTAACTAAAATGAATTAAATTCAACAAAGCCAACCTAGTAAATACATGTGACAGGTTAACAACCAATTTGAGAAAAAATCCATGTAACTTGCAAATTGAAATGTTAATATTGGCTGCTCTTCTTTCCCAAAAGCCTATTTCCCTTCCTTTTTTATTTTTTAAAATACATTAAAGTTAAAATAATTCAAGCATGTAACAAATGTATGAAACGGATAAATTGCACAACAGTACAATTAGTTATTTAAACCAATTCAGGAATTCTACTTCTTCTTACAATATTTTCTAATTCTGTTACATTTCACTGCTGGTCTATGGCAAAATACTGTAATTAAAGAAGTCAGCTTTGCATTTCTTGATTAGTTCCTGTTTTCCAAAAATGTTTTGTAAAGAACAACATTGTCCGGACAACACATTTTGAGACAAGAAAGAAGAACGATTAGATGTAAAATTCATGCCTCAGTAATTATCAGATCTTTTAAGAAGCAAAGCAGAAAATATTCTATAATGATTAAAATGAGGATACCAACTGTTTACTCTCAGAAATGGAAATACTTAAGAGTTAAATCTATCTTTCATTTTCACTGTCTTTGATATATGTTGTATTCAGTCATTACCCCTTTAATTTGGGGACAAACTGTATATATACATGTGAATGACATACCATAAAGCTAGAAAAAACACACATATCATGGTTTGATGATGCCATATCAATATGAGAAGGTAAATAAAGGCAGAAGGAAAGAGTAGAGTTGTGCACACTTGCTGCTTCATTGTGTGTTGACCTAAGCGGTGAGGTTAGCTCCAACCTTTATGGCTTTTTGGAAAGCCCTGAAAATGTGTGTATGTTTTTTTCCCAATAGGCCTGGGGATCCCAAAAATAGAAAACTTGTACATTGGTTGCACCATGTATGGTACCTTAATTGACTCCAATCTTGGTTTCACTTACGTAAATATGTAATTGTTTTAAATGTTTATATTTGATTTTAAGATTCCATTTGCATAAGATGGGTGACCACCTAAATTAGATTAGCCTTGGTGGTGCAGGCCGTTAAATGCCTAGCACTTAAGTTCCAGCTGCCTGCAATTACTGCAGGCTCGAATCCCACCAGGCTCAAGGTTGACTCAGCCTTCCATCCTCTCAGGGTAGGTAAATTGAGGACCCAAGATTGTTGGGGGCAATAAGCTGACTTTGTAAAAATGCCGCTTAGTAATAAGCAGGCATATACAATGGAATGAAGGCTATTGCTGAGCACATTGGGTTGTATCCCCAAAATTGTAAGCCGCCCTGAGTCTTTGGAGAAGGGCGGCATATAAGTATAATTTTTTTTTAAATTAAATAAATAAATAAATCTAGATTCTTTAAAATGTAGATAGAGAAGTATTCTTATAACATAGGTCATCCAAAACTTGTAAATATTTTTCAGTATGTAAGAACATGGTCAAAGTATGAACTGTGTGGAGATAAGATCAGAGTCTTTCAATATTACATTTAGGGAATCAAACCTGCAGCCAACTTACTGATTCTGAGTGTTCCATCACAGCTAAAATAAAGACAACATATTCTTGACCATTTTGGAGCTGCTTGTTCTCAAAACCACCATACTGTTTTTTATCCCCCAAGGTGAACTCAGTAGGAAGAACTTCAAAGTGTGCTGCAATATATGGCTTTAAATCTACTTCTCTCCCCAAGCGAATGCTTCTGCGTTTTCGTGCTATCTCTTTCAGTAGCTTTAGGGTATAAAAAGAGAGAGAGAGAGAGAGAGAAGCAAAAAAAAAGGAAAGATAACTGTAAATAAAATTAAAATAATACCACCATAGGATGATTAAAAAATATTAAGATAATTTTAAGAATCATGGGTTTTGTAAACTATAATCTGTTTAAAGAACTAAGGGTTTTGTAAACCATAATCTGATTTATAATTCTGTTGTAATCCTATGCACATTTACCTATATATATATAGACACACACACACACACACACACACACACACACAGAAATCTAAATGAATATCATGCCTTCTTAAAAAGCCACACCAGATAAGAATGAAAACAGATTTCAATGCTGAACATTATGATCCCTTCTAGTAACAAACTATTAAGCAGTTTTTCAGAAAAGCTGAATGATTGATATATTTGATGAATATGTGATTTAATTCTTTTAAATAAGAGGCCACACAGCAATATATTCCTTTCATCACATTAATGGTTCTTGGTAACAGAATTGGCACAAAATATTATGAACATATTATTCTGTCCATTCAAGCATTAATTCATTGTGAATTTTCTGTATAGTAGTAAACCACAGCTAAAACAGCAGTGACATAACAATCCCAAATTTATCACAGGGGAGAAATGAAGATTGACAAACAGCAGTGATAGAGCATTGCCTCTGGAAGCAGATGTTGCTCTGTTTATTTAATAAAGTCTCTTTCACTGTGTGCAACAGCGGGGAATAAGCTAAAATATTAGTAAACCTGAGAATATAGAAAAAGGATAGGATTATTGCAGAACCAAAATATCTCAATTTGCCCAATAATCATTATAGGTAGTTCTCGACTTACAACAGTTCATTGAGTGACTGTTCAAAGTTACAGTGGCACTGAAAAATGTGACTTATGTTCGTTTTTCATAGTTATGACCTTCGAAGAATTCCCATGATCATGTGATCAAAATTCAGACTCTTGGCAACTGACTCATATTTTCACGGTCACAGTGTCCCAGGGTCATGTGATCCCCTTTTGTGACCTTCTGACAACCGAAGTCAATGGGGAAGCCAGATTCATTTAACAACCAGGTTACTAACTTATCAACTGCACTGTTTCACTTAATAACTGTGGCAAGAAAAGTCATAAAATGGGGCAAATGTCTCACTTAACAACAGAAATGTTGGGCTCAATTGTGGTTGTAAGTCGAGGACTACCTGTATACCACTCTTATAGCTTTCTAAGTTCAGAAAGTGAAACCTGGCTCTGAACACAGATTGCTGACCAAAACTACATATTTTTTTCAAGCAATTAATGTTCTTTAGAAACACACAGACAAATGTAATACATAAATATTGCATTTTTATTTTTTTAGGATATAAACTGCTTAAAATAAAATGTAGATATAATCAAAATAGCCTCTTAAGACTGCCGACTGCTTGCTTCAACACAGAGCACAACAAAATCACTAATTGACAGGATAGTCTGTTGAAACCCACCAATAAGCAATCTTCCTTCCTTCAGATAAGGGCTGTCACATTTATAGCTAAAGCCATTCAGCTGAGAGCTTCCTACGTAGATCAGATTGGGATCAGTTGCCAAGTCTTACATAACCATTTCATTGAATATTTTTTATATCCTAATACATTGTATTATTTTACCTTATTTTATATGATATGATCAATAATATAAATGCGAACAAAACCAAATTTTTGGATCGTAGACACAAAATAAGCAAATAACCAAATGAGCAGCAGAAACAATAATACCAATTACACTGCAAGGCTTCAGAACAGCCACCTTTTGAGGTCTAGGAATACAAACTGAGCAACAGTCTGCAATACTTCAAAGCAGTGATGGCTAATGTTTTCCACATCGCGTGTCAAAAGTGCATGCAATGCACGTGCGACCCCCCTGCGCATGTACACGCGACCCCCTGCGTGCGCACTGCATGCTTGTTTATGCGCATGTGATCCCCCACCGTGCACCTCTGCACCTGCGTGCACAACTCCCCCATGTGCTGCATGCAGCTGCGCATGTGTGTGTGACCCCCCGTGCCCAGCCCCCTGTGCATACACACGTGTCTCCCACGTGCATAACTCCCCCTGTGCATGCGTGGCAGATACCTGACAATCAGCTGGCTGGCGGGGGTGCACGCACATGTGCAGTGGGGCTCTTCCAGGTGACCTCTCGCGTGCCAGCGGAAATGGCTCTGCGTGCCACTTCCAGCATGCGTGCCACAGATTCGCCATCACGGCTTTAAAGCATTTCCATCAGATGTTACTGATCCAGTCTCTTTATAAATACATTATTCCTAAAGCTCTCCTAAAGTATTCCTGCCACTTCTGATTTTTCCATTTCAGTCTTACGATCACAATTCTAAAGGCAACTTCTGGAAAGCAAAATCCGCTGATTTTAGTAGGCTTCCAATAAGCTGAAGCTAGCAGGATAATTTGCTCTTTTCTTTCAAATCAAACTTAAGCCTAACTCATGTGGCTTGCCGTGCGGTGTTTGCCAAGGTTACCATGATTAATAATATATTTAAAAATTAAGACTGAATGGTCAAATATTAGTTCAACAACTGACTTTTTTACTACTAAGTATAATTTTGTCTTATGCCAATATTTTCCAATTTGTTGGTTAAGACATTGTGAGTGTTGTAACCTTGACACTTTGGCAAAATTGGAGAAGCCTGCTTTTGATGTAGAAGACTGAGATTCTAGATTAAACCTATGGCGAAAGTTTTGTGAGACTTTGGGAAACCATGTATAAACATGACTTACATCAATGACTTGCAAAATGGCTTTTTCCACTAGATAGTCCTCATTTAATGACTAGTTGCTTACCAACTATTTAAAGTTATGACAGACTTACCAAAATCTACTTATAACTGGTTCCAGAGTTTCAATGGCTGTCACCATCTGGGGTCATATGACCGCATATGAACTGAGAACTTTATGGCTGATTGCAGCATTCTGCAGTCAAGTAAACACGACTTATGGTGGGTTTTTTTGTCAGTTTTCAGCCTCAGTTTTAAGAAAAGGCTGGTTTCAGAGATTAAAGCAGGTATATCAATGTTGATGAATGTCAATATCATAATCTCTTCCTACACCATGGAGGCAATTCAAATTTCTCCTGGTTTCCTATTTTACCTGCTATTTTAATTTCACTCTCTTCCTAAAATATATACATTTGAAAATTTGTCCAAAAATGCACAAAATTTCAAATACATTTTCATATGTATAAAAGCTTGCCTAGAACAATCACTCTTTGAGTTGCAATGTATGCCAAATGGCCACAAGCCCTGTATCTGTACAATTTAATGCAAATATAAATAATTATCTCTACTGGTTGAAAGAATTCATGGGACTTTTTTATTTACAGAAATCTGGCCCTTGTGGATTCAGGGAGGTAGAAACTCTCTCCCATGTCCTCATATGGTGCCCTTTTTATGTTGTCCCAAGACATACTCTGAACATCTCAATCATTTCCAAATAGGAAGGCCATAGAGATAAATTTCATGTTTATTATTTTTAAGGCATGCTAACCCCATTCTCTCATATCAGGTGCTCAAGCATATTTACTATGCAAAACTTTAATTAGATATGTTGCCGTATTATTTTTTCCCCTTCCCCAACAACAAATTGCTGCAATAAACTATTTCCCTTTCTACTGTATTTTTTATTGTAACGATGGTCATAGAACGTAATAAAGACATTTCATAAGCAATATCAAAAAGCAATATATGTTTTCCTAATAGATGTGGCATTTTTCAGTCAGATAGTTATAGAATTCTGAGTTTGAATATAGTTTGGAGAGGTTTATCCACACAAAAATTGAGACAACGTGAATTTTGCCTTCATTCTTATGTTTTTATTCAGAAGTTACATTCAGCAAATGTCCTTTTTTATGTGAATAAATGTTTTCTGTTTGAAACCTCTTACTGGGGTAATTAATTTTGAATTGAATAGCTTCTGAACTGCTGAAAGGTTTATTTTTGGTAATTACTGCTACTGTTTAAATAAAAATACTATTGTATGTTGGCAAAAAATTACTGGAGATATACTTAAACATTTTCGATTTCTTTTCCCTCCCCTCAATATTATCTTTGTTTTTAATTGTCTAGTCATTATTTTTTCTTTTAATTTTTATAAGAAAAAGAATGACTAGAAATTTGGAAATAAAAAAGAAATAGAAAACATTTAGGTATATTTTCAATAATACTTTGCCAATCTGCACCGGACTAGCTGCTGCTGGCATTGTGTTTTATTGTCCTCTCTTTCCCAAAGCCACAAATTAGGTATGGAGTAACATCTGGCAGTGCATATGGGATCAGAGCAGTGCAGAGTTCCACGCAGAAATAGGCTTTCAATGACTTTAGTACTGAGTTTGAATTGATTACCACTGGACACCTGGAATTCCAGCATTGATTATAGCATTCTTGTTGATAGAAGAATGCCATTCCCAAAGTATCATCCTACCAGCTGCTCTCTTGTAAAAAAGTAATCCAAAACAGATTCCTCTTAAACACTGTTTCTCAATAGTTCCGTAAAATTTTCTACTCCACTGTTAATTATACCTGAAAAAATATGGGGAAGATTCTATCCTTACTAAACATTTCTGAATTAGTTAAGATGGTATTATATGCTATTACCTTACTGTATCCTATTACCTTATTCTACTGCACCAAAAGGAGTTGGAAATCAATGCTTTTCTTTTTCTTTTTCCCTTTATCCTACACTTTTTCCTCTTCCTCTTTTCCTGTTTTCCCATTATTTTCATTTTTCTTTATTTCTCTGTATTTTATATTTTGATAACCTAAAAAGAATACTATAACATTTCTGAATTGTCAAAGTATTATACTAATTAACACATCATAACATAAACAATTATAAAAATGGTTTTGTTCTGAACGTTCAAATACAAATAATTTAATTTTAATAAATTCAAGTATCATATTATAATCTGTTATGACTGGCATACTGGTCAATGGAATTTTGCAATGGAATTTGTTTACAAAATGTCTCATTATATGCATGTAAAACCTATACATAGGGCTAGAAACTGATGACTCACTTAGCTCCACCCCCTTTAGCTCTGCTTGCTTCTCTCCTACATAATTATATTTTTTAACTCCAGACTGGCCAAGGGAGGCTATTGAAGTTCTGTCCAAAAATGGCTGGGGTTGTTAAACCTTGGATTGGGTAACACTTTCTCATTCAACAGTACAATTTAAGGAACTTTCTGGATCCACAGCTCTTGCTTAATGAGCAGGTGGCAGCTATAGACAGGAAGTGGTGCAGGCTGTTAAACACCTAGCACTTAATTCCAGCTGCCTGCAATTAGTGCAGGCTCAAATCCCACCAGGCTCAAGGTTGACTCAGCCTTCCATCCTCTCGGGGTAGGTAAAGTGAGGACCCAAGATTGTTGGGGGCAATAAGCTGACTTTGTAAAAATGCCGCTTAGTAATAAGCAGGCATATACAATAGAATGAAGGTTATTGCTGAGCGCATTGGGTTGTGCTCCAAAAATTGTAAGCCGCCCTGAGTCTCCGAAGAAGGGCGGCATACAAATAGGAATTTAAAAAGATCATTATATAGCTTAATCTAGTGTGGCAGTTGTACCTTTCTGAGACCGAGAAGTCCTTCAGAGCGTGCTAGTCACCTCATAGCACAATTATGACAACATATTCTACAAGGGATTTAAAGAGTCTTGAAAGCTTCAAGTAGTAACACAATGGTATGATCAATGATGGACATATCTCAGTATGCACATGTGATGCTCTGGTTGTCTGAGATTACCAGTTTGGTTCAGAGTGTGATTCAAGCTGCTAGTTATGCCTTATAAATCCTGTCATGACTTATTATAGACCTTTACATGTACAGTATCAGGCCTGGTGACTTGAGGGACTTTAATGTCTTCTTAGTCAGTCAGTATGGCAGGATTGGTGCAGCCTAAGTTTGTTTGATTATGCGGTGCCATCAGCATACTAGAAACATGCCTTTTCTATCAAAGTGCCTGCCTTCTAGAATTAGGTTTCCCCTGAAATCTCGGTAAAATGGCGTTCTGGAGGACCTTAAAGATCTGGCTATACTCCCAAGCTGCGCCTGGGTATGGGATACATTTTAATTGTTTTTTTAATTTATTGTTAATTATTTTATGTTGTGAAGTACCTAGAGTCATTTGAAGTTAGGTAGCAACTAACATAATGAATGAATAAATTTAAATGTATAAAATTATGCATCATGATTTTTAACTTAAAAAAAACCCCATCCCTCTACAGTATCATAGAACCTTTGAAATCAAGGTACGTTAATTTTATTGATTGGGTATACAAAACACTTCAACCTATGAGTAAAGTCAGCTAAGCAATTGAGAAACAATTTGAGAAAACTTAAAAGAGAAACCAACAACAACGAAGATAATACTGTTCAAATCTGTTGTACTGAAGACACCAGCCGTTGCATAATGGAAAAGAAAATCACATTTGAAACACGACAATTGCATCTAAGACTTAACCAATTTATTTTTTCAAGTATCTAAGAATACTAGTTTAAGTCCAGTCAGTCTTCTTAATAATATAAAGTTACGAATTTCTGCCAAATGGGTAATAACACTGTTTCTGATCAGCCTTGTACATAATTCAGCCAACTGCTTCACAGATGTCCTTATTTGAATACTTTGGATACTGGATACCAAGTATAAAAATGTTAATTAAAAGTTCATAAACCTTTACTTCCAGACATTCCAAAACTGATACTGCAAAGCTTACTAGGAAAAATATTTGCATTCTCTATTCTAACAACACAAATATCATTATGAAGGTTATCCAATTGTCTTTGCATGTAAATGTATCCAATCAACAAATTTTACCATAAAAAAGCACCAGGACATCCATCCCAGGGGATATATATAAAAATATATGGAAATATAAATTCATATTTCTATTCTTGAAAGTGTGAAAATGTAATCAGGATTAAATGATTCTACACTTTCTTTGAAAATAGGTGATTTCAAGAATCAATTTTTGTAGCCATGTCCAATGAATATATAGGTGAATATTATACCAACCTTATGTATCTCCTTTAGACAGGACTGGTATTTTTAAATTCTTCCTCTCTTTCTAATGTATTTAGAAGAAAAAATAAACAAAATCTAATGATCTCAAAAATATCAAAATATTGGAAGATTCTAATGTCACTGACTAATTATTTCAGAATAAGGATAATAGAAATTGACTAAATACATCCTGGCTCAACAACTTGGCTCTTATTCTGAGAATATGAAGGTGGTTTTTTTTTTCGGTTCAATCTGGAGTGCAAGGAACAAGAGTTTAAAAATAATAGATACACTTTCTAATTAGAAGTATTTCAACATAGCTGAAACAGGTAAAGAGACTATGAGGGAGGTCAAATGTTAAACTGCAGAGCAAATTGCAATTTAGCATTTGATTCAGCTTTAGCAAATACCCCATTAATGAACCAGACCTTTATTGGAGTTCATATCAGTGTTGATTATACTTTTGCTGACAAGTCATTTTGTTTTCTACATTATGCCATACAATCAGCAAGGAATAAAATATTAATGACAACAAAGATCAGACAGTTTATGTGCCTCATTGCAACTTAATGTATTTTAATTTACGTAATTAGCTTTTTGTGTTTGCTCCCAGAAACTAACTCCAATATAAATGACAAAGTATTTAAAAAAAGTCAACTTGCTGACATGAATACATTAATCGGACACAACCATTAAGACTGCTTCAATCAGAAAAGGTTTCTCTGGGGAAAAAAGAGCTAAAATAAACAAAGGGTACCTCATCTAATTCCATTTCATCTGGGCTCTCGCGTGGTTTCATGAATTTTCCATCTGATTTCTTTATCAAAGGTACAATTACTATATAGTAACCTCTGCAAATGAAACAAAATGTAACAGTAAGGTTTATATAAAGGGAATTCATTGGAAAGCTGCTATACAGAATAACTACAACAGAACCAACTGATTATAATAAGACACTATTGTATGAAATTAATATTAAACACAAATATATATGTACTGCTAATTGAACTCTTTTATTAGGCTTCAATATTGTGTTTATCACTCTGAATCACAACAGAAACATGATAAATATAAGGACAAACTTTGGCTTAGTGGAAAGCAATAATTTCACTCATTTATGAATGCTTATATTTTGAAGAATTTAGTGCTTGTAAAACTTAAAATTCAGGTGAAGCTAATTGGGTGGCTTTTCCTCCGATGAGACATAAAGTTTGGAAGAAATAAAATATTTTGGTAAGAATTTTGGTAGGTTATTTGCAATTTCCCTTTTTATCAGCATATCACTTTATCTCAGAGCTCTTGGGATAGGAATAGGGAAATCCAGGTGTAGTCCTTTGAGCAAGGATGAGTCATGTGAGATCAGTCAGTCTTTCTCAGCCTTAGATTGGAAGTTGCAAAATATCTATTTACCAACCTACACTAGAGTGATATGGTATAATTTGATCCATAATGAATGGACCTTCAAAGTTTACATTCTGCAGTGGGTTGTTTTGAAATCATCAGTTTAAGTAATTTTTTTGTATTTAATTATATGCTCAAATAAGCAAAAATACATGTTATTTAGTTTTGTTTTGTTTTTAAACTGAACCGGTTGTGATCTATTTTGGATTTACACTAAGGAAAAAAAGGCTTTTACTATCATCCAGGTTTGTTTTTATTTTTGTTTTAAAAAGAGAGTAATATTATACTTATTTATTATTAAATTTGTTTTCTGTCCATTTTACCACAAGGCAACTCTGGGATACATGTCATATAATTTCAAAAGGTTGTCAAAACCTCCCATTTTCATGTATAATCCTGTAAAGCCAGAATTATATCATAAAGTACAGTAGTCCCAGAGAATATTATCAGAAAAATGCCTGCACAGATTGTTACTATTTGCGTGGTGGCTACTGCAGGAGCTCCGTTTCTTCTTGGACCCTTTCTCAAGATTAAATATTAATATTCTAGTTATTTTGAGAAAGTTAAATAGAGAAAATGACAATGCTAGTGCATCTCTTACCCCACTTATCCTCCTCCTTTCTTAGCCCTTGCAAAAGTAGCTCTGGTTGCCTTTGTATTCTGCTAATGGCACAATTTCACAACAATTTAAATTATTATCTCTCCCAATATGAAAGAAAAAAGTGTAGGCACTATATTTTAATAATGGTTTATCAGTCTCTAATACTGAAGCATTTTTGTCAATGAAAGGGGCAATATCAAGTATATACAATATAAATGAAATACACTTTTAAATTATAGGGGGAAAGCTAAAAGAGTGTGAATAGGTTTAGGCCATGCTGCAGAAAAAGCAGCTTGAAGGGGGAAATTATTCTTGTATGCACTGATACACACTTTAATAGCTTTTTCCTTCTAAAAAGAATTCTATATCCATTATCGTTTTCTTTTTCTAACTCCATATCAGCAGTTAAAGAAGGCATATGAAAAGTTATTTTTCTTGGCAATTACTCTCTACAATCTGTTTTCAAACACAGCTGCAATCACTTAATGGAAGCAAATCATTTGTGAAATCAATATATATATGTAGCCAGATTAGATTATAAAATGTTATCATTTTTCAATGAAAAGTCATTTAGTTCATTTGGACCTTCTCCTTAAGGAGGAATCACAAATCTAACTAAAGATTTAAATTCTCCTATAAAACCAGGATAGCCTTTTAAAAGAAAATTCAGGCATTTTATCCACATCATATTTATTATCTTTATTCTAAACTCAGCTTTAAGGAAAATGGCTCTTAAATATGGATCTAGGAATTGGCCTTCTAACTTGACTAATATTTCTTGCTAAGCATGATAAAATTGCACCACACAACTTTAAATTAGATAATAAAATTGAACCTTAAAAATTAAAAAAATGCAGTGAAAATATAGCAACACACTGCTGCTCTCTTTGCCCAAAAATATCAATAAATTAATAAATCTGACATTTATTGTACATATATTACTCTTTATAAAAACTACTGTTAATGGATGCAGTTGACAATGACATTATTTAAGTGACTGCAGGTTATTGTCCTTGTTCATAAAAAATAATAAAAAAGACCAAAAGCTAAGGATTTTTTAATATTCAGACTTAGAAAACTGTGATTCAAAATCTAGCATTGTTCGTGTTTCAGTGATTGCCTTGGACAAATTGTGAGCTCTCATCTTAAGTTCTGTACCTATAAACATGCCTCAGCAATTCCTGACGGTTTTGCTGCAAGCATAAACAAATGTATACATTATTTTTGTACAGAAATTGTTAATTGCCCTGCATGGAATAACACCTCTGGTAAAATTATTAGCAGCAGTCACTCTCATATCCATCATCTTAATATATTATTAATCAAAACATTAGAGAAACTAAAGCAAGGGAGAAAATAAACCTCTTACCATTTTAGAAAAACTGACAAACTGTACTCTGTTAAGAACCACACAGAAAATCACACACACACATATATCCTTTTTTAAAAATCTGAAGCTGTTAACTGCTATAGAAAATGATTTTCATGCTGAGCTAACTGTTCACTTGTGAACTATATTGTGTTAGGCCCAACACTTTTAATAACTTAATTTTCAAATAGCCAAGAAATGTTGTTATGTTATGAAACACAGATATCTAATTCTGTCAATGAGTATTTGGTGATTCATAATGCAACAAAACATGATCCCTCTTTCTCACTATCTCTCAATAAGATATTCCTACAGGTAATCCTTAACTTGCAACCATTCATTTAATATACCAAACAAATGATCCCCATGTCAAAACAACTTACCTTATGTGCACCCATAATCTGAAAATAACAATTAACACAGCACAATACTTAAGCAAAATGGTTCAGTTGAGATCTGCATATGTGGAACTGATTGGGGTAGATTGCAGAGGTGACACTGAAATATAATTTTATCATATTTTATCTATATCTTAAAATATTGTATTGTATTCCAATTTCATTTTAGACTGTATTTTATTCCAATTTCATTTTAAATTGTATTTTATCCAATTCCATTTTAAATTGCTTTTATCAAATTTTAGTAATAATTTGTTTCTGGAACTTTGCTCTTTGATATGGCCCAAGAGCTGATCAATAAAAAAAGATGTTGATGATCTCCAATCAGATTTTCAACCCATCTGAGAAGTAGTATTACATATCAGAGTAGATCCTTAATCTATCAGCACAGCAGTCATTCCTAATGTGATCAAAAGTTCATGGAAGAAAGAATGGGACTATGGAATATGAATATTATCAATGGCATGTACAATGATGTACATGGCATTGATAGTAGGTACATCAGTAGGTACAATGATGAAAATCAAATTATGGCATAGGGAAAAGCAGTCCTATATTCAGATACATGTTGGATGTCCTGGTATAGTCAGTAATCAAACCAGGAAAATTGATATACAAATTAAAATCTTGTTATACAATTTTTAAAACACTGAATAGGAAGTAATATTTGGAATGTCTGCTCAGAACTGACCCAATCAGGAATACAGATATGTTTCCCAAACACCATGATTTTTGAGATCACCAACATAAATCACTGATATATATGTATGTATTTATGTATATATCATTATACAGTTTCATTAGCTTTCCTTTAGTATGCTTTGGCATAAGTTGCCAAACAAAGTTTTGAAAATATTTGCCCAGGGTTATGTACAGATTTTTCATGCTAATCTGTTTAGAAGTTCAACTGTCATAAGAGAACCTTGCTTCATAATCCAGAGCAGAATTTTAGGGGAAAAAAATCATTGCTAAAGGCAGAAAATTGACTGGGTTACATCACTAACAAAAAGCTAAGAAGTTTTTTTTTTTCAAAGTGCATTTGACATAGATTAACTGAAATGTAATTACAGATAGTCCTGGACTTATGGCCACAATTGAGCCCAAAATTTCCACTGCTAAGCAAAATAGTTGTTAAGTGAGTTTTGCCTCATTTATAACTTTTCTTGCCATTAAGTGAATCATGGCAGTTGATAAATTAGTAACCTGGCTGTTTAACTGAATCTGGTTTTCCACATTGCTGATCAGAAGGTTGCAAAAAGTGATCCCAGGATAGTGCAATTGTCATAAATAAATGCCAATTACCAAGCATGTGAATTTTGAGCATGTTATCATGGGGATGCTGCACTGGCCATAAATGTGAAAAATGGTCATAAGTCATTATTTTCAGTGTCGTTGTAACTTCAAACAGTCACTAAACAAATGGTTGTAAGCTGAGGAGTACTTGTATCTGACTGTGTGTCAGTCCCATTAGATAGACGGACCATGAAATAAGCTCCGCGGGAGGATTAAGACTACTTTTATTGAGACTGATTATAATAACAAACTGTTCCAAGATTGCAGGATTTACTCCTCTTCTTTCTTATAGTTTAATGAATTAGGATGTGTCTGAGCTGCTCCCTTATGTTGTCTGGATGCTATCTGGATCAGAGGTGGTATTCAGCAGGTTCTGGCCAGTTCTGGAGAACTGGTAGCGGAAATTTTGACTAGTTCGGAGTAGTGGAAATTTTGAGTAGTTCAGAATACCACCTTCTGACTGGCCATGCCCCATCTATTCTCTGCCTCTCGAGTCCCAGCTGATCAGCTGGGTCTTCTTTTGTTGCACGCACAGGAGAATGGGGATTTTACAGTATCCTTCCCCTGGAATGGGGTGGGAATGGAGTCTTTATAGTATCTTTTCCCTGCCATGCCCACCAACTCACACCATGCCCACCAAGCCACGCCCACAGAACCGGTAGTAAATTTTTTGAATCCCACCACTGGTCTGGATGTTCTGGACTTCAATTCCTTTCACCGAAGTAGCAGCTTTCACATATCCTTGTTATGGTTATCTTTTTTACTCTCTGTTTATGTTGAGTTGGGTACATCAAACGATGAGCAACCCAGGCATTAGAAGTTCGTGCTCTTGAAGAGGGAATTTTTATTGGCATGTATGGCATTTAATTTTTTCATCCTATTTGTGCAGATGAACATGTCCAGATGGTGTGCCTTAATCAGAATGTACTGTTTTTCCTGATGTAATCACAAACTCTCAGTGGATAGAATCTTTTGTCAGTGTGTGACAGAATTTGTTTTCATGGAATTTAAATGAAAATTCTGTTGTCAGTAGAGATTAGTGATGGGTTAATAGTGTTGATCTCTGCTTTTTAGAACAGATTTCTATCCATCCAATTTATAGCAAAAATCCAAATGAAAATGAAAATATACTAACTTTATACTACTTAGAAAATCTATAAAAGCCACATAAGAAATAGAAGGCATACAAATATGGCTAAAAAAATAAATTGTAACTTTTAACTATATTGCAGTAGTTCTGGCAGTTTCTCTTTTGGTCCCCAAAATTATAGGATTAAACTGAAAGGCTTATATGAATCTTTTTTTATCCAACACAAAATCTTCGTTTTGATGTATGCTAATCAATGACCATAATAACAATTTCCTTCCTTCCTTCCTTCCTTCCTTCCTTCCTTCCTTCCTTCCTTCCTTCCTTCCTTTTCCTTCCTTCTCAATTCTTCTCATTTGATATTTGGATATTTGTAGAAATGTTTTTCATCAATATTTACCTGTGTAATTCTATACAATGATATAGAAGGCACATGGGCTTTGTAATTGTTGTTGTACAACTTTGTTGTACAACTTTGTAAAGTTGTGCTTTCACATTCATGTCATTCAAAACTTAGACTGGTCAACTCTGAGAACTATGAGAAGAATTTTAACAAATTCTTTTCTACAGACAAATATAGTACAATATTCTGTACTTAGTGAGATCATTTGAAGATGATTGAGAGCCTTAAGAAGAGAATATTATTGCATGTTTTCATATTTTCTTTTTTCTACCATGAAACTCTTTATTGTATCTTGTATTTCTTGTTGAAGGTGTATGGTTCAATAAATTATCTGCTGTAACTAAAAATCTTGATTAAAAATGTGTGCATTTCATCTATAATTTTGTAAACACTTATATTTTATTCTAACATACTTATTTATAAACAATTTTCCATTATGTACACTGATTTTTAATATTAGTTTCCAAAAATTAATATATTCTTACATGTGTTGTAAAATTCATATTATGGTGCTGTGATTGTGGTGGCTCCTAAGTTACTTTGGGAAGTTGTCTTCGAGACAGGCATTACCTATCTGTCTTTTCAAGTTCTATTTCTGGTGATTTTAATCTGTAATGTTTCCCATTTATATTTATAAACTATATATGTATCTTATTAATAACTGTGGACTAATTTTTCATACTTTTTAACACTTTAGAATTTTCTTTTCTACAGCCCTCTTTAGAATTTCAATAAAGCAATAAAAATTGCTTTGTATGAAACTCAGGTTACAAAAGATTACATGAAAAACATATTGCATGCTGACCAATATTTCATTTTCCTCTCTTTCTTTTCTGCTATACATGTCACACTGTTGTAATCAACAAAAAGCCTGCAAACAAAGCAGTAGCACTTGTTGACTGCATGGTGTACACTCTTTTCTTTATTGTCTATCATTTTAAATCCCAATTGCCATTACAATGTCAGCTTTTTAATACCATCCCTGTTTAATCTGCACAGACCCATTTAAGAAGCATCATAAACCAGGTTCCAGAACTGTGAACAAAATCACACCTATCAAATCCACATGTTGCAAGATTACTTTTTGGATTTAAATCACAACTTGCTTTTTCTAAAATACAGCTTGTCTGATGATAATTTTATAAGGAAGACATATTAAACTATTGTAGATGTATTGATATGATGATTGTGAACATGTAAACATATAGCACATGAAGTTAATGTTAATTTTAGGAATAACCAAGAAATAACTTAGAATGAAGAATATATGTATTCCAATCTACTCACTATTTTAGTCATACATAACCCTTGAGTTATGACCACAACAGAGCCTGGAATTTTAATTGTAAGACATTGAGGTCGAAAGTAGAGTCACTATGAGACTTGATTGAATTTTACAACCATTTTCAAGAGAGCCATAAATAAAAATTGCTACAAGTGTTAAATAATTCATGTGGTTAAGCCAATCTATTCTTCCAATATTTTTTTTGCCAGAAATGTCACAATTGTGGTCACCCTTCTATGTGAAACTGCAACCAGTCCAAAATGCAAACCATGTGACAAGCACCCAAAATGCAATCACATGACCATGGGAGACATGTGGCAGTTGTAATTTTGAGGACAAAATGTAGTGGTTTCTTTTTAAGTCCATCACAACTTTGAATTATTATTAGTGACAATCTGTAACAGCACTATATTTCTTAAAAAATTCTTTCATCCATATCACAGTTATTCTGCATGAAAGTATTTTACATAGGTATGCATGTTACAGTAATATATTATATTATAACTCCCAAATTCAAATGTGGATTTGATTCTATTCCTGGTTTACTTTTCCCCCCTTTTACATGTGTGTATATGTGTCTGTGTGTAATATTAACTAATATTACTCATATTGTGTTTGTTAAATAACAAAGTCAAACAGCCTTGGTGGCTCAGGCTGTTAATTGCCTGCATTTAAGTTCCAGCTGCCTACAACTGCTGTAGGCTCGAATCCCACCAGGCTCAAGGTTGACTCAGCCTTCCATCCTCTCGGGGTAGGTAAAGTGAGGACCCAAGATTGTTGGGGGCAATAAGCTGACTTTGTAAAAATGCCGCTTAGTAATAAGCAGGCATATACAATGGAATGAAGGCTATTGCTGAGCGCATTGGGTTGTGCTCCAAAAAATTGTAAGCCGCCCTGAGTCTCCGGAGAAGGGCAGCATATAAATGTAATTTAAAAAAATAGGAATAACTATTATATTTAATAACTTTGGATATACCAGAAAATGCTTCATAGAAAGAGAGATTTGGCAAAAAATTTTGCACCTGCTGCTAGCGTGAGTGATGCCGAGAGTGCTTGTGATGCTCACTTGAATGGGGCTGTGAGCACCCGTGATGCTTACAGGGCTGTGCGTGTTCCCAGTTGAGAATAGGCTGCGGCCCAAAGGTTGAGGACGCCTGCATTACATTAGATTTTTCCACCTGATCAGAGAAGAAGGTGTATTGCAGACCCCATTATAGTTACAGAGTTCTGACTGATAGGGTCTGGGAAGAGAGGTTTCTCTGCCATTGCCCCTGCCCTATGGAATATTCTCCCCTTGGAGAATAATACAGAAAAAATTCTCAGTCCTAGAATTTGAACCTACAATGGAATAAAAGTTAGATATGATGCTAGAATTTGCTTCATTTGAATAAATTTCTGGTGGAATTTGTGTGAACTAGTGTCAAATCTAATTTGAATAATTTGTTTGGGATCTGTTTATTGATTTCATTTACAAAATCACTTCAATAAATTGAATGAGAAAGTAAGTTTGACTTCAAAAAAAGCCAATCTTTCTATGACTAATAGGCTATTAAAATGTATTGATATGGAAGTATCTACTACAATTTTTCAAGCTGAATTGACGTCAGTTTAATTCAGTTCAGTGAAAAGATCTCATTGTACTAGCATAGGGATGGGCAAAAAATGTTTTATGTCCTGCACTAACCTGACCATAATGCTGAAGTGTGCTATAATAGCAATCTTAGTGATTTTCAGTTTCACGATTTTCCCAGTGGTATTCAGCAGCTGACTAGTTCTGGAGAACCAGTAGCAGAAATTTTGAGTTGTTCGGAGAACCAGCAAATACCACCTCTGACTGGCTTTGCCCCCATCTATTCTCTGCCTCCCGAATTCCAGCTGATCGGCTGGGTCTTCTTTTGTTGCCCTGCACAGGAGAACGGAGCTGGAAAGCAGGTTAGTGGGGCGGGAAGGGAATGGAGATTTTACACCATCCTTCCCCTGCCACGCCCACCAAGCCATACCACGCCCACCAAACCACGCCCACAGAACTGGTAATAAAAAAAACTGAATCCCACCACTGGATTTTCCGCAGACTTTTGCAAATATGAGGTGTAAAAACCACGTCTGTTAAGGTCCTGTGATATTTTAGTTTCCTGTTTTGCCATTTAACTCTTATTTATTTTGTGCCTGAAGCCTCCTGCTTAATGTTTTTGATAATACCACTCTCCCATTTATGGTTCTTGCTTCCCAATGAAGACAAAGTTGTATTTTTTTTTCAAAAAATAAAAAGTTAAAATATAGTTCCTGGCTCATCTTTGAAAGACAGCATACAATTACAATAAACAATAAACTGTATTCATTTTCACATCAAATCTTAAAATGACTGCCTGTCTATTGCAGTACCTGCACCTAAGGCAATGGCTAAAAAAGTAAATGCTTTAAACTACAGAGAATATTCTAAGAAATTATAAGTCTCCTTGAATTGTTCTTAAGCTCTTGCAATATTTGTTAGATATAACTCACTTTATAGTTTTGTTTGCTGGAACTTCTGGTAGTTTCACTGTTATCATTCCATCTAGATTGGTCTTATCAATGAAAAGCGGTTGGGTGCGTAATACATCTGGGGCCGTCTTTGCCGTTACCCTGTGTTGCAGACCTCCAGCACTGTTACCTCTATTGGTTAGCACAAAGGAATAGGATGTCTCAGGCTTCAGATTGGTGATCAGTTTCTGTGTGGCTCGGCCATCCACTTCAACTGCCATTTTCCCATCATCATAAAGAATCTAACAAATGGGAATTTAATAAAAGCAGCAAAATGTTAATAATAACCTCTAAGGGATGTGCAGGAGAAAAGCAGTTTAGAAATAAAACTTGCCTTTGACAAAATGACTTTGAAGTTAGTTAAAAACTGTGTGCCAGAACAAGTAGATTTAAAATGTCGGAATCCAATGCATGAATGGAATCTTGGGTAGAATGGTAACATCAAGAATGACTTAATATTCCCACTGGGCTTTAATGGATACAGCAACATCAGACGTACACATTCATTACACTTTCTGCCTTCCACTGTTCTTGGTTCCCAACTCGTTTCATTGCATGATATATGATGCAGCCTCAATGAACACAAGTACAGGTAGTAATCAGTTCACAACCGTAATTAGGACCAGAAATTCTGTTGGGAAGTGACCCAGTTGGGTCTTGTGATAACTTTGACTTAAGATGGCTGTTCTTGTTGCTACCATGGGATATGGTCATTACGTGAGATGTCACATTGCCATGGCTTGAGATTTCTGGCCAACTTCCTGATTGACTTTGCTTGAATTGCAGCTGTGATGGCTGCAATTCAAGAAAGTAAGCAAGGACTACCATACAGATTGAGGAGTAGAAATCCAATGTAACTGCTCTCTCTTCAGATAGAATGTGATGGGATAGCATTCAAGTTGCAAAAACCATTTTTTCTTGACTTTATATAGAATATATAGTATTACACTGACCTAAGAAATAAATTCTACTAATGAGAAAGTAGTAGTTTTAGCTGAAATTGAGACAAGAGGAAACGAGGCCTTGAGGTGCTAGTTTTAATCACCTGGTATATGAGGTTGGTCATATAATGTACATTTGAATAATAAACTCCATTAGCAGTGATTTACTTTAGAGGTAATATTTTGTTAGTGATTACTTTCCTCTTATGAGACAATCCCCATGCTTCAGGAATTTATAGACTAAACCTATTTATTAGATCTTCTTTGCTTCCTGAGACACATTTAGAATGATAGTTGATAGCTTTAATGTGCATGTAAGCCCTGATAATGATTTTCTATATGCCAGGTTTCTTTCTCTGAAACCAATATGCTCTCTTTGTTCTGATTATCAAAGCACATGATATCAAACAATGCAGGTTTTTCTCCAGTCCAGATAGTTAATTTGCTTAATTCCTGTATCTTAAACAATGCTATTGACACTGATCAACAAGCAGAACCCACCAATTAGGCTATCTTGAAAAGGAGTGTTATTGATGACATTATTAGTAATTTTCATGTCATCTTCTAATTCATTTTCATATTTTATTACATTTTCAATTCTGCATTAGGAAGCCATAGGTGGTACAGCATTGCCAGTCCAGGATTTCTTTTATAGATCTGTTGTATTAAAAGGTTGCCAGATCTGTCCCAGAAGGATGTACTTTCTGTGCAGAAAGACTTCCAGAGCTTGGGGTATGGATTTAGTAGTATGGGCTGTAGGCTTATCTTTTCAGAGGTTCTACCAGTATACAAGGAACAAAAAGGGAAAGGACAGCGTGTAGCAGAGTTTAATGTGTGGATAAAGGAGTGGTGTAAAAGGGAAGGCTTTAATTTTATTAGTCATGATGCCTGCAGCTGGTCCAATGAAAAGCTATACAAAAGAGATGGTTTGCATCCATCAAAGAAAGGGACAGAGTTACTTGGCATTAAATTCACAAATTTTCTGCATAAACATTTAAACTGAACAGCGGGGACAGAGAATTAATGGATACAGAACATTTCTGTCCCCAGCAATCTAAAATTAATAAGGATAACAGTGCACATAACATAGATGTTTGTGCAGGTAAGATTATCAACCTTGCTGTCAAGCAAAACCAAGCATTTAATAGTGAGTGCCATACCATGTGCATTAATCAAACAGGTGGCAAGAAAGTAGGGACAGGCAGGCACAACACAGGTTATGTAGACAGTAAACACATTGTCAGACATAAAGATCTCAAGTGCCTATATACAAATGCACAAAGTCTGGGGCACAAACAGGGTGAACTCAAACTATGAATACATGAAGGTAAATATGATATAGTTGGAATAACAGAAACTTGGTGGGATGAAATCCATGATTGGAACATACTGGTAGAAGGATACAACTGTTCAAAAAAACAAGACCCCATAAAAGAGGAGGTGGAGTTGCACTGTATGTAAAGGATCACTATATTGCTACAGAAATGCATGAAACCAAAGATGAAAATCTCCTAGAATGCATATGAGTCAATATAAAAGAAAAAAAATGACATGGCCATAGGTGTATATTATAGGCCACCCAATCAAGCAGAAAAAATAGATGTCCTTTTTGCCAACCAACTAACAAACATATGCAGGAAACACACAACAATAGTAATGGGGGACTTCAATTATCCTGATATCAATTGAAAAAACTAGTTCTGTACCAAGTGAGAAATCAAATAAGTTCCTAACCAACCTAGCTGACAACTTTGATGTCCAAAAGGTAGAGGATGGAACTAGAGGGACATCCATACTGGACTTAATTCTTACAAACAGAGAAGAAGTGATAGAGGGAGTTGAAACTGCAGGAACCTTGGGTGTGAGTGACCACGTCATACTAGAATTCAACATAACACAAACAAAAGCAATAGAACATAATAAGAGTCTTGGATTTTAAAAGAGCTGATTTTATTAAACTCAGAGAGAACTTGGGAATGATTCCATGGGTGAAAATCCTAAAGGGGAAAACAACTCAAGAATCTTGGGAAACTCTGAAAAGTACAATCATAGAAGCCCAGACCAGCACAATACCACTGAGAAAGAAAAACAAGAAATCCAAGAAGAAACCAGCATGGCTGCACAAAGATCTCTCTGGCAAATTGAAAGAAAAAAAGGACAAGTACAAAAAATGGAAAGAAGGACATACAACTAAGGCAGAATATCAGCAGATAGCCAGAATCTGCAAAGACAAAGTCAGGAAAGCAAAGGCTCAGAATGAACAAAGACTTGCAACAAAAGTCAAAGATAATAAAAAAGTTTCTTCCAACATATAAATAACAAGAAAAATCAAGGAAACAGTCGTCCATAAAGAGAGAAGATGGCAAGGAAGTAGCAGGCAACAGAGAGAAAGCAGAACTGCTTAACTCATTCTTTGCATCAGTCTTCACGCAAAAAGAAACTATAGCTCATCCCACCAAAAACATAACTGTAAATGACAGACCAGAAATAAAAGTTAAAATAAGCAAAAACATAGTAAGAGAACATCTGTCTAATCTTGATGAACACAAATCACCAGGGCCTGATGGATTACACCTCAGAGTTTTAATGGAACTGGCAGAGGTCATCTCAGAATCACTGCACCATATTTTTCAAAAATCCTGGAGCACCAGGGAACTACCAGAGGACTGGAAAAGAGTTGATGTGGTTCCCATCTTCAAAAAAAGGAAAAAAACAGACCCAGGAAACTATAGACCAATCAGCCTAACATCAGTACCAGGGAAGATACTGGAAAAGATAATAAAAAACAGATCTGCCAACATCTAGAAACAAGTAAAGTAATAACTAGAAGTCAGTATGGGTTTGTTAAAAACAGATCATGCCAAACCAATCTTATTTCATTCTTCAACACAGTGACTAAATTAATAGACCAGTAAAATACTGTGGACATAATATATTTAGATTTCAGCAAGGCATTTGACAAAGTAGACCACAACCTACTTCTTAGTAAGCTAGAAAAAAGTGAAATAGATAGCACTAACACTAGATGGACTCGCAACTGGCTGACAAACCATATTCAATGAATAGTCCTTAATGGGTCTAAGTTACATGGAGGGAAGTAAGCAGTGGGGTGCCACAAAGTTCCGTCTTAGGCCCAGTACTCTTTAATATCTTCATTAACAACTTAGATGAGGGAATAGAAGGGGAATTTACCAAATTTGCAGGTGATACTAAGCTGGCAGGAATAGCTAGCACCCAAGAAGATAGGCTCAAGATCCAGATGGATCTTGACAGACTAGAACACTGGGCCGTATCTAACAAAATGAAATTCAATGTAGAGAAAAGTAAAGTCCTACACTTAGGCAAGAAAAACCAAAAGTACACATATAGACTGGGTGAAACCAGGCTCAATAGCAGTAACTGTGAGAGGGATCTTGGAGTCTTAATGGGCAACCAGCTAAATATGAGCCAGCAGCCAAAAAAGCTAATGCAATCCTAAATTGCATTAACAGAGGGATACAATCGAGATCAAGTGAGGTACTAATACTACTCTATAAAGCCTTAGTAAGACCACACCTAGAGTACTGCATCCAGTTTTGTTCACCACATTATAAAAAAGATGTTGAGACTCTATAAAAAGTACAGAGAAGAACAATCAGGATGATTAGGGGACTCGAGACTAAAACATATGAAGAATGGTGACAGGAACTGGGCATGGCTAGTCTAGTGAAGAGAAGGACCAGGGGAGACATAGTAGCAGTCTTCCAATATTTGAGGGGCTGCCACAGAGAGGAGGGTCAAGCTATTTTCTAAAGCGCCTGTAGGCCAGACAAGGAATAATGGATGGAAACTGAACAAGGAGAGATTTAATCTGGAAATAAGGAGAAACTTTCTGACAGTGAGAACAATCAACCAATGGAACAGCTTGCCCTCGGAAGTTGTGGGAGCATTATCACTTGAGACTTTCAAGAAGAAAGTCAACTCCCATTTGTCAGAAATGGTGTAGGGTCTCCCCCTTGGGCGGGGGTTGGACTAGATGACCTATAAGGTCCCTTCCAACTCTAATTATCTGTTATCTGTTAATTCAAAAAAAGAAAGAATTAAGGAGAAACTTGTGTTACAGTAGTTTCAGAGCATACACTCCTCTCTTACTGTATATCAGTGGGATCTGACAGTTTAATCCTTCAAAACTACTTCATACTAATGTAGGAATTACAATAACTATTAAACTAAATAACTGATTAATTTTCACCAATACTAGTGAAAGCTATACAGAGCTTATTCTTTGTTTTCCTGGATATGCTGCTGGATTCCCACCTCAAATGGCATTAGTAGAAAAAAAATGCATTATGCTATGTTTCTGCTCTCATTTGAAGCCTTGCCAGGAGAACTGGAAGACTCTAAATCCACCACAGCCAGGCTGATTTTTGAAAATGCTTTCGGTAACCCATTAAAACCCATTTTTGATCAGAGAAAACCATTGTGTCTCTGTGGACACAGGGCAATTCATTGTATACTACTGTGTGACAATGCAATATAGAAAAGAGCAAGAAGCACTATATTACGGATGCTAATTTTTATTTATTTAGAAAATTTATATTTTGCACAAGGCGACTCAAGTTGGCTTACAGGAGAGTTTCATCATAGGATGACAAGTAGGAAAAGCAGATTTTCAAAAAATGGTTTAAAGAACAGTGATTAATTTGAAAATACACTATAAAACCACGAACAGACAAAATAATCAGAAATATTGGAAAATTAACACAATTTTTATTACACTAACAGAATGAAACAATCAGGGTTTTTTTTGATAGCACTCTAAACAGCAGAAACTGTTATACTTTTTATTTCTGGTGTTTAGTTCAACATCATGAATGCTGATACATAAATGCAGAATTAATTAACAACTGTCAACCAGGATCAATCAAGTGTCAACCTTGAAGAACTGCTGCCATGGTGTTCTGATTTTGAACTACATCAGAAGACCATGGCAGCAGTTCTTCAATGCCCATACTGGAAAGGATTTAACACTACTAAATATCTGTTGGTTAGTAGAATGGGCTGTAAATCATTTAATAAAGACATTTGTCCACTACAAGTCCTATAATCCTTCAAGTCTTTTTGATTAACAACCACTTACTTTGAAAGGCAGGGCAGAGTTGTAATTCTCTGGTATATCCCAAGAAAGAAGGACTGATGTTTTCATGACTGCTTTGACATGAAAATTTTTTGCAAACACTGCTGGAAAAGGAAGAGTAATATATTTAAAGTAAATTTTGATTTTGGATCCCATCCCCTTTTCAACAGTCAACATATTTCATTATATTCCTACCTGTTTTTAGAAACCACATTCCATTCTTACAAATGACATCCCAAAATAATTATATTTTCCTTACCTGCAATTATTATGTAGAAGTGAGCCAGACTTGTCTGATATGGGATAACTGAATTCTAGTGAATCCAAAACACATGAAGATTTACATACTTTACCTCCGCATCAGATGAATCTACTTATATGATGATTTTGAAAACTGAAGCTATATTTAAAATATCGATATCCAAAGACTGAGATCCTTTACAAGACAAGCCATAAGCAGACAAATCCTACCTTGATCCACAGGTAATGTTCTAAACTGGATACTGGGACTATATGGACCAGGCCCTTTGCTTGTATGTGCACGTATTTTTACATCATATGTGGTATCTGGTTTTAAGCCTGAAAGTGTCGTAATAGTATCAACAGAAGCAACAGGGATCTCTGTTTGTTGATGGGCCACATTGATATCTCTGTACTGTAGAGTGTATTTGGAGATTATACCATTTCTCTCAGATAAAATGAGTGGTTGCCAGGTTAGTTGGATAGAGGTGGAGGTGGCACTTTCTGAATGTAGATTTTGAGGAAATCCACTTGGTAGATCTTCTGGAATCAAAATTTCTTTCACCATTTCTTCCCCAAAGCCCACTTTATTTCTAGCTGAAAGCCTGAATATGTAAGACGTTCCTTTATGAATATCAGTAGCCGTGTAGTGGTCATCTTTATCCGTAAAATCCCGTGTCGTAAATGCATCCATGTCTTTGTGGCCAAACCTCAGGCGGTACCCTTGCAGGGGGCCATATGTATCGACAGGTGGGTGCCACTGAATTAGAGCCGTACCCATTTGTGTGTGGCTAATTACAAGCCGAGGTTTTCCTGGAACTGTAACATAACATTATTTCAGCACAGAATGTACATGTAATAATTTTTTTCTAAAATTGCTTATTAGGTCTCTTTTAAAATTACTTATGCAACAGGCATACTGTTTCTCTACTCTACCTGATTCTCAAGTATTAACTCAGACACATTGAGAACTATATTACCTTTCTTTATTCCCATTCTTCTACTTCCTAAATATAGAGAAAGCAGGCAGGCAATGATCACCATTGACATGAAACCAAGCAGTAATTGTGCATCTTTGTATATTAGGCTTATGGACTTTACTTTAACTTGATCAATGCAAGCAAACAAAATATACAGGTAGTCCTTGACTTACAACAGTTCGTTTAGTGACTGTTTAAAGTTACAACAGCACTGAAAAATATGACTTATGATTGTTCTTCAGCTTTGACCTTTGTAGCATCCCCATGATCATGTTCGATTAAAATTCAGATGCTTGGCAAGTGGTTCCTATTTATCACTGCTGCTGTGTCCCGAGTCACGTGATCATTATTTGTGACCTTGTAACAAGGAAAGTCAATGGGAAAGCTAAATTCACTTAACGACCGGGTTACCAACTTATCAACTGCTCTAATTCACTTAACGTCTGGCAAGAAAGGTCGTAAAATGGGGCAAACCTCACTTAACAAGTATTTCATTTAACAAGATAAATTTTGGGGTCAATTGTGGTCGTAAGTCAAGGACCACCTGTATTGCAAAGGATGCATTTATATACTGGGAAGAAAAAAAATCTGTATATAAAAGGTATCTGAATCAGTGCTCATCATCTTAAAAATATGTGTTTGAAAAGAATTTCTGTCTGCATAACCCTAGTCAAGTAAATCAAACTGAAAGCAGAACTAGATGAACATTACAGAAAAGGTTAGTTTAAAAGCAGGAGAATTTCATTCAAAATGGGGGTCGAGTGGTAAGAAAAAAAAGGCCTGATAAAGTGTATAATTTCACTAAATAATGTTCTGATAATGAATTAAAAGCATACTCTGCTGAATCAAGTAACACAATGCCAGCATAAAAATTCCACCATTAAATAAAAACAAAAATCAGGAACTAAAATCAGGATATTGCACAAAATGCTAACTCATATACATACATATACAGGCAGTTTAGCTTAATTTTTATGTTTAATTTCAGACATAAAAACTTCAAACTATAGCTATTTGATGTATGGAAGTTTCAAACACAAAACCTTCAAACTACAGCAATCAGATGAATTAAAGCAAAGTTGAAATCTTGCTAAGCAATTTATTCTTGGATCACTAAAAAGGAAGTCAAATGAAAGCACTACTTTATATATTATTTGGAGAAATGTAGAAATGCTTTTCATAGAAGAATAATTATTCTTTTCTGATATACAAAATTAACATAAAACTAAAAGTTTTCTCATTACACGTCCTTTGATAATTAATTGGCCATGAGATCTACGTGCAAACAAAACCCAGAAGAAAGGTAAATAATGAATGAATACACAGCAGATTGAGAATGAAAGGGTGGTCTGTATACCATGACAAGTTTTAAAAAAAACAGCATTGTAAACCTAAAACCAATAGTTACATTGTTTGAAAGAACGAACAGTATCAAAACATTAATTAGGCTTAATTAATACATGCTGTCTTAGATCCAAATGTTCATGAGTCAAATTTTCCCTTCATTTTACAGAGATCTTTCCAGACTCTATATTTCATTTTCAATCTCTTGGTTATAATTTCATTCGCTGTAATTTATTGGATCGTTTTTTTTAGTGTAACATGTGAAATAGGAAAATATAGCTTGTTCAACAAATTGTAATGATCCCATATTTTAATTTATCTATACTGTGCGGTTATTGTGTTTCTTCAATTGAAACAGAATGGCTTTCAAAACAATTTGTACTATGCTTGATGTATCAAATTTTTGCCTGGGTATATCCAAAGTCCTGAATGCATCTAAACTTTAGAAAAACTCAGGCTTGGAAAAAATTGCAATGAAAACCAATCATGATTTAGCGTACCAAATCAGTTAAGAACATTTTAGAACCTGGTATCAGAAACGATCAAAGTAGTCAACATTCGTTTTGGCTTTATAATGGAAAGGATTATCAAATAGTACCTGCACCAGTAGTAGATACTAATCTCGGTTTGCTCCGTGCTCCATCTCCTTTAGTTGTATAGGCTGTCACAGTAAGGGAATAGGTTGTCTCTGGCTGTAATCCAGCTATGATCATCTCCTAAAATGATGTAATAAAAATATGGTATATTAATATATGGAATAGAGACCCTTCACAAATTTTTCATCTTTCCATAAGTTACAATAACTTGCATTCAGTGCACAGAACTTTCATGCTATCTGCAGAGATGACAAGCTTTTAGGGATATCAGAAGATGATACGAGTGGATAAGGTTTTGCATTAAGCCAGAAGAATGATGAATGTTCTGAGCAGCATGCCCTAAATATTTTATAAACATAAGACTAAGCATTGCTTATATTTAAAGGATACAACATCACAACACATGTTCTCACTATTCATTTTTATTATTGTAGAATGAGTGTATTTGGCTACAAAAATAAAATCAAACTTGACCTAAGAGTTGCATTGGCCATTATTTACAAATCAGCCATACTGCTATTATCTTTACAGCATGGTTATCTGTATTTTAAATTAGAGAACCATGTTACATATAGAGTGGAGTATAAACTTAAGATGGCCGCAAGTCGCCTTGAACACTAACCACTGGAGAACTGTCTGACTAATAGTGTCGAAATCAGTGGCATCTTTTCTTGCCATTTTAAGATGATGAACATATGACAAGTATAACTTGAGCCTGAAAACTTTTTTGCTATTATTATTATTATTATTATTATTATTATTATTATTAAACCCATCATCTGCCTGTCTCAGTTCTTGGACTTGATAAGTCGAAAAAAAATGCCAAACCCAGTCTAAACTCCTGGCTGACCATGTGAACAACAAAAATAACAACTCAGAATTATTTCCTAAAATTTAGATTTTAAGAAAGAAATTTATGTATATTAACACCAGTTTTATTATAGGGTATTGTAACAGAATCTGGCAGGTAGGAATGTGCTTCCCCCACTCCCTGCTAGAGGGGGGGATCAAGTCTAAGACAATTTCTCAAATTACATCTTTGCTTTGGATTCAGATTTCATTTATCTGACTGTCTTGGTTGCCATTTCTGTTTCTCAAGTTTAGTCTCCCTGCCCATTACATGACTTGTCATAATTTATGAAATCTATGATTCCATGTACAGTTCCTAAGGATTAGCTTCACTGATTCAATAAATACATGTAATCCTAGACCCGTGATGGCGAACCTATGGCATGTGTGCCATTGGTGGCATGCAGAGCCATTTGTGCCGGCACGCAAGCCACAGGCAAATTTACCTCACTGCACATGCGCACGCCTCACAGCTGATTTTCGACTGGTTTGAGGCTTTTTTCTGCCTCCCAGAGGCTTGAAAAAAGTTTCTGCAGGCTTTGCAGGCCAAATAATAGGTCCGTTTCATCACTTCCTGTAAACACCGAAAAAAGGCCTCAAACCAACTGAAAATCAGCTGTGAGGCACAGTGCAGGTAAGGGGGTGGTGGGTGGGGGATTGCGCGCGCATGTGCAGGGGGCATGGGGGGTGTACATGCATTGTCTTCTGGGTGCTGGCACGTGAACGCACGAGTGCACGCAATCACACACACAATTTTTGGTACAGGAGCCCAAAAAGGTTAGCCACCATTGCAATAGACATATGAGCATTATTGAGCTTGCCCATAACATTAAGCAGTGCTTTAATGAAAATTCATTCTGGAAATTTTTAAAGCACAATCCTAGGCGAGATTTACTATTTTCAATAAATGTATATATATCTTCAAATTTTAAAGGTGATTCTAATTGTATTTAATGAGAAGGGAATACTTAGTTTTCAGTCTACAAAATTATGAAGCACAGCATCTATATGTACTTCTCGACTTTAAACAGATTGTTTAGCGATTACCTGAAAAGGGGAATTTAATCTATTATTTAAATTCTAAAATATGATTAAATATAATCTGAATATTTGATCTGGAATAAGAAATTATGAAAAATACATTAAGCTCTATATAGTTATTCAATAGGAAATCTAATAGGATTTATTAAGTGAGAACTTGTAGCTTTTAAAATATTTTTAAAAAGGATGAAGATTAAAGAATCTGAAAGTATACTAGAAACAAGCTGATGATTCGTTTTATATTCCGAAACTAATTTTTGAAATGATACAAAGAACTTAAGCTAGCAAAGTTTAAGCTTTTTAAAATTCCACTATTTTTATATGCTTAATATGAATCACAATTCCACTGATCTAAAACAATTTATATTTGGTTCCATTATGCCTCAGCCTTAAAATGTATATGCTGTTTTATGTCCCTGTGCATGCATGTTAATTTTAATTTTCAATGCAGTATTACTCAGTATACTTCATGGCCAAAATCTCCATTAGTTTCTCCTTCTGAATAGTAAAATTGGAAGAACTATACACTTTAGCAATTGTGTTCTCTTTTAGGTCACATATTAACGGGCAGCTGTAGAAACTAAAACTAAACTAATATTTTAAATAAATGAAGAAATTACAAACCGAAGTATTTTAAAATGAGTGATGAGGCATTTAGAACATGTGTAGAAAATGGGTTTTGCCTATTGACCATAAAATACACAAATACACAATTGGCTGTAATATGGGACATCATACTTTCCATATACCTATATTTTAATAATACAAACTTTGTAAGAGTGGATTCCTTTTCACCCTAATAGCTATATTTTCATGCTCAGAAAATAAGACTTTATTAAGCTTCCTAGGAATCGTCCATATGAAAATACTGAACTTCAAGTAAAAGGACCCAATTGGTAGGTTAAAAATAGACTGTTAAATATATATAAGAAAGATAAGATAGTAAATTCTTAATGGGTATAATTATTCAACATAAAATAATTTCCATAAACATTCTACAATGCTATCCATTCTATAACATTCAAAGGAATGTACAAAGTTCTAAGTTGTCACATAGCCAATAGCATTATTGCGACTACTGGATCATACAAAAATTTATTCACACAAAGTTTCAAAAAAGATTGGTATTTTAAATAAAAAAACCTTAATTTCAAATTTACAAACAGTATATGAGGTAGTCACATGAACTGATAATGTCAACATGTTGATTTGTAATTTGATCCGTCACTAGTTTAAATGGCAAGCAGAAAAAATATTTTTCTTTTTCCTCATTTACATTAGTGTTATATTGTGATAAATTAGGGGCCCAGGGGTCATCTCCATCTTTAACTAAAAGTGTACATCTTCTCAACATCTGAAGAGCAGTTGAAAACTGCCAAGAGTTTTTAGAAGATAATAAAAGAGAATATATCAGAGAAGGCAAAACAGAAAAAACATTATTTGGAGTTGCTAATTTTGTTAAAAGCTCTTTTCATTATTTACTGTCTTTTATAATGATTGAATTCATGCAGTTAAAAATATATATGGCTGTGGTGAAACAACCTTTTGGAAATGAAATGGCTTCTTTAGATCAGAAAATTTCAAAGTCAAAAGTAACAGTGAAAAACCATGAAAAAATAGTATCACCCAGTGTGAGAATTCTGATAAGCAATGTGCCATATATGTTGAAACAACACTGAAAGTAGATAATTGTTTTCAAAATGAATTGACCAATTTATAGGCCTACTTTGTAAAATAAATATGTTTTAAACTTTCCTTAAAACATTGGGTGAGGGAAGTTTATATGTTTCTTTAGAGGCTAAGAGATAAATGAAATATTTTCACTAGAGCTAAAATACAAGCTGGAAATTGAATTTGCTGATTGCACTGGTTTTTGTTTTCATCCAGCAACTCATGATTATCATGTGATAATCTGACTTTTAGCTTTATCATTGGCTACATGTTTTTGGACAAGAATATTGTTAAGGAAGGAACTCTTTAAATGGTTATGAAAATATCTGATTAACAATATAGTGAAAAGCTCAGCTTTAAAAATGTTGGCCCTGAGCCAATAGCAATGTATATTTTCACAAAAAATGCATTTAAAATACATATTTAAGATGGCATTTCATCAACTGAAATGAGCAACAGTTTAGGAACTAAAAGAAAAGGTTTGGTAGCAAATACAGAAAACACGGGACCTGAAGAAAACTGATGAAAATGGTAACTTTCTTTGAAAAAAAAAATACATTTTGGGTACACTGCAAGATCAAGTTAGGCAATTATACAAATTTTAACAAAACTTAGAAAGCAAAAGCATGGCATCAAATCAAAACAAAGTTGGGTGAAAAGTATTAATGCATGCAAATGTGCAAGCAACCAAAAATTAAAAGTTAAAGCCATCATACTTTGTGGGGGAAGGCAATCAGTTTTACTCACATGTTCAGTAGTATCATCATATTCCCACTGATTGAGAGTAAAGAATGTTGGGAAGAAAAAAACAGAAGAAATGAGGAGATATTTGTAGGCTATTGAAGCATCTTTATCCTTCTCAGGATAACCACACATGAAAATTAACTAGTAAAATCAGCCTGAATTTAGGGGAAAAAACCTACGAATTTTGGATTCTCTTTTGATGATACATGAATAGTGGATGATATTTCTGAAAAAAACCATACATCCTAATTTGAAGTATTGTTAGTTTATAGCAATGTTTTATGATTACATTAGTTGAAACTGTTGAGATATAATGAAAGGCTACATTTTAGTTAATCATATGCTACTAAGCCATGTTCATTTCTATTTTACCTTGTCAAATTTAATTCAGTGCACCTGTTTATATTAATAGAGGCAATTTATATGTAGTTTCCTATCAGTAATGGAACCATACAACCAATAGCACACCCTGCCTCCTTCTATAATTTAAAAAAAGAAGAAAAAAAACAGAATTTGAACTAGAGCCATAAAGGGCTGCATATTTTCCAAATGGGAAAATCTGTTCAAAGAACAGAGGTACAATATAATCATATTGTTCTCTTTCTAATTCCTGGAGATTCACAATGATCCAAAAGCATTAACAAGTTGTTCTAAACGTGCTAAAACATTGATATGAATAAGACTTACAAATATGTTAATTATTTAATACAGAAACTGGAGGGCGTTAAATCATGAAAAAATGGTGTTGTTTTCAGTAAAGTCATTTTACTGAATTGGAGTTTAAAATATTACAGATGCCGTAAAGTCTTTCTATTTAAACAATGTAGTTCAACTCTAATTCGTTTTAGGGTATAATATACGATAGTTACATATTGCTACATTTCAAAACAGAATTAACCATGAATGAAAAAAGCTTTTTATACTTCATGGTTTATGATACAATCAGAATGATTTCAGGCTCCAAAGCTCATAAAACATATGTAATTAAAAATCTGTATTTTAAAAGCTTATTTAACATGGACAAATTTGCCTTATGGAGAAATAGGTTCTGTATGATTTGTTATATTCTGTAAGAAAGAATGCAGTGTAGTTTCAGTTTATCAATATATCATCCTAGCCTTTTTTAAATAAAAACAAAACATCTCATATATTATTAGATCAACTATTCATTTCAAGCACAGTTCTATTTATTTTAAATATATCACTGAGTTCTACTATATTATTTTCAAACCCTAGCTCACTTGCATATATTACACATTATCCAACCAAATTGATGTAATTCAATGCAGAAATTTAAGTGCACAATAAACTTCATTTATATATTAATATAATTTAAAATACTTAACGTTACCTGGATCATATGCATTGAGATAGACATATAACTACAAAACAGAACCTATGCCCAAATCAAAATGAACTAAAAGATGATTTTTCTTCTGGCACTTAAGAAGAACATATTAAATATGAAATAATGTCAATCTACTAATATACTGTATAGTTTAGAAAGTTTTGTATATAATATAACGGGGAGTTTTAAGGATTGTTTTTAGTGTTTTAATTATATTTTGGGTTTCTACTAGATTTAATTTCTTTTTAATTGTATATTTGTATCATTTTACTGTATGCCGCCCTGAGTCCTTAGGGAGATGGGACGGCTTAGAAATCCAATTAATAAAATAATAAATAATAATAAATATTACACTGCCCTGATAATTGCAAAAATCGACCAGGAATGAACAAGGGAGCCTCCACTATGAGAAACATGTACTTTGATTTAAAAATACCCCATGTTTCAGGTATGTTTTCCCTCCCATTACCACAACATATCCGTGTTTAGAAATAGTATTTATACAGAGAATAGTATGGTAGCCTGATTATCTGGTTTTAGATTAAAGCATTCATATTTCTTTTATCGATTATGAAAGGAAGCATTCAACTTGTTAATAAAAAAAGGTCATCGTATGAATAGCTTGCTTTTCTTATCTAAATAAATTGAATGTAATTCATTACCTGTGCATCAGCCAACATGATATCCTTCAGCATAGGTTGGCCTCTAGGCTCTCCATTTTCCATCTTGACATAATGCACCTGGTAACCTCGGATTTGGCCATGCTGCTTATTGGGCACTGGAGAACGCCATGACACTTTAACAGATGTAGAGTTGACAGCCTCAACCTCGACTTTGCGAGGAGGACCACTAGGAACTGGAACATATCAGTGGATAAAAGAATTACAGGCACTTGTCCCAAATAATCAGTCTTTTTTTTTCTTTTTCTTTTCTTTTTAAAAGGAGACCCCACAAGCCTTTCTTGAAGAATACAAATGAAAACACTACAAAACTGTTCTACATTTCAGTGAAAAGATCAAAAAACATGACTGATGCAAAAATGGAAGAAAAAAGAGATTTAGAGAAATAGAAAAACATGTAAAAATGTACAAAAGCCAAGGAAGATGCTTTGAAAGTCAAAGCATTAAAGCACAAAGAAGTATTTTAGTAATCAAAATAATACAAAACCTAAAAGACTTTTAAAAGGCATTATTGTATTATTACTATTATTATTTCTTCAATGGGGAAAAAGGCAATAGCAACGTGCAATTTGTCTTCAAAGTTCAAATATGAAAAACGTATTTCAAAATATTTTAAAAATTGAGAAGCATCAGTTTCCTCAAAGATACAAATATTTTATAATATGTGTAAAGACAGAGCAAAATCAGAAGATTAAAAAGGGAAAAGTCTAAAAAAAATTCCATTTTTTTGTATAGAAGAAAAGAGGCCATGCACATTGGGGAAGCACTTTAAAGAGTTCTTTATGTTGTTCATAACATTTCTATTTTTTGCTTTTTGTTGTTGCTGCTTTTAAAAACACAGGAAAAGGCATTTTGGATTTAAAATATCCGTTGAAATAGTTCTGGGGGAAAAAGATGAGCAAGGAAGGGAAGGAATACTTAGATCACACAAAGATAGCAGACTGAGAGAAAAAGTCAAACGGATGGGGTGGAAGAAACATACCATCTTCATCTGTCCGAATAAATACAGATTCACTCTCTGGGCCAGGTCCGACATCAGTGTGGGCTGCCACAGAAATGCGATATTCAGTCCATTTTTCCAACTGTTCCAAAAGGTACTGTGTAGTATCTGGAGTAATTCCCAAAATTTCATGGGGCTTGTCATCTTCTCCATCAGTTCCAGTGTACTTGATGGAATAGGAAGTGATAATTCCATTCTGTTTTTCCACTGGAGGAGGTTGCCAACTTACCAAAATACTAGTGGAGCTGGGGCTGTTGCAACTAATGTCTTGAGGAGGAGCTGATGGCTCTAATTTCAGTAGTGAGTTAAAGGAGGATTTGAGTGAGAGGAGAGAAGTGGTTGAAGAAAAAAAATGAACAAAAAGAAAGAAAAATAAATAATAAAGGGCAAACCAAGGAAAAATAAAAATTAAATTTAGAAATAAAGTATTTAGACAGTCTTATGAGCCTTGGCTTATTAACATGAAACAACTGAAAATGAATTACGGTAACTAAAAAGTGGAAAAGGATGTTGGGGGAAGTACATGAAAATGAGCCTCAATTTATTGTTACCTACCTGTGATTAATGATTCTTCTTGAAATAAAAACATCAAACATGATACTTCTATGTGTGTATATAAGTATATACACCTATAATATTGCTTGTCTTATATGTTTAGTAGTCTTTCTTTTCTTTCTCTTCCTTCCCTTCTTTCCATCCCAAGCCTTCCCTCCCTTATCCCCTTCATTCCTTCCTTTCTTCCTTCCTTCCTTTCTACCAACTTTCCCACTGACCAATCTTTCCTGCACTGTTCAATTATGAAAAATCAACATAGAAGTACCTGTATTTTCCATTTTTCCTTTTTCTACCTACTCTGTATTTTAAATTAAAAAAATATTTATTAAAACACAATTGTAGCCAATAAAATGTAAAACATGCAGAATCAGAAAAGAGTTTTCATTTGTCTTAGTCAAAGATTTACCTACCATGAAAAAGTGACATGGCTGTTGGATCTGACTGTAACTTGTACTTACCATAAATGAAGATACCGTTTAACATTTTAGCTCCTCTTGGAAAAACCTTGGCTAGCAAAGAATTGAAATCTACTCGCAATTTTACAATACATACACCACCCACTCAACCCACACACAATACAAAATTATTAGAACATAAAAAATTGGATTGGTTAAAAAAAAGCAAAATAATTTAACTTCGACATTAATCCTTTTTACCCAAAAACTCAAGTGACTATTTTTAAATAGATACATTTAAAATAGAGCTTTAGTTTATTAGTGAAAAATTATTATTAAAAATTATAGGAAAGCCTTTATTAGATTACTTACATCCATTTTTATATATCACATTAAACTTGAAACTGATTCCTGGCCCCCAACATAATACTTAAAGTCATTAATTTTTGTGTACATCCCATTTCTGTTTTATTGTTTAATGGACAAGAGCAAAGTAGAAATAGTTATTTGATGACAATTCATTATATGATCTTGTAATTGTCAATAAAACGATTCTATGAAGTGGTTTGTCCCTCAGCTTAACTCTTCAAATTTTATTCCTCATGTTTTAGCACAGGGAGCACAATTGCCCTTTATTTCTGATTGGACAGAGTTGCAATGTTAATATCTGATTTCCTTATTTCCTAAAAAGGATGCATGAAATCCTTTTATAAACCTTTGGAGCTGCTTTTGTATGAAGCATATTTGTTCTTTATTTGTGAAGAGGTTTATATGGAAAGAAGCAAATTTTTCAAAATTTGAACTAATGTTGCATCAGATGCCATGCTACAGGATATTAAATGTGTTATGAAATGAAACTATCCACTAGAGACTGATATATCCACTTTTAAAAACTATTTTTCTATAGATATTTATTTCTGTCTCCATTAAGTAACAGAATGTCCTTGTTTTTCAGTGGTAGCCATTTTAAATTTCCTAGAAAATCTCAGATTAAGCTTCCTAAAGAAAAAAAGGAGCAACTACTTCCAAAAACATTCTTAGAATAGCAATTAGTTGATCTCTCTAAGGATAAAAGAAGTATCACTGGTAGAATGTATTTTTCTTTAGTCCTGCAATTGCCCTTGGATGTCCCTGCTTGGAACTATGGAGCAAATCTGGGCATGGTACCATAGATTATGGTGAACAAGAGGAAGGTAAGATGCTCTTATTTTCCATGCTTAGACTTCTTTTCAATGTAATAATGTAATAATCACACCTTCTGTGCTTGTTAACTAGAAGAAGTGTAAGAAAAATTAAGGAATCAAGGAGAGGCACCTACTTGACTGCATTGTTCTAGCTGAAATTTCTGTTGTTGATGCACCAAGACCTTGTGGAGAACGTGCAGCCAAACGAAAGTAGTATAAGCTATTTGGTTTTAAGCCTTGCAAGTGATAAGATGTAGCTGGATCAATAGAAATTCTCTGCTGAATGGTAAATAACAAATAAAGGAAGAATAAATTAATACTAAGTTGTAATTCCAATAAAAAAATTCTAATATTCAAGCATAAAATTAAGTGTTTTACAACAGAAACTGAACATTACTGAAATTACTGTATGTAGCTCCATGCCTTGAGCTCCATGCCTCAAAATCGTATTACTTGAAATCTGTTATTGTACTAAGATTAACCCTGGCAAAACTGCATGTGTCTGGCAGTAACTGCATGTGTCTGGCAGTAAAAGTACCAACATGGACACATCTACATAACAACAACTTGCATAATGAGAAGTCCTAAATGAAGCAATCACTACATTTCTTCCATCTACAATTTATATAAACTAAGTCTCTTTCAACTAAGTCTAAGTTGTTATTAAGACATGAAGAAAGAAGATTTTTCAAAATCACTGTTGTTTCAAAACCTACTGTGAGTCACTTGTTCCATAAATTGCACAAATGAATATACTTCTTAGAAGTAAATTTATACACACACACAAACAAACACAAACACACACAGAGTTGGACTAAACCCTGCAATTTTCTTGGCAAGACATTGGAAGTGGTTTTCCACTACCTTTTTCCTAGGGCAGAGAATGTGTGACTGCCCCAAAGGCATCCAATCAGCTTTATGGCTAAGGCAGGATTAGAATTCATGGTTTCCTGATTTGTGGCCACATGCTTTTAACTGATACATCAAAATATATCTATATTTCTATATATTATAATAGATTGACTTTCTGGATAAAATATATGGTATCAAATTTATATTAGGCAATGTTCTGAGAAAGTCTTCCATTCATGTCCTCTGCTTTTCTGTTTAACATCTATATGAAACCGCTGATGACACCAGTAGTTTGGGATGCAATATAATCAGTATGCAGATGATATCAAATGGTATATTTATCTTGAGGCCACTCAGATAAAGTTGTGTCTGAAGCCACTGGGATGGAAAGGAACCCTGCAAAATTCAAATGGCAGTGGTCCACAAGATTTAGGAATTTGTCGCTTTTGGACTTGGATGGGTGGTCAGTGACAGTCACAGCCCCATTTGAGACTTGGGGATTCTCCTTAGAGTTCCTGCTTCAGAATCAGTGATGGCTGTGACTAAAGTCTTTGCCCAGGTTCATCTTCTGCCCTATTTATGGCCATTCCCGGAAAACGGAAGAACTTTCAGATGGTCATCCATGCCCTATTTTATGGCACATGGGTTGGTTGTTTCAAGAATTGACTGTCTCTGGTGGTTTTTGTTAGTCTAGTAAGATTATAGGAGTGGGGGCACTCTGGGTCTCCTGCATTAAACAGTCTTTTGGTGGAACCCTGGATGCATGTGTACAATGTTGTAACACTTGCCCTTTGGAACAGCTTCCGGCTGAATATTCACATGGTCACACCTTGCAAGAATTTTTTAAAAATGTCCTTTGATCCCACATATAGGTTTAGATTATTTGAAAGTCCAGTTAATAAGTTGTAATGTTTTCCCCCCAGCATAACTTGTTTTCCATGGGGGAGGTAATTCTTCTCTTTTCATTGTGTAACACATCTAGAGTCCTTTTGGAATATGACAGCTTTCTAAATAATGAATACCATTATCATTATCATCCATGTCTATCTCAGGATAAGGTATCAATATAATGCAATTCTGTACATACATCCAAATGTATATAAAAATATCAATCAATCAATTTATCACCATGGTATTTGCATTCGTTACACAAAATCCTCATTTAGTGACACAAATGGAATTTGAAACTCAGTCATTAATCAAAACAATCAGTAAATGAAAAATCATGTGACTGTATTTATGATCTGACTTCAGCTTTCCTTTGATTTTACAGACCTGTGAAGGCTGCAAATGCAGGGATTAGCTGCAAAGTTATTGTTTTATTTCTATTTAACTGCAAATTGTCATTGTCCGAGGCAGTGAGGATGACCTGTATACAATATGATCCATAACATAACAAATTTACCAGCTGTGTTAGATATACCATTACATTTTATCACATATTTGGGGAAAATTTGCTGATAGTACTGAGAAATAGTACCTATCAAATGATGCCATGATAGTAGTATTCACACTACAGGCAGACAGTGGCAACCACTTCTGAAAAACCTTGCCAACATACTGCGTGGACTTGTCCCGACAGTCTCTGAGAATGAAACAGCAATAACACTTAGACTTATATACTGCTTCACAGTGCTTTAAGCGGTTTACAGAGTCAGCATATTGCCCCCAACAATTTGGGTCCTCATTTTATCCACCTCGGAAGGATGGAAGGCTGAGTCAACCTTGAGCCTGGTGGGATTTGAACTGCCAAATTGCAGGCAGCCAACAGTCAGCAGAAGTAGCCTGCAGTACTGCACTCTAACGCGCCACCGAGGCTCACGTTCATATGATTGAACAGAAGAAAAAATAAAGCGGAGAGATCTATACTAAAAGTGTATTTTGTTGTTTTGAATTCAGGATGAAGAGAATGCTCGCCTACTATTATAATTGTGCAAATTTTAAAGGAATGCAAGTGTAACTTAGAAGATCTTCCAACAGTTGCAAAATGTTTTCAAAGACGAAAAATAACAGTTTATTTACCTCTTCACCATGTTCTCCATCCTTGTAAACAAGATCATAATTGGAGATTGTATCAGATCGTGGAGGGGTCCAAGAAAGTAAGATGCTTGTTTCAGATTCAGGTTCAGCTTTGAAGTTTAGTGGTTGTCCTGGGACTGAAACAAGAGCATATAAGACCATTTACTCAAAAAAAACCCCAAAGCCTTCAAGGACTCTGCTTATATCTGTTTTTTTTAAATTACATTTATATGCCACCTTCTCCGAAGACTCAGGGCGGCTTACAATTTTTTGGGAGTGCAACCCAATGCGCTCAGCAATAGCTTTCATTCCATTGTATATGCCTGCTTATTACTAAGCGGCATTTTCACAAAGTCAGCTTATTGCCCCCAACAATCTTGGGTCCTCAATTTACCTACCCCGAGAGGATGGAAGGCTGAGTCAACCTTGAGCCTGGTGGGATTCGAGCCTACAGTAACTGTAGACAGCTGGATCTTAAGTGCAGGCATTTAACAGCCTGAGCCACCAAGGCCCTTTCACCAAGGACTGTTTAATTTATATAGACTACACTTTTTAAATACCTGATCTCCTACAGTACTCTGCATCATTGTGGTTTTCATGCCAGTTCTTTGTCTTATCAAAGTATAATTACAGATAATCCTTGATTTAGGGCTACAACCCAGAATTTCAGTTGTTAAGTGAAACATTTGTTAAGTGAGTTTTGCCCCATTTTATGACCTTCCTTGCCACAGTTGTTAAGTGAATCACTGCAGCTGATACGTTAGTAACCTGGATGTTTAGTGAATCTGGCTTCCCATTAACTTTGCTTGTCAGAAGGTCACAAAAGGTGATTGCCTGACCTTGGGACACAGCAACGGTTATAAATATCAACCAGTTCCCAAGCACTTTGATCCCATGATCATAAGCATGCTACAAAGGTCAGAAATCACATTTTTTCAATGCCGTTGTAACTTTGAACGGTCAGTAAATGAACTGTTGTAAGTTGAGGATTATCTGTATTTATCTGTAAAATGGGTTGATATCTATCTATGCTGACTAGAGAATTGAGCAACTTGGAAATCCACACATCTTAAAGTTGCAGAGGCTGACAAACACTTCTCCAGATCAGGGGTCGCCAACCTTTTGGACCTCAGGGACCACCAAACTCATAATTTTAAATCCCAGGGACCACTAACCAGATTTGTGGGCATGGCCTAATTTGTGGGTGTGGATTGGTGGTCATTGACTGGCATGGCTTGTATGTAAATATTGTGAATATTTATGTAAATATTGAATTTTTTATTAAAAGAAGAGCAACTTTTACCCAAAATCAGGCAAAGCAGGCAGACAGATTGAGTTGCTCACAGAATCATGGATTCTTTCAGAGATCTATCTATCTGACATCTGCTAGCTCAGTCTGTCACATAAAATTTGCTTGCAAGCAAACTCAAAATTTGCTAGCAAGCAAACTCACAAAATTAACTCACAACACATCATGTATGTAAATATTGAATTTTTTATTAAAAAAGAGCAACTTTTACCCAAAATAAGGCAAAGTAGGCAGGCAGATTGAGTTGCTCACAGAATCATTCAGTGATCTATGTATCTGCCATTGGCTAGCTCAGTCTATCAATTTGCTTGCAGTGAGTCTGCACTGAATAATAGAACCTTCAGTCCTAAGGGAGGTTCGGCTATGCTTAAAAGCAGAGCCGAAGATTTAAAGACTAGCTAGAAAGCAAGAAATCCAACCATTTCCTGCTTCCTAGCTAATCTAAATCTCCCAGCACACCTGTTGGTCGGGAAAAGGAAAAATAGCAACTTAGCAGGCAAGTTTGCTGGGTAAGGAGTGAATGGGCGGGGAGAGTTACCGCGGGCCATGTGGGCGGTGCAGCCTTGTGTTTTTGTGCAGCCCGGATTAATTGCTTTGGGGGGTGCTCTGGGGGTGAGATTTCTCTGTGGTCCACCAAAATTTTCTTGCGGACCACCAATGGGCCACGACCCACCGGTTGTCGGCCGCTGCTCTAGATGACACGAATAATAAATAATCTATCAGCTTTCCAGCTATGTAATTGATGCCAAAAACTACTTGTGCTAGCTAGTGTTAAGGAATGGTTTTCTTAATTGTGAACTTTTTTATCTGCCAATCATTTCCTAGGAGCAGCCCATTGCTAATGTCTCTCCAGCAGTTTGAAAATGGAAAAAGTGTACAGCAGATTTTCGTAATGATAATAATTATGTACATTAAGACTTCATTTTGAAATGTGTTATTTTACAAACCCCAAGAAGCAAATGTATTTGCTTTAATTGTTAACCAAACCACAACACATTTTTAGACCTCATATCTATATCCAGCAAAAAAAGCTGGAATATTTAACTTTTTTTCTAGATGTTACAGCCAAGTAGATTTTAAAATGTATACAGTAATTGTTTTTGATACCAACACACCATTATATCACCAATTAAGTTTAAAATGATGTTATAAGAGTTGTTGTGCTTAAAGTAGTTGTTTTCAGTAGCAATTAGGAGGAATCAATCTTGGGACTGTGGCATGGTTGAGGGGAGTAACTTTCTTTTACACTATATTCCTGATTAGAATTGACCTTGCTGGCATAATTTTACTTGGGAAGGAAGCATTTACTGAATGAACACAGTAACTTTTTTTCAGATCAGTTTTAGGCATTTTTTGTGAATGACATTTATAAATGAGATAGATAAAATTAGGTAAACAAATTTCTTTACTCCCTGCTCCAGAGGTTCTTGTCCTATCCCCCCATCTGGAGGATAGGGACAAGAAGACAAAACCTATTCCACTAATATGCTTTAATTCCCCAGATAGAATGGAATAAAGTATGTTTATTTCCTAAAACAAAATGGCTGTACACATGTATATGTCTGCATACTGTGGACATTCAAAAGATCAACAGAGAAGTAATTTACGCATTTAAAAGTAAAAAAATATGAACAATTTTAATATATTAATTATTGAAAAAATGAAATAAAAAGAAATTCAAGCAGAAGCCAAAAATAAAACAAATTTGTTTGCAAGAACTAATTCATATAATGCAAAGTAATCAATCAGTTAGGGTGATCTGTGTTTAAATTCCATCTGTTGTAACAATTAGGGTGATGACTTGGGGAACTATGCAACCAAAAAGTCAAAATAGGATTTCAGCTCAGGATAAGTTGAAAATTACAGACCAACATCTTTATGCTGCGTCACCTGTAAAGTCATGGAATCAATTATTAACCAATCCATTATCCTCCACTTAGAGACAAACAACCTACTCTCTAACAAACAATATGGTTTCAGAAAAAAAAACTATCCTGTAATCTGCAACTCTTACACTGCAAAAACATATGGACTACACAACTTGATCAGGGCAAAGCAATTGACGCAATTTACATAGACTTCTGTAAAGCCTTTGATTCAGTGGTACACAACAAACTACTCCTAAAATTAAAATCTTATGGCATCTCTGGACACCTGCATAACTGGATAGAAACATTCCTGTCAAACAGGCAACAAATGGTCAAAATTGGGAGCGTCCTATCAAATCCTGTACCTGTCAACAGTGGACCAACTCTCTCTAGGACCAACTCTCTTCATACTCGACATAAATGACCTCTGTGATCATATTAAGAGTAACTGTGTTCTTTTCGCTGATGATGTAAAGCTATTCAACACCACCGATAATACTGCTAGCCTTCAAAAAGACCTCGACTATGTGTCAGAATGGTCAAACAAATGGCAACTTCAAATCTCAACAAATAAATACTCTGTCTTACATATTGGCAAAAAAAATCAGAAAATAAAATACAAGCTGAATAGTCAAGACCTTGTTGATGATCCAAACTTTATCAAGGACCTTGGAGTGCTAATCTCAAATGATCTAAGTGCTAGAGCCCACTGTAACTACATAGCCAAAAAGGCATTAAGAATTGTAAACCTAATCCTGCGTAGCTTTTTCTCCGGTAATATCACTCTACTAACTAGAGCATACAAAACATTTGCTAGACCAATACTTGAATACAGCTCATCAGTCTGAACCCACATTACATACCTGATATTAATATAATTGAGAAAGTCTAGAAATATTTCACAAGAAGAGTTCTCCACTCCTCTACTTGTTGCAGAATACCTTATGCCACCAGACTTGAAATTTTAGACCTAGACAACCTAGAACTATGCCGCCTTCGGTTTGATCTAAGTATAGTACATAAAATTATATATTGCAATGTCCTACCTGTCAATGAATACTTCAGCTTCAACCACAACAATAAAAGAGCACGTAATAGATACAAACTCAAGGTAAACTGCACCAAACTTGATTGCAGGAAATACGATTTCAGCAACAGAGTGGTCAATGTCTGGAATACTCTACCTGACTCTGTGGTTTCTTCCCCAAACCCCAATAACTTTAACCTTAAACTGTCTACTATTGACCTCACCTCTTTCCTAAGAGGTCTGTAAGGGGCGTGCATAAGCACACCAACATGCTACTGTTCCTGTCCTATTGTTTCTTTTTTTCTTATTCGTATCCATTTCATGTATTCATAACCATGTTTATACTTATACCTGTTATCTAATAATCGCTTGACAAAATAAAAATAAATAAATAAATAAATAAATAAATAAATAAATAAGAAGAAAACATTAGAAAGAAATTTAAAGTGACTCCACCTTAATTGTCTTGTGCATAGAAGGGAGGAAAGAAAAATTCTGTCTGTTCTTTAATATTCATTATTGTTTATGTGGAATCTGTTTTCTACTTTTTGGGCTAATATCAATTTTGTTGGTAATGGCCACTGCATAGCTTCCCCAAGGTCATTCATTTCTTTCTTTCTTTCTTTCTTTCTTTCTTTCTTTCTTTCTTTCTTTCTTTCTTTCTTTCTTTCTTTTTTCTTTATTTACTTATTTTTTTCTTTTTTCTTTCTTTCTTTCTTTCTTTCTTTCTTTCTTGTATATATTTTTTATTTTTTCTTGTTTTTACAAACGTATCATTGTGTGAACAGTGTGGAACTGGAGTGTCTTACATTTTAAAACAGATACGACAATATTCTTCATATTTAATATAGTTGACAATCTTATCAGAAGAGGCACCCAAGGTAATTTCTGTGATCCCTTATGCAGTGGAGGATTCAAAGAACAACTGGTTTGCCCAGAGTCAGGTTGGTATTGTGGGAAGTGTGACTCAACCCCATCTTCCAGCTACACCACACATGCGGGACAAGCCTCTCACGATAGCCAACCTGACCCTGGGTGAACCAGTTGTTAAATTATACCCTCCCCCCACTATCAAAGTGGATCCTGGGTGCTGCACTGTAATAGAGAAACAGACAATGGAGCAGCTAGCATGAGGGGAGGGCGAGGAACAGGGAGAAGAAAGAGGGACAGTTGCCTTTTCCTTCCCTTGCACTAGCGACTCCATTGCCTGTTTCTCCATTGCAGTGCAGTGTAGTGCCCAGGATCCACTTTGATAGCAAGGAGGGTGTAATTTAACAACTGGTTCAAATGAACTAGTGTGAACCAGCTGAATGCCACCACTGCCCTTATGGCTATAAAGGTGTTTAAGTTATGGACATCAACCATGTTAACCAAATAACTTTAAAGTTCAGTAGAAATATATTTTGCCTACAATTTGGATATGGATTATTTTACAGTATTTTAAGCTTTTAATAGAATATCAGAATATATTAATATAATATTCTAGATTTATTAGATATCATTTGTATTTCATAGCTTATTTGGGGCTTTTTATTATCTATACCATCTATTTTAAATATTGTTTTAAACTTAGAACAGAATAACTTTATTGTTAGTTTGAATGTACACAAATGTACATTAAAATTAAATTTCATTGCATATAACTCTCACAGGGTCTCCCTTTTGTATATAAAGATATACAAATATAAAGAAAATGAACAAGCCAAAAGAAAGAAAGAAATTGGTGAAAAGATCAGTAAGCAGTTACAAAAATTGTAATTGGTCTCAGTATATCACTAATGCAAATTAATCTTTTTACAGATTAAAAGCCTTTTAAAATATTATATAGAAAATAAATTATTTTTAACAATTATAAAAAGGATTTTAAAGATATTTTTAAATTCTGAACTAACTGCCAGTCTCTACTACTCTGTTATTAAATAATAGGATAAAAAGGACTAGAAATATTAAAACATTATAGGTAAATATTTTCTAACTTTCACTTTGTTATACTCATGTTGATATATAATATTTATGAACAATTAAAATGTTCATATATTTCTGATTTAAGTCCTTTGGTCAATTCTTTTACCCCTTAAAAATCACATACTAAATGCTAAATTTACTTTGCTAAATAATATGAACTATATTCTTGCTTAAATTTGGTCAAACTTCTCTTAGGAACTTATGTTGTTAATTTTTTCATTACCGAATATTCTCCAAACCTAGGTTCCTAATTTGATATAATCAATAACATCTTTCTTTTTCAATACTGTGATAAATTTTGTGAACATGTTTCTTAGTAAATGTCTTAATTAGTTACAGTATTTTTCATTGAGATGTCTTGGCATTATGCCTAATTTGAATTTGAATTGTAGCTTCATTTCAAAATTTGAATTTTAACACTTTTTAAATAATGCCATGTATTTTTCCCTAATACTTCTTTTTTTGGGGGGGGGAAGTGTTTTGCTTTAAAAAAAAACCTGCTACATACATAAAATGGCCTCATGGCATTTCAAGCATTTGTTACTATATGATTTGTCTGTCTTGACAATTACTGACAATTACTATCTTCTACTAAGTTATAAGAAACTCCTAAGACTGGTTACCTTTCCTTGAGAATGACCAGATAAGACTTCATCTTGGGAGAGATCAAGCTTACAAGCTGTTTTCAGCTATGAACAACTCCAAGCTGGGTCCCTACTTGACCCTTTCTTGCAGCCAAGCTGACAGCTTTCCAACATAACCATCTTTAATCATATTATCTAGAACAATTCTCAACCCATAGCAAAATGTATTGGAAGAGATTACCATAAATTCCATCTTACCTCCTGTCTGAGTGATGACCTGTATATCACTAGAAAGTGGTCCATCTCCAACTGAGGTAAAAGCAAGAACTTTCACTGAATAAGTTTTCTGTGGTACAAGATTCCCAATGGTGGTGATATGGCTATCAGCCACATTATGTTTTAACCAGCTGTTGACATGTTGTGAAGGATCCATAGTGTAATACACTCTGTAGCCTTGTATTTGACCATTTGGTTCCTCAGGTTCTTCCCACTGCACTAAAATGGTGGTTGAGCTCAACATACGAGCTTGTACATTTCGTGGTGCACTAGATGGTGCTTGTTCTGAGGTCCGTGTTGTCACAGGTTCACTGGGTGGACCCCTTCCTATGTTATTCACAGCAACCACTCTGAACTCATATTCGGAATATGGGCTTAAGCCAGCCACACTATATCTTGTTGTGGCTACTCCATCAATTTCTTTATATAGTTCCTCAGAATTCTTAGGTTTATGCTGGATTATGTAGTAAGACACTGGCTCAGGATTTCCAGAATCCCAGGTCAAAGTAATGCTTGTTGCTGTGCTTTCGGTCACAACAGGAGTTCCTGGAGGTTTGGGCAATGCTAAAAAAATATAATAACATTTATTCAACCAGAAAAAATGTATAGAAGAATATAGAACTATAGAAGAGAAGCATAAAAATAACTAAGGAAATTCATATTTATTTGAAAAACAGAAAATATCTATTAAAATATATAAGAACAAAACTTAGATCAGAATTAAAATGTGCCATTAATTTCAATGGATATTAACTACAACTATTGAAAATAAAAAATCCTTTCAGAATATCTTACTGTTTCAAAGAATGCATAGTTCTAACTGAGAATATATGGCTCAGTTGCAGGAAAAGCCTCTAAAACTAGTCTATGAGACAGAAAAATCTTCAAAACCCCACATGAATGAAGACATCTACATATTAATAGTCAAAATATTTGTTCCTGGTATTTCTGCTATCTTGGAATATTTTCAATCCTGACTTATGTCATAGCTCTTGTTTTTCCTAGATTCTCATTATGTAATTTCCACACTTCGGATATTGAGCACTTATTTGTTTTATATATCAAATAAGTTTACAATAATTATAATACTTTATATTTATTTATATTTATTTTATAATTTATAATATTTATAATAAGTAAAATGCAAAGGATAAAATACAGGGAAAAAAATAAAATCAAATAAATATAAATCAATTCATTCAACAAACTTTAACCAACAATTAAAGGTCTGTTGAAAATAGGGCATGTTTCCTAAATAATGCAAAAATGTATTAAAACTATAACGCTACACTAAACTGTGCGTTCCACAATCTTGTGGCCACACAGGAGAAGGGCCACCATGTATTGGATATGAGCTTTTGGCAATTGGGGGCAGTGGTAATCTTTACAGAAAAGGTCGATTGGATTCACTTTGAGTTAAAATCCAGTTTTAGGCAAGTAATCTTGTCATATAGATCTTTTTATTTTCAGTTTGTTCATCAAGAGGAAGTGGACAGGATATTGTGGAGATGAGGTTCACCACTTGTTTATTTGACCTTGGCTCTCCAAGCCAGGTCAGGATTGATCCCATATTTATGAATACCTGCTTAAGTCAAGGCTGCAATCCTTCTTGATTAAAGGAGGTAAATCCTGATAAAAAGCCTTCATGGGATCCAGAAGGTCATTGTGATAACCATTTGCAATCTTCTATTTCTAAATAAGGCGATTAAAAAATGGTAGTATTGCAACTGCAGATACCCTATATCAGCAAGAAACTGATTATTCGGACCTGTTTCAAACAGGGTTTGGCCTAGGCATGTTGAGGGTCTGTCTGGGCAGGTTCATAGAAGAAAGGCAGACTCTCAGCATACTTAGGGAAGACTCTAATTGAAAGCGCCAGGTCATTATAATACCTGACAAGTCAGCATGTTCACACTGGATGTTCATATAGGATATAGCAAGTGACCATGTATTCATAAATAGGACTATGGGGTTTAACAGTGCCTTTGCAACCAGCTCATCTTTCTTCATCAGGCTGCAGCTTGAAAGGAATTAAGGCCAGCAACCAGGTTCTTCTCTTTTCCCATTTATTCATTATTGTATCCTATTTGTCACAAAAATCTAGCAGAGACATTCAACCTTGGGCAGGGCAGCAATCAGAAAAAAGCCCTAATTAACCAACATGGCCATGATTTTGCTAGCTAAGTTAAGGCTACCTTTGATTTCATTTAGTCTGGCCTAGGTTTCTGGCAACATTACAGTTTATTTCTAACTGTCTGGGAATGAATATGTAAATTGACTCCTCTTTGACCCTTTTCCTACCTATTTTTAGAACTTAAATCAGCTATTCTTGTAATCAGCTGGCAAGGAAGTAATTTTAATTTTCAGAAGAAACTTGGATCTTACTATAAACACCTTCAAACATAATATTTAAATTGAGATTATACGTGTAGCCTACATCTAATACTATGTAGATACATAATGAATTACTAAAAAAAACTTTGCAAAATACACACACACACATACATACATGTTAAAACATGCATATGGTTCAATTAAACTTTATACCTTTTACAGTTATCTGTGCTATTGCTTCTATAACACCAAGAGTAGACATGGCCACACAGGTATAATTAGCAGACTGCCTAACATCATTGAGCTCTAGGACATTCCTTCCAATTGGCATATCATCTTCTGGAGTCAGATCTTCAGCTCCCAGCATCCATTTTACATATGGCATTGGTGACCCCACAGCAACACAGGTGATGTTAACACTTCCTCCAGGCATAATTTCATGGTTGGTGGGTGGGATTGAGAATCTTGGTGGCACCCGGCGAACTACAATGAAGCACAAATAAAACTAATGACCCATATAAAAACTGGGAATTTAAGAGCTTCCAAACAAGACTACATGCATATATCAACACAATTTAAAGCACTAAATGGTATTCTGAACTCAGAAAAAGAAAACTAAAGAGATATTTCTTTATACATGTAATCGTTAATCTTTGCCACATTCATACTATTTTAATACTTAGTGTAGATCAGCAATTAAATAACTATACAATAGCAATACATAAACATCAACACACACACATATACATTTCTATTCTTTATGCACATATGTACAGAAGAAAACTGGAAAGTTGACAGCATGCTTGAGTTGAATATTAAAATCAACTTCAGCGCTGTTCACTTCCAGCCAACTGATGTAAAAAATGTGTTGCATCACATCGTCACATCAGAGCCTTGGAACACATCATCTACAGTACAATTAAAATACAACTCTGATTTTCTTTCAGACCCAAAAGTGGATGCAGCCTCAAGACCTCACATTGACACCGAAACAAACATAGGAAGACATATACAGTATATATACTGTATATCATATACATATATACATACATATATGTACATATACATATATATACGTATATACACATATATACATACATATATGTGTATATATATATATATATATATACACACATATACATTCATATATGTGTGTGTATATATATATATATATATACATATACATTCATATATGTGTACTTATATGTGTGTATATATATATATATATATATACTATATACATATAATATACATATATACATGTACTTATATGTGTGTGTGTGTGTATATATATATATATATATATATATATATATATAAAATAAAAAAGGGAAGAAACAAAGCAAAGCCGGTATGAGTTCTGGATTTTATCATGCAGGCAAGCGACACAGTTTAAAAGGAATCATGCTCAGGAAAGGGAGATTTTTATTAGGAAATAAAACTAATTAAAGGATTGGGTGGAAAACGTACTAAGACAGAGAATATCACTTTGAAAATGTGGGGATATGGTAATTTGAAACAAATAGGGTTTTTAGGGAGATAAGATAAGTAGTAGGAAGTTACTGGATTAAGCCTAAGGTTGTTACGAAGCAAGTTATGGTGGTGAAGAAGAAGGGAGAACAATAAAGCATTCCAAATTCCATAGTTTTCAAATAAAAGGAAAAGAAAAGTTGCCAGATTAAGGATAATGTTAAAAGTAGTTCTATGTGTACAAAATGAGGGATATTAGTATCTACAACACATAGCAACAAGGTACTGCATTAACAAAGTAATCAGCATTTAAGCAAAGCACAACAGCAAGAAAATGATTAAGAATCAGTGTTCCTGCTTCATTTATTCTGTAAGTTACATTTGTATATTGCAAGTGTTGAAAAAGGAGAAGCAACAAATCGAGGCCTTTTGTTCTACAAAACAGTATATCCTTTATTATGCCAGCTTTTTAGAAAAGAAGCTAAATTGTACCTCTCAGTGATAAAATACAGTAAATCAATGTGGTCCTGACTGAGAGAAATTGACACCTAAGTCCTATCATTAAGAATGGGAGTTATGTGGGGTCTTTTTAGTTATTTATATAGGGAAAACCCTAACTGGGACAAGACTATAAGCTCCAGACAAACATTTCTTTAATTTCAACCTTCCTACTGGATTGAATGAATAAATGTCTATAGACATAAAAGAGGCTTACTCTGATGGCCTCATGAGTGAATGGGAGGGGCACAGGGAGAAGAAGGAGCCAAACATGCCTTTAAACAGCCAATTCACAAAAAGTTACACAAGCATGTAACAGGCAATGCAGACTCTGTAATTCCAAACAGAGTAATTTGGGGGGATGGCGGGGTGGGGGGGGAATGTTTTGCTTGTTTTTAAAATAAAACTAAAACACAAGAGAAGTTTTAGTCTTCATGCTTAAAGGAGTGCTTGGAGGAGCAATTAATTGCAGGAAGTCATTCCTGGATCAGCAGGCATCGACAACATAAAAGAAAAGGAAAGAAAACTGGAAGAAGGGAGGAAAAAGCAGGAACACTGACCAAATTCGCAAGGCCTTTAGCATTCAGGAATATTACTGTTGTTGGTCATGCATCCAGACTTTCATTTTCTTTGACCATGCACAACAATCAGATACCATCACACATTAAAAGCCATGACCAGGGCATTCTCTGCTTTAACGTGACACTAACTTAAAAATAAAAATAAAAAGGCCACAATGCAACTACATTCATTTCATTTGTATTCTTTGTTATTGGTTTAATTAATAGTTTTGTAAGGTGGGTAAAAAAGTAAAAAACACACCAACCTTCTCGCAGCTCTGAGGGATGTAGGGGGTTTGATGCAGAACACAATGAAATGAGGAAAGGAGAAAAACAAGGGAAACACAGAGAGAGTAAAAAGGCCATATCAAGGCTTTCAATGGCTACTTGAACATCTTTTATTTGCTCTAGTCAAACCTTCCTACCTCAGTTCTGTTAGAAATTTTTCACAGCTATTATGGTGTTAGAAATTAGCATTATTCGGAAAAAAAATCCCTTCAGATAACAATGGCACACATGCCTCATGCAGTTTAATATTTTCAAAAGGAAAAGGATTAGATAACTTTCTAAGAAGGCCATAATCATTTCTGATTCTCTTCTCCCCCCCCCACAAATTAAACCATAAATACTTTTGAGGAAGTTGTATACTATAACCCCCTGACAATGTCATGAGGTAAAAACTGTGTTTTAAAAACAAAAAAATATCCCTTTGCCTTTCTAACCTTAGCACTTTCGCTTTACAGAAAGATATTAAAGACTCAGATAATATAAATTATGCCAAGAAGATATAAAAGGGAATGCTTCCATTGATCTTTTTTTAAAAAAATAACCCTTACATGGATCACCATTTCATAACTACTAAAATTATGTCAGTTTCCTCTCCTTTCTTCCTCTTTTCCTCAAAGAACAGGTAGTTCATTAATACATAGCTGTGGATTACATATTTCAGTTAATATTTCAAATTAAATATTGAATATATGGGAGAAGGGTTGACAGAAAAGGAAACCACCAGAGTCTTTTTCCCTGAGAATTTTCAAACTAAAAACTTTTCCTTTTAACAGAGATCACATGGAAACATACCTCAATACTTTGTGTTTCAATTACAATTAAATTAGTTTCACAGCAAGCAATACTGGGAATTTAAATACACCAAAATAAAGAAAAGAAGGAAAAACAATAGGAAAAAAAAACCCCAAATTAATACAACGTTCAAGTAACTAGTGCAATGCAGGAAAAAGGTAGAAGTCAAGCTGTAAAAAAAACAAAACAAATATACTTACAAACTTTAAATCACAGGGATGTATTAGAGTGCCTTTCTTCTTCCCCAAAGTTTTCCACTAAGCCTTTAGGCCATTTCTCTTACTGCTAAGTTTTCCCATAATGCCTTCAATACTACAAGTTGCTAAAAGGTAAACCTCAAGAGAATCTTAACACCCCTGAGCCCGAATGAAGAGCTGATGCCAGGGTTATGTCATTCCTACCTCTGACATAAAGATTGGCAGGGGCAGAATAGCGAGTACCCGCAGTGTTGGTTGCAACACACTCATATTTGCCTTGGTCAGATTCTTCACTCAATTCGATTTGGAGGGCACCTGTATGGATATAAAATATATTCCCAAAAGAAATTGTCAAAAGGAAAGTTTTTCAAAGTCCTAACAATACACCGCTTAACAATAATGAAAAACCCTGTAAGCGAAGGTCCACTCAACGTCGGTTCATTTTCTCGCTAAGGTAACACAGACAAAAAAAAATGATGTGATGAAAAAAACAAGGAGATTATTTTTTTCACACCATCAATACTAAAACAGGAAAACAATCTGCATTTGGCAAACAATTCTCTAGCATAATACTTTTTCTCCTAGACTATTAAAATGAAGATGGGTGAGACTGCTTCAAGGAAGTATGGCTTTAAAATAAAACAAAGGAGATTAGATTATTGGGTCATCACATTTGCTTTTACTAAGTTCTACTTTGTGTGTGTGTGCGGTAAAAGTAGTAATACAAAAGTGTGGAACTTGGCAAAAAAAGGGCAAGATGAATTTCAAGAAAATCTTCTTCTGAAGAAGCCCAAAAATGTGCAGCAAGTACAAAAAAGGCTGCTTGAAGTGAAAAAGGAAACAAATTAGTTATTTACAGTAATCAAAAGAAACAAAACTCCCTTAAAGACATGCAGATTTGTAAGAAAAAGAAACACATTCAGCCACAATTTACAATCTTTTAGTGCATTTGCTGAAAAACAAGAGGATTGAATTAGAAGGCACCAAAAAAAAAGAAAAAAAGAAAAAAAGTTTAAAAAATAAACAAAGAAGAAGCAACCAACCACTGCTGAGGACCCCAGAGTGGCCCCCAAGACACCCATCAAAATCCACGACTGGGATTAGCAGTGTGGTGTCACAAAACCCAAGAAAAATACAAAACAAGAATTACAAAAGACATGGACAGTGTTTATAAAATGATTAAAACCCAGCAATACCACATACCATTAAGAATACTCAATTATCAACATTTCAATTTTCAAAGCCTGAAGATCAGAAGGATCGAAAAATCCATTGAAGAGTCAATCCAAGAAAAAATACATATTGTATTAGGAAGAAGAATGTGTTTATATATCAATATATAATTGAATTTAAAAGAAAAATTCTACTTGAACAAAAAGAAAAAAGAAACCCTTTTTAAAGACAAAGTTAAAAAGAAGGTATTCCTTGTTGTCTTCTGCATGTCTGCAACTGTTCTCCAGACCATCTTGGCTTGGTCCAAAAAAAAAAAAAAAGAACAGCTAAGGAAGAAAAAAAAATGATCTTTTTTTTTTGCTCCAGTTGGACCAAAAAAAAAGAAGGAAAGAAAAAAAAAGGTAGAAAAAGAAGAAAAAAGAAAAAGAGGGACAAATGATACGCTGTGACTAGGTTGTGGCCTTAAGACCTGGATATGCTTTCTTTGAAGCATATCACAAAATAACAAACCTTTTTTCATAAAGAAAGAATAAACGGAAAAAACACATTTTTAAATGGAAGGTGAAAAATATGTCAGGGGGGAAAAAAAATCACAAGATGAAAATCACTGACCATAACTAAATAGGACAAAAGGAAGAAATAAAGATGACTGATTTAGATGATGCATTTATTTTTTTAAAATGACAATAATGAAAAGGATGGGAGGACAGAAAGAATAAGATCATTCTGTGAACGTTAGTTCAGCAATCTTACCTCTTATTGGTGTACCACCTGGGTAGATAATATGAATGCAAATAAGATTAGAAAGAAGAAGCATTAGTACGAGAAGAAGGAGGCTAGGGCTTTGGAAGAAGAATCAAATTAGAGTTACAGAATTAAATAAGGACTTAAAGGAATCTTGATTTATACGGTCAAAACAGGAATATATTTAGGCATAATAATTAGATTATAAGAAATAGTATACCAAAATGGGGAAGCCATCATCTTTGGAAGTGGGGTGAGGTGACAGGGGCAGGGGAGTTCCTTCATTCATACAAAACTTACACTTGGGATTATTGAGGAATAAAATATATGTCTGAAAGCCTACAAAAATCTTTATAATTCTACAGTTAATAATAACAGTTTAGGGAGTGAAACTGGGAAGAAAAAGAGGGAGAGATACTGGAGAAAGAGAGAGAAAAACAGAAACAGAAAGATGGGGGAAGAGGTTATACTAAAGACTATATAAAAATAAACACTGGGTTTATTTGGATTTTTTTTAGCTTACACTGCTATATCTACGTGACTTTTGTGTTTTGTTCTTTCTCACTGTGAGTTTCTATACAACAACATTTCTGTGAAGGATTGTGTGTGCACTATTATCACATGTCTGGTGACTACCCTGTTAGTAAAATGCATGCCATGCATTTTAAGAATAATAATAAGCATTATAATACCATAATTATAGTATTCTGCATATGAAAATTAGTGGGGGTGAAGTGCGCTTCAGAACTAAGCACTTACCAATAGATTCTGGAGATTTAAATACGGAGAGAAGAGAGACAGCATAAAAATATTATTATATTCCTTATAATTTGGTACAAAATCTTTCAAGTTAATGCTTTATATATTAAAGAATCTATGTCACATGTGAAAATCACTTCTAGTTTTACATTAAAAGAGGTTTACTCTACACAATTCTGCTGATAACAAGCATAGAAGTTGGTAACAAGACGGCTTAACATCATCACAGGAGAGGTCAGAGAGATAAACGTTCTGGGAATCAATTGATTTTATAGCATTATTATTTCTGAAGTAAGCAGCTTGTTATAATTCCCATCCCTTATAATGATATATTTTATATGGGGAAAAGCATACAACTTATAAACATTAGTTATATTATTATGAAGCTGCATGAGGAAGATGAGGGATTCCATCTGGTAGGGAACAGGGAAAGAAAAAGAGCTGCTAAAGCTGGACTCTACACGAAAAGCAGGCTTCTGTAGATCCAGATACTAAGGAAGTTCCAGAATCACTACTGTGGCTAGACACATCAGAAAACTTTTAGCCAATTCATCGTAACAATAATAATAATCATAACAATAATAATCTCTCCTTTCAAAAGATATCCCAAGGATCGTTATTATCGTTGTAGTGTCACTTAGATTTTTTTTTTAAATGTCAGTTAAAAATAGTATACAGGAAAAAAGTAATGTGTTTCATGTATCAGTGAATGGTAGGAAGGTATGTCCCAACTGGCTAATCTTTGGTGAATTTCAAATGTTGAAAACAATTCACAAAACACAATTGTTATATAGTATTTTAAACATCAAAAATCACAAATTTGGGTTGGATGAGTATAATCATTGGTACTCCTTGCATATCCTGAAGCCCAATGCTGATGATAATAGTGACAATAATGAGAGATAAAGGTAGAAGAGAAAATGGATCTGTCAAATACTGCTGAAAAGCAGTAAAGAAAACAACAACAAAAAATTGAAACTACAGTCACAGCAGTGAGCAATGTGGAATAAACAGAAGCTGCAAAACATTCTGTAAACAGACTATGGCTACAACAGAGACATGGACGACACGCTCAACAACATAAAAAAAGATAAGGGAATAAATCACAACTCAAAAAATAACACAAACACACAAATAAGGAAAAAGAACAGAAACAACAAAAATAAAATCCAGGAAATAATTATTAAGGCATTACTGAAAACAGTAACAACACCTTACCTGATCGTAATTGCTTAATGCGCCCATTGTTGTTGCTTGTATCTACAGGTAAAAAATCTTTGAACCACGTTATTTCTGGATCGGGATTGCCGCTGGCTGCACATAACATGGTGGCTGTTCGAGTGCGCTCAACCACCTTTAACTGTGGTCCCATATCAATGGTGGGAAAACCACGTGGAATTTGATCCTCTGGAAAGAAAACAGAATGGGGTTTATATAATTTGTATTATGAACTTCATCTCTTTTACAGATGCATTTCGGATTCTGTGTATCTCATGCCTATTTTTAATCAAATTTACAGTTTTTTCTTTATAAGGTGGTAGGGATACACTAAACCATAAACCAAAATAATTTCAGCTCTAATTCTATTCTTCTTAATCTAAAAAGATCCTGATTTGTTTTCAGAATTTCCAAGGGAAGACAGTTAGAAGTTTTCAGAATCTGTATTCCTACAAGGATATGTTGTTGATTTAAAGATATAAATTATAACTTCCACTGATAACAGTGAAAACAGTGGGGAAATGAAAACTCTGTACCCAACCCAAAATCTATGTAGATTTTTGCTGCATGGTCAAAATAATTTGATTTCTCAGAAGCAGTTAAAGATACAACGCTATGTGACATTTTGAGGAAGAAAAGTTTCCTAAGTTTAGTGAAACTTATTTGTGATAAAATCTGTAAGGGTAATTCTTGACTTATACCCACAACTGATACTTGATTCTCAATCATTGAGTGAGGTAATCATCAAGCGAGACATTCACGTCAACTTAGTTCAATGACCACAATCCTGGCACTTCTGGTTGTGGTCATTAAGTGATCTACTGGGTTGTGAAATGGACCAGACTGAAAGAAATGCCTGCAGAATACAATTCCCTTTGGGTGTGGAAGCGAACTGTTCTGGTAGACTATGGGAATGGAACACAGATATTTGGGATCTGACCTCTTCTTCTGCTTCTGCACCCCACTGAATTCAGCTCCCTTGGAGGTCCATTTCTATCCCAGCCATTGAGATTGAGTTTTCCTTGGAAGGCAGTCTCTGAGAGGACTTCTTCAGAGACGAGAGGAAGTCCTCTCAGGCAGCAGCAACTTGAAACTTTCCCTGCTGCTTTCACCACTGACTTTCAGGAGAACTTAGCAGAGAAGATTGCAAATGGAGATCACATGATCATAGGCCACTTGGTAACCAGCTGTTAAGTGTAAACAGGTGCCAAGCAGCCATATCATCATCATATGACTAGGGAGGAATAACAAGATGTTTCACAACAGCCACAAATTCCATTGAAAAAGTTTCAATTCAATATAACTCCAAACAGACTTTAAATGATCATTTGTCTCATAAGTTGAGTAGTAGCTGTATAAGATAATGCTGTCAATGGCTTATTTTATTTTAAAGAGTACTTTCCATTCCATCGATAGACACCTTTGTTGGATCAAAGAATATTTTATCTATAGACTCAAGTAGGCAATACCTTTGGTTATTTTCATAAACTGCAGCTTCCAAACGAGCATTTAAAAGACTGAAACTTCAATTTCATAAACTATAATCCTATTGTGTTTCCCCGAAAATAAGACCCATCCCAAAAACAAGCTCTGGGAATGGGCGTGGCCTGCCGTCCCCTTGGTACAGCACACAGCCTGTAAGTCCGAGCATGGAGGCAGAGGTGGGGGAAGACAGGAGATCTAGACATGCTGCATGACTGCCTGGCTCGTGGAAGGCTTGTGCAGCACCACTGGCAGCAGACGGATGCAGAGACACTGGGGGGGAAGGAAGAGTCCCAACATCCCACATGGGCAGCTACCTGGCTGGCCACGGGCAAGTCAAGAGACAGTGGCATGGAATGGGCAGTGTATTGAGATCACCTGCCTCCCCCTGCCTCTGCCTGGCTCCACCGTGCACTTTTTGCCCAGAGAGAGACAAAGCTTTGTCTGTTTGCAAATGGGATGTTCCGTTTCAAAGCGTCCATTTGCAAGCAGATAAAGCTTCAAGTCTCCCTCATTTCTCCATCAGGGCAAAAAGTATTTGGCCGCCTATGGGTCTCTTTTTTAATTACATTTATATGCCGCCCTTCTCCAAGACTCAGGGCGCTTACATTTTTGGAGCACAACCCAATGTGCTCAGCAATAGCCTTCATTCCATTGTATATGCCTGCTTATTACTAAGGGGCATTTTTACAAGGTCAGCTAATTGCCCCCAACAATCTTGGGTCCTCTTGAGAATGGAGTGTTCTGTCTAGCTGCATCACTCGGCCTTCGGTGCTGCGCTTGTGCCGGAAGAAGTGAGCCGGCAGCCACGTGAGCTCCTGCTGCACATGACTGCTGGTTCTGCCACCACCAGGCAGTTGTTGGGATGTGTAGCCATGTGGTCCTGAGGTAAGCCATTGTGCAAATTAGACAGCTTCACCAACCCCACCTCACAGCAGTGGCACTCCAAAAATTAAGACACTCCCAAAATAAAATTAAGACACCCCCCGAAGAAAATAAGACTGGGTCTTATTTTCAGGGAAACATGGTATGAATTTATCAGAATATCTGTTTTTACCATTTAAATTCCACAGCAAACTGTAGCAAACATCAATTGTATCTCATGCGATGTTTTTCAAATTATTTCTACTTTCAAAATCATATGTAATTTGAAGATCATATGTAGGGATGCTGACTTATGTACATAAGACCAGAGCTCTTGCAAGAGTATAACATTAATAATGTGTAATCTAGTGCTTTATCTGGTTTAACAACTGCAACCAGAATAAGAAAAAAATCACAAATAGTATTCAGATGTGCATAAATGTTGCTAATATAATCTAGAAATTACATTCAGTAATTTCTCATTGATTATAAAGGTGTTATTTATTTTTCTTTCAAACACACTGATATTTTTTCCAAAACTAAAAGAAAACAGGAGAAAAGATCAATAACTACTGTGGACTATGCGCTATTTTATTAAATATGACTAGTATTGACATGCTGCTTTTAAGGAATGAAAATAATTTATTGCAATCATCAAAACATAATTTCTTTTGCTAGAAAATGGTATGAGCATTCCACATATTTCTAGAAAAGCTCTCACAGGCATTTGAAAAAATTAAAAGTGATATCCTGGGAAACTTGACCAATGTTTGCATTTCTTGATAGCTTCCTTCTCTCTTAGGGCTATGGAATCACTGACAATATGACTTGTGTATTTCTATAGCAGAATGGTATTTCCATCTTTTACAAGTGTGAGTTTACTTATCTTTACCAATATGCAAGCTGACATTCTTATGCCATTTTGTACTGGTTCTTACCAAAGAAGCCTATATTTTATAACAATTTATAAGATGTGAAGTTTTACCTTGGGAATTACTGATAAGATATGACTTATGCCATGCTGAAGTAGCACTCTGAAGGTATTTGCATGACCTTTCTGTTTCCTATTTCATTTACGAAGAATATACTTGTTCTCCCATTTTCTTATAAACATTCACACAACCAAGATAATGTGTCTTGCATATGACTAGGTTAAAGAATGAAAAAGAAATCCCCTTTCTTATTTTAACAAGGACAATTAAATTCACACCATTCCTCCTATGCAAAGATTCTGTCTGAGTACACACTCCTCATTAAATTTCCACGAGGAACATTATAATCTAGCAGATTGAAATAGTCAAGAGTTGTTATACTTTGACAGTTGTGGCTTGTTTCCAATCTGGCTGTCAGGTATTTGGCAATAAAACCTAGAATTCAGCATAAAATAAGACGGAAAGAAATAATGAAATTTGTAACAGCACCGCTTATCTCAGTGGGCATAAGTTTATATGACATTAATTGCTTTCTGTTCTACTTTAAATGTATTAATTATTTCTATAAAACTTTTCCAATTTGACGGCACAATGTTTAACAGCATATCAGACAACATGAACAATCACATCAATCAGCAATTATTGTGCAGCAATAACCTCTTTTAAAAAGATAAAAAGTATTATTAATCGATACAGTAACAGCTTTAAATTTCAACACCAAATGACAAACATTTTTCTTTGTTCATTAGCATGCACATTAATATAATCATCAGGATTTTAAGCACAATATTCCCCTGTTTTCATTTTAATATTCACTTGTACTCAATTAGCTAGTACTTCATCAATATTTTAAATCAGGCATTACTTTCATATCACACATTGTCAGGCAAACAGTCAGAGTATGTCCTTGTGCAGAGGAATTTTTTTTTAAATATACACTTTAAAATATGTTTATGATGGTAATTATAGGAGGCCTGACTGCATCAGTTTCTTAGCATTCATAAAGAATGATAGTATCAATTATGTTTTGTTGTTAATTTTTTAAATATTCTGTTCTGGCACTTATTCCACATGATTTTATTATTGTCAAAGAGCTTTTAGGGTGTTTTTTACACCAGACAATTATACTGAAAATAGCAAGACAGCTTTATTATATTTTTATTGAAAAAAGTCTGCAATACCACCTTGCCTAATCTTAGACAGAATTATTCTCCTCATTATCAAAAGACCACTGAAAAATATGTGATATAAAGCATGTTTTTTACATTTTTACAAATTAATCTAACTAGTGGTTCTTAAATTGTCACTGTGTATGTGTATGCAGAGGTGTATATGCATATGTGTTTGAACAAACCAACACAATAATAATTTTACAACCCAATTGCAAAGTGTCACTAGTAATTTTACAACCTAATATGTAAAATATTATTAGAAATATGACCTATAATTCAAATAACAAGGAAAACATGTCCAGCAAGAAATCAATTATTTTGCCGTTAACTGTAGTTTCTGACCACAGAAAACGTCAAGTGAAGCAACCAAGTTCTACCTGTGATATTTGCTGCCTCTCAGATTAAGATGTGGAAGTATTTTTGATGTGGGAGTGTGCTACTGAATTTTAGAGATCAACATAGATGTTGTTTGAAATAAAAGAGGGGTAATTTGAGTAATTTAAAAATGTGCTGAAATACATGTTTTTTTATTCATCAAAATACCCAGCTATTCTATCATCTAAATTTAGATCTTTCAGGGTATTGATGGAAGATTCAATGAAACATAGAAGGGTATGAGAAGGAAGGAGGTTGCTTGAGAAGCTGAAGGCATGCAACCACTACACTAAATGTCTATATTGCACACACTTTGCTAATGGCTGCTAAAGCATGGATATAGATAGTGTTGTACTTACGAAAAAGTGCATTTTGCTAGCTGGTGCTGTAAACATTCCAGATCTGGCTTGCTAGGAAATAAGCAACATGAGGCTCAGGGGGTCAGAGAATGAATGGCATGCAGGCAATAGTGTTGGTGGTCTTACCAGAAGATCAGCAAAAAAAGTTTTGAGAGTGATGTGTACCATTTTCACTTAGATGGATACTACAAATAACCTCATATTCCCATGTCATAACTGAGTATGTAAAACACTATTAAGCAAGCATTTAGTTTAATCACTAAAGTAATGCATTTGAGATATACTTTGTTCTGAATTGTCCTTGGTAAGAAATCTGTATAGAATAGAATGATCTTTTCTCATATTCAATCCAATCCACCTTGAGAAACAGACATTCCTTTACTCTGAAATAGTATCAGTGACAACGGGTATAAAGAGAAGCCACTTCATCTTTGACGGTCTCTTTCTTGGCAGGAATCTTTAAACCTGGCTTGTGATAGCCTCGTTCTTGCAGGAAGGTAAAGCATTCTAACATAAGATTGGATTGTATTCTGTAAAATCCAGTGACATGAGGCTATTAAAAAGCAATAACCTATATATGTTAATCAAAAACCTCCATGGGATGAAACTTTAATGGATACCTGTAATGCCAAATCAAACAAGCATTTCCAGCTTGATATAGAGTTAGTATTTTGATTAATTTGTACAGTGCCTGCAGTGGTGCGATTCAACTGGTATAACAACTGGTTCAGTGAGTGTGCGCTTTGCATGCACACGCACCAAACACGTGCTTGGTGTGCGTGCTCTACATTTTAAAAAGCCCATTTTCAACTCAATTACTTACCTTCTGCTGCATTCCTGGTGACTAAAACAGCTGATGCATGGCAAACTGCTCTGCCGTGTGAATCAGCTGTGCTAAAAAACCAGGAACTAAAGCACAGGAAAGAGCAGGGGTGGGTGGGTGGGGCCAAATGCTCACCAGAACTACCGATTCGCCCGAACCGGTAGAATCCCACCCCTGTGTGGCTGTCAAAATTCTGCAATGCAGCACATTCAATGGAATACAATTAACACATGGGAGCAAGAGCAAAGATACCTCTGGGATTCCACAGTACACAAAAACATCAACGTATAGATGTAGATATCCGACTAAAATGTACAAATCAACATCAACAGGAAAGTATTAAGTAAATAAACTAGCTAGAAATATATGTTCACTTGACTAAATATTTGATTTTTAATATTCTACAAGACAAGCAAGTGAGCTTGTACCCCAAAGCAGCATCTTTACACAATTATCTTATTTGTCTATTAATAGAATTTTCACTTAAAGAATAATTGACTAGGGTGTAACCATTTGAAAAGTTGTATGTGATAGCTCAGCTGACAATTATATTTAACTTTACCACATGGCAGCTACATTTCCATGAATTGAAATTCCTAATTCTGTCTAGATTTTTTTTTTCATAGCTAGATGTGGTAAAATAACCTGCTGTGCGTAACTTTAGGTTAAGTATTTTGTCCTTCAAACTTCATTATTTAAAATTAGTCATTAATATAAGCCTTGCTTATATAGAATTTAAATAATTATTCAAGCCAATTTTCTTCATCAAATTGCGATCAAATTGGCAATGTTGATTTATTAAAGTTTAACTTATAAATGAACTATGTAAGGTTGCATGGATATTTTATTGCAGAATGGTAGGCCATTGCAGAGGCTACAAAAGCACTGAAGCACTAAACGCCTCTTTTTAAATGATGTTACTCACTCTAAGCAATAAAAAACCCTTTAATGTAGCAACTGCTTCTCAAGTAACTCAGATAGAGACCCCCCAAAAATTCCTAATCATGTTTTAATATATTTTTCATTAAAAATGCATCATATACTGTGTTTCCCTGAAAATAAGACCCTGTCTTATTTTCTTTATTTTCGGGGGTGTCTTAATTTTTTTGAGTCACTGCTGTGAGGTGGGGGGGGTGGAGCTGTCTGAATCACACATGGGCTTACCATAGGACCCTGTTGGTGGCAGCACCAGCAGTCATGTGCAGTGGGAGCTCATTGGCTGCTGGCTCACTTTTTCCAGTACCAGCATGACGCCACAGCAGGAGGCCGAGAAATGCAGCTAGACAGAACACTCCATTCTCAAGAGACCCATAGGTGCCCAAATACTTTTTGCCCAGACAGAGAAATGACAGAGACTTGAAGCTTTATCTGCTTGCAAATGAGCACTTTGAAATGGAGCATCCCATTTGCAAACAGACAAAACTTTGTCTCTCTCTGGACGAAAAGTGTGCAGGGGAGCCAGGCAGAGGCACAGAGGTGAGGCAGGCAACAACACGTCACCCACTCCATCCCACTGTCTCTCAACTTGCCCGTGGCCATGCCGACCAGGTGCCCATGTTGGGTGTCGGGATTGCCTGCCTCTCCCACTGTACTTCTGCTTATCTCTGCTGCCAGTGGTGCTGCACAAATCTCCCTGAGCTTCCTGAGAGCCAGTCAGCCACACAACAGGTCCGGATTGCCTGTCTTCCCCCCACCTCTGCCTCCATGCTTGGACTTACAGGTTTCTGTGTTGCACCAAGGGACTGGCGGACCATGCACATCCCCAGAGCTTATTTTCAGGGTAGGACTTATATTAGGCCCATCCAGAAAAAATCTGGCTAGGGCTTGTTTTCGGAGTGGGTCTTATTTTTGGGAAAACACTGTATATGCTAGCTAGGTACATTATTGCTTGCCTTTCTGCACTATCTTGTGGAGCAGACCAGGTTCAATTTTTAGCAATTGTTTCCTTAACTCTAATGGCACTAGCTAAAAGTTCAATCACCACAACAGTTTTCATGCTTTAGGAAGATCCATATACTATCTGTTCTAGAACTATATTTACTACCATGGTAATAAAGCAAATGACTGATTTTCCTAGTGGGGCTGGTTTTTGAAAATTATTTCAAAAATTATTTCACAAAACAGGAATCAAGTGTAATCATAATCTTAATGATGATGTAATGGCATGTAGGAATGGCTTTGGGAGAGGAGAAGCAACTAAGCGAATGATTAGATAAAGGTTTCTTGATTGATACCCGCTTTGTGAAGTAGACCAGATAGGAAATATGGCTAATTCTGCTTTATTGTAAGAATATCTTCACAGAATTTTGTAAGTCTGAAAGTATATCTCTTCTCCAAGCCCTCAATACAGTCCAAGAAACTAGACAAGATCTCTTTTGAGCTTCTTGTCCCATCCACATTTATCTTGAAAAATGGGCTACGCTGCATTTCATATTCCTTAAAAACAGAAGAAGTATTTGTATACATAAAAAGATATTATTACAAAATTATAAACAAGTGGAAAGGTTGATAAATATATTTGATAGGAAAAGATAGAATAAAAAGTAAAGACTATTATTAACTCTCAGTTGTAATATTGGTGTTTTAATAAATAGACCTACAGATTTTTATAAAAATTAGATACCATAAAATAATTTCCAAGGAAAATATATTATTATGGTTAATCACACAGTCAGCCCGATGTTTAGACTGGTTTGCCATTTTGCGCAAATCCAAATAATGAATTCAGATTTGTGGCAGAAGACTCATAGTGATTTTTCTTCTGAATTCACTTCTCAATTATTTACTCATGCATTGCTATTAAACTAGTTTAGGGAGACACTAATTACTTCAGCAATGATTTTTCCTCTTGGCATACTCCCTCATTTGTCTTAAGAGCACATACAGTTTTGCTATCTCTCTACTGCTTTACAGACTGCAGAATTTTTGATGAGCTAAATTTTTAATTTGTGATAATTTTTAGCATTAATATCTTCCAATTTTTTGCAGCAAAACTGGATTATGTATCAAATATTTGCATAAATTTCTTGTCTCTTCTCTCAAAAGGTTGTCGTTCTTGAAATAACTATGTAACCAATGTACTCCGCCATTCTCTATTTCTATTTCTAAATATTTGCAAGAACAAATATTTCCAGTAAATAATCTAATGACGGGAACTTATGTTACTTCTCAACATGCAATTTCATTTTGGGGGAAGGTTAGAGTAAACACTTTAGCAATTCCCATTCTAGCCAAAATGCATATATGTGTAACATGAAAATGATTAAGACATCTGTTATCAATTCTTAGATATACTATTGTATTATAAAATAACTACCTTACTGAAAAGTTTGACTAACTGCTTCATATATCTACATAATTATGACTTCCATTTAGAATAGAGTACAAAATCCAAATGTTTAAATATTTGTTTAGGCTTATCAGCCATACACATGCAATGAAGGGATTTAAACCACTGATAGAAAAGATGTCAACACTTATAGCTATTCTCTCTGAATAGCTTATAGGCCTTTTTAGTATAGGGCCTATAATGTCAGCTGATTAATTTTCCAATGTTATCTTTGCTATATTCTGTCATTCAAGCTTTGGACAGACAGTTTCTAGGCAATGAAATAAATGGATTAATGACATTAGAAATGGCAACATCTGTGAGTGGTAAAATTGTTCAAAGTGTCCAAAGCGTATTTATTTCCAAATTACTGTATAAGTCTATGGTATAACTGTCTTAGATTAAACATTTCGGACAGTTAATGGGGGAACATTGACTAGTATACATAATGTATGGATAGTGTATAGTAATATGGATTCTTGTCCCATCCACTCCATATAATAATAATAGCATATGCATAGTAATTATAGCATAAAAAGCAGAGATTTTTGTGGTCATAAGAATCTTGTAGAACAGTGCCAATATGAAAATAATATATGCAACATAATGTCTCAACACAAATCCCAGCCTCTTTTTGCATCCTGATATAAGACAAATGTACATTAGTTATGTAACTTGTATTGTTGCATGTTCTGTCATTTGTGCTTTTTTGTAGACATCTATGTATATGGCTCATGATCTGCATTTTATATCCTCTAGAGCAGTTTCCAATGACAAGCTTGTGCCTCATAGCATACACATTATTTTTAATGTTATTATTTGTTTTTTTCATGCACTTTTAGCTTTTCACAATGCTCTTTGAACATAATAATCTCCTCCAAAGAAAGGATTTTTGTTCTCTATCACCCCAAGTCCAAAAAAGATACAGTAAGAATACAATTTCGTAACCTAACCTGTTTCCTGACTCTCTTTATTTGCTACAAATTTACTATTTAGTTGTGGAAAAAATATTTGTGGCTATTTTTGCTTTATAGACCATTCTGAAGCAGTTTATATACTGTTCTGGATCACTGAATTAAGTGATAGGAAAGGAAATACTTCACACCTTTTTTCTTCTCACAGCAAACGGTATTAGCTCAAGATCACTGCAGGTACAAGACCATAAACATTGTTATTAGCTTCTGTTTCATCCTACCACTTTGTCAGATTTCCATCACTTTGCCCCTGAGAAACTCAGTAGCTAGTTAACCTCAGACAGCATGAGTAAAATTATTGTATTTATTTCTGATTGACCTACAAAATAATAGCACTTCGTTTCAATAATCTTTAGGACTATACACAGCAGCATGAAATCTGTTACTTGATACATGGGATTTAAAAAAAACATCCAGATGACCAGTTTTTTGTTTTTTGAAGAAAAAATCTTGGAATGAAAAACTGGAAAATTGAGGAAACATATATTCAGATCTATATCTTAATATTACATTGATGGCATGGAATGGACTGCAATTTTCAGAAGTTTAGCTTTTTATATTTTTATTATTATTTTACTGCTTAGAATATGTTACTTTCTTTGTGAATCTATTTACCTATAATATGCTATGTTATCCCACGAAAATTATTTTTGCAAATGTTGGTTTTTTTTAATATGGAGAAATATTAGGGCAGAGATATGCAATGAACCACTTCAGTATTACAAACTGATTAGATAATATGCATTCACAATCAAGGTGATGGAATTTAGATATTAATGCATATCCTGATTAGGTGACACTACTGTGTTTAATTATTTAAAATGCCAGAAGAGAATGGGTTTATATTTTTCTAATGCAACCATTTTAGCAGGACAATTTGCGAAATAAAATAATGTTGAAAGAAGGCAAAATATAGATTCAGAAGAAAATGCTATCTGAAAAAGTGTTTTTGTATTTCTTATGTTATTTTGCAATAACCTACAACCTGAATGCAACTCAGTATACCAAAGGTGCTAATATATATTTCTTTGCCAAATGAGATACATAGTTTAATTATAGTAGATTTAATTATAGTAGAACACAATATTTGTACTATTCATTTTAAAAGTATACACTAGTGGACCTGCATAACAGCATCAAAAGTAAAACATAATACATTCATGAATATTTTATTCTTTATTCTACAAAATCGCATTTTTATGGAATACCTTCCTATAATATTAATGCCCTAAAGCTAACATCTATTCTCACAGTTTATTCTCCTTTCAGTTATTTTAAGAGACTTCAACATGTTGATTTTATGATCCAGGTTTAATCCTTTAAGATTTTAAAGTGTAATTTTAGGAGTTTCATATCATAAAACCACTGTTTTATAAACATATAGACAATGCAATTAATAAAATAGTTAAAATTCAGTGGTTAGATATATTTTTCTTAATCCAGTGATAATGATCTTTTAAAATCCAAAATAATATGGTTTCAAATTCTATTAAGTTTTTTTACATAACATTTTCACAGCCAAGAGTTTTATTTTCCTACTATTGAAGCAATTAGCAAAAATTAAAATTATTAATATACATGTCTGTTAAAGTAAAATTATTGCTTAGGTAACTTTTAAAGAGGTCTACTTTGTTTTCAGATTATGAAAAGATAATTACAATTTTCATACAAACTTGAAATAAACTCAACCATATCTTTAATTGTATTTGTATTTTATTTTGATATTTTAAGGTATTCGGATTGCTAATTTTAATCTCTTTTGTTGCACATGCATAGACTGGGCAAGTATCTTTAGTATTTTTAAAAATTTAATATTGTCCTTTAGTCAAAATTCTTTCTTTGTATCTACCTTCTCTATTTATCCTGATATTATTAATTTAATTTTTGATATTTGAACACCAATTCCCTTGTGTTGGTTAAGGAGCACAATAAAGTTATTTAGTTTAGTATGATTTAGTAAATACATGTGGTTTGAGAAACCTAGATTCTATTAGTTTGCTCTGTCCACTTCATGTGTACATTTTTCTGTGAACTTTCTGTTTTTATTTTTTTTACTTAATGGCTGTTTCAGGAGGGCGAAGTTTGATTCTTAGAGGTGGCAGTATTTTTGGTAAGGTCAAAAACTGTTCCATAGTAATGATAGCTTCAAGATTATCAGGATTTACCTGGCTTGTAGCTTTAGGTTTAAAACTCTCAGCTGGAAGCAAAATCTGTAAAACTTGTACTTCTTTACAGACAAGGCTTGTGTAAAATAAATATTGATTAAAAACTGGCTTTATCATCTAAAAACAGAATGAGATGGTACAACAGCTAAACTACAAGAGAATCAATTTCCACATGTATTAGAACCCAAGAGATATATGGGAATTTTTTATTCTCTCATCTACCATCATCTTATCCCATTTGCCATTAACAGATAAAACAATTTGATTAGTGTGTAACATTCTAGTGACCACACTAAGAAAGGAGGAGGAAAGTATTAGACAACAGGATTTTCAGTTTCACCCTAAATGTCAGACATCCCAAATTATAAGCTTTTGAGTGTTGCATGTTTTGTCATAAACATGTCCAGATTATTTCTAAATATTCTCTATTCTATTTCCAAGACTGTGAAACTTGCAGACTTTGTTGCTTCCAAAGCTGCAGAAAAAAAACCAATTGCAACCAGCCTGCCTTCCACTGAAGACCTGTATACTGCACAAACCAGAAAGAGGGCTGAGAAAATATCTACAGACCCCTCACATCCTGGACATAAACAACTTCTCCCCTCTGGACATCGCTATAGGGCAGTGGTTCCCAAACTTTTTCAGTTCACTGCCCCCTTGGTGCTACAAACTCATCCTCTGGACTGCAGCCGCACCGAAAAAACATGTGGCGTCTGGAGGCTTTCTGCAGTGAAAATTATCAACCTCCGGCTTTGCTTGCTCCGCTTCTCCAACGTACCACTGTGGCTGTCAGCTTTTGTTGCGTATGCACATGATGTCACGCATGCGCAATAAGGACTGACTGGGCAGGGAACGGAGGAGTGGGCAGAGAGGAGCAAGGCCAGCCAGGGACCCATTTTACTGGTTCTCCGAACTACCAGGAACGGTAATGAACTGGTAGAAACCCATCCCTAAATTGCATCCTGCAAAGGGCCCACCTCCAGCGCCCTCCTGCCAGCCCCTTTGCCTCTTAGCGCCCCCTAAGGCATCCCACCACCCCCAGGGGGCGGTATTGCCCACTTTGGGAACCTGCTATAGGGCATTGTATACTAAAACAACTAGACACATAGTTTCTTCCCCTCATGCTCTGCTGAAACACCTACTGTAACTCCCAGAACACTTGTCTTATGTCTAAGGATATTTACCCTTGTAGTAGGCTGTTATCCTTGTCATCTTGTTATCTTTCTCACCTATTATCTTTCTTTCACCTATTGGTATCTTATGATTTATCACTTGTTTGTATCTTACGCTTGTATCTTATGATTTATGATCTATGACTTATCACTCTATTGTTTGTATGTACACTGAGAGCTTATACTGTATCAGCAGCTCCTTGGGCAGTTTGAGCTTTCTGAGTTGGCGCAGAAAGAACATTATTTGTTGTGGTTTTTTGATAATGTTTTTGATGTTAGGTGTCCATTTTAGGTAAACTAACAGTTTACCTTTGCCACTGCAATTGCTCATCTAACTATAACTAAAGAGTGTATTGTTTGAAGATCATGAAGAAAGTTGAAACTGATAGCCTATTGTGGTGCCTTTGGAAGACTCAAAACTAGTTAGGCACACAACATGATGCAAATTTTGGCCTTATGTACTGTCTCCCCAATGCCGGCTCAAATCATATTATTTGCATCACAATGTCTTGATGCACATTTTATCATTTGCCTACTTTATGCATTCATGCAACTTTGTTTTATTTATTATTCATTGATTTACTGATTCAATTTTCTAAGGCCAAGCAATCACCAAGCCACTCAAAGCAGCTGACAAGGAGACTTAAGCAAATAATAATAAACTAAAAAAAAGGAAGATAATAAAAGCAATCACACCATGGAAACACAATAAATAAACAATCAAAACACTAATACTCCATCAACCTTACACATCATCACAACACAACACTGAAGGAAGAGCCAGGCCTTAAGATTTTTCTAACAGGTAGCACAGTCAGGATCATCTGAACATTGGGGGCATTTTTTTTCAAAATGGTGACAGAGAAACATGACTTGACGAGTTGTGGGTCCCAAAATATAACATAATTTCACTGGTGAGATTAGGAGCATGCTGTACATGAAAGATCTTATAAATGAGCAGAAAGAATTGGACAGTGGTGATCCTGCAAATATTCAGATTCTAAGTCTTCATGAAATTCTTCATAGATGACCATCAGCTTTCTTGAATTGCACCTGGAATTGAACTGGCAATCAGTTTGTGAAATAAAGATGCCACTTGGGTTTATTATCTGTCCATAACTACAGATAGTTCTTGACTTACAACAGTTCATTTAGTGACTGTTCAAAGATACAATGTCACTGAGAAAAGTGACATGACCATGTATTAAAAAATGTCTTATGATCTCTCTGCCGAAGTGGAACCATATCCAGAACTACAGCTGGAATCCCAGAAATATTTGGACTTTGAACTTACAGCTACTCTGACAGGATTGAACCTATGCCTCCTCTTCCCTTTCCAGATCACAAGAGTTCCCAAGCGCTACGCCATAAACTTGACAACAGTACATGGCTAGCAACAGTCAAGATATATAACAGGGCATCATTAGCATATTGATGATTGCTGATCTCATATTATTGGATGACCTTACCAGTAGCTTATGTTGAAGTTCAACAGAAGTGGAAAAAGCATTGAGACCTGAAGAATCCATCCAAGGAGCTTTAGGTTAATAATGACTGGATCCAGGGCTGGAGAAAGGAAAACCATTGCAACACAATTGCCTCACCAATCCTCAAGTTACAACAGACTCAAAAAAAGTGACCTATGACTCATCCTCAAAGTACAACAGCTGCACCACTCCATCACGTGATCCCATTTCAGGCACTTGGCAACCAGCTCACATTAATCAGTTGCAGCATGATCACATTTTGCGACGTATTTCACGGCTAAAAACATCCATTGAATAAGATTGATTCAGATTTATGAACACATAATTCACTTAATGATCATGTGATTTGCTTAATGACCATTATAAAAATGGTCATAAAATTGAGTTGGATTATGCATTCACTTGATTTATAACTGCAATGACTTATGACCAAAATTCTGGGCTCAATTGTGGTTGTATGTCAAGGACTACCAGTATGTCAGAGGAATAGTGAAAACCATTAAAAGGTCAAGAAGGACTCCTATTTCAGTTACATCAGAGGTCATTCATAAGCATGTTCAGTCATATATCCTTGCTGAAACCCAACTAAAAACAGCTTTGGTCTAGATAATCTACTTCCTCAGAGAATCTTCAGAACTCAATCATAGAAGATTCAACCATAGACTCAACCTTTATCCATAGAGGAAATTTTGGAGACTGTTCAGAAATTATCCAATACTGTGGGCCCATCAATAGCACTAGTTCTTGAGGATGCAATATACTGACACTTCCCTCAATGAAGATAGATCAACTCCTCATCTAAGGAATGAATTCTCAATCACACAACTGTTGTTACCATGGAACCAGAAGCAGAGTATAGAAATAGCACTTAGATTTATATACCACTTCATAGTGCTTTACAGCCCTCTGTAAGCGGTTTACAGAGTCAGCCTATTGCCCCCAACAATCTGGGTCCTCATTTTACTGATCTTGGAAGGATTGAAGGTTGAGTCAATCTTGAGCCTGGTGACATTTGAACTGCCAAACTTCAGTCAGCTGGCAGTCAGCAGAAGCAGCCTATAGTACTGTGTTCTAACCACTGTGCCACCACGGCTCTTAAACTGCTTAAATTGAGAAGAAATAACTGGTAATAGTGTGAGTGGTTCTCAATTTGTCCAGTTATCTACAAGCTGCAGATCTTCACAGTAATTTTCAAATATTTGGACCAGATACCGATATGTTCTCAATTATTTGTTTAATGAAACAACATTCTTATAATCAACATCAGTGAGGCAATATATATACTTGTGGTAAAAGTCTTCATCATGACTTCCACTAAAATACATATAAAATTAAAAAAACTAGAGTCACCTAACATTTTTGTCTAGATTGAGACTTATGAAGCAATACTGCATGCCTCAAAATTTATTTTAAATTGGTTCTTCTGCATATATGCTTCATTACTGCTACTGACACTAAGTGCAGACAAACTAAATTTGAAATAAAATGGTTGGACATTACATGCAGGCAGAATACCTTCCATGTCCAGCTTATTGTCTGCACAGCACCTGCCCGGAACATCTTAAAGCAGCTGTTCTTTTCCAGCTTATGTAGTTGCCCTCTGTAGATAACTATGCAAACATGGGAAAATATGACTTTTGGTTTCAAGTTCCTTACATGTGGCAGGCGTGTGCTGATATGGTCTCCAAATCACATTTTGCCCTTCCAGTTCAAATTTCTGTACAGTTCATTTCTTTCTGGTGTAAAAATTGTTATTCCACTCCAAATGACAAGATACTTTTTAAAAAAATAATCACGAACTATCCAGGATAAAAGTCAAGAATATGTAATATCAATCTGATATCTAATAAAAAGTTAGGACTTATGTCTGGACACAGAATAGAAATTGTATTGTTTGCTTTCATGATGACTTATGACATGATTTAAATGCAAAGAGTGTATCTATACTTGTCTTGCTGGACTGCTCAACAAAAAGCACTATCTGACACTATCATCCTCACAGACAAGTTTGCCCTTTGGTTAGAACTATAACTGGACATATTTTATCCAATCCCATTATTCACAAGTCAGTGAGGAAGCAGAAAGAATAGTTAAAACTGTCTGTAAAGTAACTATTAATACCAGATGGTCCATTCTTAACTTTAAATGTCCTTACATTCCATTAACTATAGCTCAGCATAGTTAGTTTACTCCTAGAAGCTATCAACTCTAACCTTGAAAGTAAAACTGTCACTTCAACTTATTTGAAGCAAATTCTCCCATGTTACATACCTCCTGCGTGAGCTGCACTGGTTACTGGTTTCCGTCCGGGTGAGATTCAAGGTGCTGGTGTTGACCTATAAAGCCCTTCATGGCTTAGGACTGGGATACTTACGGGAGACCCTGCTGCCACCAACTGTTTCCCATCGTTCCGTGCGCTCTCACAGACAGGGCCTCCTTGAGCTTCCGTCAACCAGACAATGTCAGCTGGCGACCTTAAGGGGTAGGGCCTTCTCTGTGGGAGCACCCACCCTATGGAACCAACTGCCCCTGGAGCTTCGGGTGGCCCCTGACCTCCGCTCTTTCCGTTGGGGCTTAAAAACATGGTTGTTCCAACTCGTTGACCTGGACTGAGGGGGGGATGGGAGTTTTAATGATTGTTTTTGCTGTTTTAGACGGCTAATTTGGGTTTCTTATTTAATTCTTTTTAATTGTATAATATCTTGCATTGTTTTTATGATTGTACGCCTCCCCGAGTCCTTAGGGAGATGGGGCAGCTTAGAAATGAAATCAAATAAATAAATAAATAAATAAATAAATAAATAAATAAATAAATAAATAATAAATGTTTTCCCTGGATTGCAAAAGTAGCCTACAAACACCCATGTGATAACCAACAAGACTCCATATACACTTTATCAGAATTACTTCCTGGATCCCATGTGATTTCAATCAGATCAGCAACAATGCAAGAACACTGTCAGATCTTGATATTAAATTGTCAAGATCAACAGAGGAACAAATAGAAAGCAGAAGTCTCTTAGAATTGCAAACAAATAACCATCCCTGAATTTCAGGAACAAAGTCAAATGATATTAACAAAACAACAAATTAAAGCTGTGAGATTGGATCAAGAATCACCAAAGAATTAACATTAAATAGATTTACTTACTTAGTTACTAACTAAATGTATATGCCTCCCATCCCCCCTAAAGGTGACTGGGTGGCTTACAAATTATCAAAACAGATGAAAAATACACTAAATTAAAGATTAAAGTGAGATTAAAATATTATTAAAAACTGTGCCAAAAGTATGCCTTCAAGAGCCAAGAGATAGATGTGATGGGCCTGAGATTTTGTACCCTATCAGCCATCTCCAACGATGAGTGCCACCTTCAGGGCCCCAGATCAACCAGCAAAGCCAGGTTTTGAGATCCTTCTGGAAGGCCAAAAGGGATGGGGCAGTTGTCATCTCCAGTGAAAGGATGTTCCACATGGATGGGGCCACAGCAGAAAAGGCTTTTCTCCTTGATTCTGCCTCCTTCAATAACTTAGCAGACATGAGTGGGGCACGCTTGCCCATCGGCAAATAATAGCCTTCAGATATCATGGACCCATGCCATATAGGGCTTTAAGGGTAACAACCAACATCTTATCTTTGATCCAGAAGCAACCAATGCAGCTTGCGCAGTAACGGTATTATTTGTGCAGCCCCAGGAGCCGCCGGGACTATGCAGGCAGCTGTATTCTGTACCAGCTGCAGCTTCCAAATTATCTTCAAAGATAGCCCCATGCAGAGCACGTTGCAATAATCCAATTAAGACATGACTAAAGCATGAGTGACCATGCACTGATCCAGGTGCATGGTCACTCAGGATCCAGGTAAAGGCACAACTGGTGCACAAAGCAAAATTGTGCACAGATCCTCAAAGCCATGACAACCACCTGCTCTTTGAGCAAGAGTTGTGAGTTGTGAATCCAGGAGGACCCCCCCCCCATTTGCACACCAAATCTATCTGGAGTAGTGCAACCCCATCCAGAGTTAATGATGATAAACCATCAGATCCAGAGGTCATACCCAAAGCCAGTCTGTCTTGCCTGAAGCTCCAGAGCCTTACAGCTTCCAGGCACTGAGAAACAGTGGTCACAGCTTTGCTTGGACCATAGGGATAGAGATATAGAGTTGTCTATCATCAGCATACTGATGATATCTCATCAATAGTGTTGGATTATGTCACTCAGCAGTTTCATATATATGTTAAAAAGGAACAGAAAAAATATCTAGTGGCACCCCATAGAGAAGTGGCTGAGGGCTGGAATGCTTGCTCCTTATTAATACTGATTGGGACCTGCCTTGGAGAAAGTAGCAGCACAACACTATGCCCATCCCCATCCATCCCGATCCAAAAGGATACCATGTATAATGGTATCAAAAGCTGGTTGTCAAAAAGAGCCAGAATGGATGCACTATTCCCATCCTGTTCTCGCCAGATATCAACCACAGCCATCAGTCATCACAGACTTTCTAAGTAAAAATATCCACAATTTATTGGGCAGAATAACCTCAGGTGCTGTTCAAAGTAACTGATAATCATGATAATTCACATACTGTTTCAAACTAATTAATAAAAAGGTTAAGTTTTGATAAGCTGTTTACACATTATTGTTGTACACTGTTCTTGCTTAAGAGGATATCTCAGACCATTTTACTAAAAGAAGCAGGGCAAATGTTTTTTACACATTTTTTCTCAAGTACTGTAGCTTTTTAAATTTGTCTTACTAGAACATAGTGTGTTAAATAGTATGTACAGCATGTTAAATGTACTATTGACCCTAATTTATCATCTTATTGGCACTTTTAAGACTCATAATTTAATGATGGAAGCCAGTAGAGTCCCAAGAGTTAGCATACAAATATATATATATATACTTTATATATATATATTGCAAAAAGTAAGTTACCAATGTATTTCCAAGAATACTTTCATTGATTGAAAAGAACAGTATACTGTGATTTCAAAACCGCACATTTAATTTACAAGTTATTTGACAAGACTTTATAAAATCCCCTGCTTCAATCATATCTTTTCAGGGTAAATACAACACTACACAAATAAATTGTGTCTGTGAAGAGCAATTAACATTCACTGGAGAACAATTGTTATTGGCATTTTTTGCATTTGCCACAAAGGAATGGAATATTGATTTGTTTTCTACTATTCTTGTGTCACTATCAGTAAAAGAACCTGGAAGATGAATGCACTAAAAGCAAGACTTTTCAAATGCACAGGCATTCTACCTCTGTTGCTTTTACTTGGTTTTTTAAAATAAAATGAAACTGTATGTCTAGTTAAGCAGAAATATGCTTTAGCCATAAAATAATATATACAGTATTACATTATTTTGATTTTGCTGCAGTTCATTAATAGAACAGTGTATATTCTCCAAGTAATAAACAATAAAGTTTTTTTAACCCTATTGTATCAAGTTTTTAATGGGCTATATTTAAATAATATACCTCAAAATAATAATTATAGAGAACCAGTATGAATGAGCTTATCCAATGAAAATTAAAAAAAATACTCTTGATTCTACTTGATTACTTTCTACTTGAAAGCCAATTTTTGTAAGTGAGATGACCAACAAATAGAGGTGATACCGGCATTAAAGAATATATTTTTCAAGCTGTTGGGCTATGAGAAATTTCATATCTAATTGAGTTAGATATGAAACTTTAATACAAATGCATGTATACATCTCTTTTCAATCAAATTGTGATGCTCTTCTTATTTTCTATGTGCAGTAGCATATGAAGGCCCTTAGAAGACTTCCAGGATGTGACGCAATCAGTGTACTGATGCCACTTGCCTCTACTGCTCTTTACTATCAATTTCCAAGGAATCAGTCTTAAATTTTGTTAATGGGATGAATAAACAAGAACAAACTGAAATTAATTTCAAGTAAATCAGTGGTATTGTTGGAAAATAGAACAATGTACTTTAGCATGGGTGTCAAACTCGCCACATCATGTTGCCATCACATGATGTATTGTGACGTTTTTTCCCTTTGCAGAGCTGAGGGAGGCATGGACACATCTGGTCTGCGGGCTGCCAGTTTGACACCCCTGGACTTGAGGATTGTAATTCAACCTATTTTGATGCTGAGGGATACAAATTGCTCCTTTGGGATTGGGTGGTAAGAAACAGCAGAAGCAAGTGATACCCATTTCAAAGCTTCAAGTTTTGTTGCTTTTGTTGAACAGCATGTTGAATAGTTCCAATAATTGAAACTTTCTGTAAGTATTCTTATAAACTTAGGTAAATATTCTGAGTACCCAAACTCTTATCTTCTGGATCTAGCTTGATACTAAATGCCAAAATAACTGTAGAATACTACCATATGGTCCAATCCCATTAGATTAACTGCAGAATACTACCATATGGTCCAATCCCATTAGATTGTCCTAAAGGATCAATGATAATGAATTCCACCAAGAAGTTCAGGAAAACTTGGCAGTTTGAATTGCTTCCATTGCATTTCAATTTCCCAGAGGTTGGTGGGAGGAGCTGCTGGCTGTTTGTGAGGGAGGCAGAGAGTGAGTACAAAGGAAAAAGGCAGTTTGAATTGCTTCCATTGCATTTCAACTTCCCAGAGGCTGGTGGGAGGAGCTGCTGGCTGTTTGTGAGGGAGGCAGAGAGTGAGTACAAAGGTAGCAGCCTGCGCACCTAATGGCACGCAAATCATATAACTATAAACCAAAAATACCAATAATACATTCAGGGTTAGTGTGCTGGAAATTGTGATTTTATTTTATTTCAAAATGACTGGCTTAACACAGTGTGATACTTGTTTTGCAGCTGTCTTTCGTAGTACTCTTTTCAAATTTGGATACTGTCCTCTTTGTAAACAAATTACTAGTCTACATGGACAGATTATTTATTTATTTATTTATTAATGGGACTTATGCGCCCCATCTCCGAGACTCTTACAATAAAACAAACACAATAAATATTTAAAAAATTAAATTAATGGTCCCAATTAATACAAAACTTAAAACCACCAAAATCTAAAACACCTCACCCATGGGTCACAGCCTGGGTTGGTCAAATAACCAGGTCTTCAGGTCATGGCGGAAGGTAGGTCAGGGGCCAAAGCGGAGCCCAGGGAAGTTGGTTCCAGAGTTCAGGGACACAGAGGCGTCGTCGGGGACCGCCAGCCGGCATTGCCCGGCTGATGGGACCCCAAGGAGTCCCTGTCTGTGACTTCGTACAGGGCGGTTAGTATTCGATTATCTATCTAGAATCTCTAATCTGTGCTCTCCAAGCAGAAATTAGGTGCCCAATCCAGCCATCTATTGAGGTGCCGTGCTACCAGCCTCCACTACCACAAAGATCCTACAGGAAAAGGGCAGTATGGACAACCGTGGGATCTGGCAGGGTGAGAGCTGTGGATAAGATAACCAAATAGCTGATACAGTGCCCTTGCTGACCTTAATAGAGACACTGAAGTGACAGGTCAAGGAAGTTGTGATAATGATAACTCAAATAAGCTGGGGATCATGGTCCTAAAACTTACTTTGGAAAGGAGAAAGTGTGAATCAGCTATCATGTATCGGTCACACAAGAAGAGCAAGGTATCTAAAAAGAGAAGCCACCTTCTGGTGGGGACTCAATTGTAAGGGATATAAATTTAGGAAAGGATAAGGTTTTGAAAGAGGTCAGGTGTCTGCCAGGTGCTACTGCCAGCAGAGACAAGAGGTGTATTCTTAAGATAGTCAAGAATGCCAGTAAGGACTGTGACGTTGATGCTATTATACATCTTGGTACAAATGATCTGTCCCAGAAGGATGTACTTTTTGTGCAGAAAGACTTCCAGAGCTTGGGGTATGGATTTAGTAGTATGGGCTGTAGGCTTATCTTTTCAGAGGTTCTACCCGTATACAAGGAACAAAAAGGGAAAGGCCAGCATGTAGCGGAGTTTAATGTGTGGCTAAAGGAGTGGTATAAAAGGGAAGGCTTTAATTTTATTAGTCGTGATGTCTGCAACTGATCCAATGAAAAACTGTACAAAAGAGATGGTTTGCATCCATCAAAGAAAGGGACTGAGTTACTTGGCATTAAATTCACAGATTTTCTGCATGAACATTTAAACTGAACAGTGGGGACAGAGAATTAATGGATACAAAACATTTATGTCCCCAGCAACCTAAAATTAATAAGGATACCAGTGCACGTAACAAAGATGTTTGTGCAGGTAAGATTATCAACCTTGCTGTTAAGCAAAACCAAGCATTTAATAGTGAGTGCCATACCAGGTGAATTAATCAAACAGGTAGCAAGAAAGTAGGGGCGGGCAGGCACAACACAGGTTATGTAGATAGTAAACACAGCGTCAGAGATAAAGATCTCAAGTGCCTATATACAAATGCACGAAGTCTGGGGAACAAACAGAGTGAACTCGAACTACGAATACATGAAGGTAGATACCGTGTTTCCCCGAAAATAAGACCTACCCCGAAAGTAAGACCTAGCACTATTTTCTAAACCTGCCCTAATATAAGACCTACCCGAAAGAAAGTAAGACCTAGTGTAAATCTCAGTTCCAGGAAGACTTTTCAGGGACCTGCGAAACACCCCCCCCTACACACTCACACCCACTATTTGGCACCATAAATATATAAGACCTACCCCGAAAATAAGACCTAGTGTGTTTTTGGGAGCCAAAAAAAATATAAGACAGTGTCTTATTTTCGGGGAAACACAGTATGATATAGTTGGAATAGCAGAAACTTGGTCAGATGAAACCCATGATTAGAACGTACTGGTAGAAGGATACATCTGTTCAAAAAAACAAGACAAAGTGAGGAAAGCAATGGCTCAAAACGAACATACAACTAAGGCAGAATATCAGCAGATAGCCAGAATCTGCAAAGACGGAGTCAGGATAGCAAAGGCTCAGAACGAGCAAAGACTTGCAACAAAAGTCAAAGATAGTAATAAAAAGTTTCTTCCAACATATAAATAACAAGAAAAAAATCAAGGAAACAGTCGGCCCACTAAAGAGAGAAGATGACAAGGAAGTAACAGGCAACAGAGAGAAAGCAGAACTGCTTAACTCATTCTTTGCATCCGTCTTCACACAAAAAGAAATTATAGCTCAACCCACCAAAAACATAACTGCAAAAGGCAGACTAGAAATAAAAGTTAAAATAAGCAAAAAAAACCAATAAGAGAACACCTGCCTGATCTTGATGAACACAAATCACTGGGGCCTGATGGATTACATCCCAGAGTTTTAAAGAAGCTAGCAGAGGTCATCTCAGGACCACTGCACCATATCTTTCAAAAATCCTGGAGCACCATGGAACTACCAGAGGACTGGAAAGGAGCTAATGTCCTTCCCATCTTCAAAAAAAGGGAAAAAAACAGACCCAGGAAACTATAGACCAATCAGCCTAACATCAATACCTGGAAAGATACTGGAAAAGATAATAAAAAACCAGATCTGCCAACATCTAGAAACAAGTAAAGTAATAACTAGCAGTCAGCACGGGTTTGTTAAGAACAGATCATGCCAAACTAATCTTATTTCATTCTTCAACATAGTGATTAAATTAGTAGACCAGCAAAATACTGTGGACATAATATATTTAGATTTCAGCAAGGCATTCGACAAAGTAGACCACAACCTACTTCTTAGTAAGCTAGAAAAAAGTGGAATAGATAGCACCACCGCTAGATGGACTCGCAACTGGCTGGCAAACCATACTCAACAAGTAGTCCTTAATGGGTCTACGTCTACATGCAGGGAAGTAAGCAGTGGGGTGCCACAAGGTTCCGTCTTAGGCCCAGTACTCTTCAATATCTTCATTAACGACTTAGATGTGGGAATAGAGAACTTACCAAATTTGCAGATGATACTAAGTTGGCAGGAATAGCTAACACCCAAGAAGATAGGCTCAAGATCCAGATGGATCTTGACAGACTAGAACACTGGGTCGTATCTAACAAAATGAAAATCAATGTAGGAAAGTCTACACTTAGGCAGAAAAACCAAAAGTACATATAGACTGGGTGAAACCAGGCTCAAGCAATAATGGAGAGATTTGAACAGGGACAACCAGCTAAATATGAAAGCTTTCTGACAGTGAGAACAATCAACCAATGGAACAGAGCAATCAAGTTGTGGGTGCATCACTTGAGACTTTGAAGTAGAGATTGGACTGCCATTTGTCAGAAATGGTGTAGGGTCTCATTTCAGCAAATCGTTGCTGAAATCTAAATATATTATGTCCACAGTATTGTACTGGTCTACTAGTGGGGTTGGACTAGATGACCTACAAAGTCCCTTCCAACTCTGATTATCTGTTATCGAGAACCAGCTAGAGTTCATCCCCTCATCCAATCTTCTGAGTCGTTATCCACCAAAGCAAACAAAATAAAATGACTATCACATTCTGATTGAAAGCCTAACAGAAATTGGTTCAAGTAATTAACATTATCTGTTTCTGGACCTTTGAGGTCACTATTACCTTGAGTCCTTTTGAAAAATGAAAGGTTTGAAACTGGCTATAACTTTATGAATCTTTATTAATCTCACAGCCCAAAGTAATGTTTTTAAACATGCAGTGTATTATTGTTTTTTAATGGGGAAACATATGCTATCTGCTAAAAATATGGATCAGCTTCCTTGTTGATGTAATCAACCGCAAGGGCTGAAGTTGAGTAAGAAAGAGGTAACCTTCTGTCCATGCTTTGTAAGCAGAAGGGCTTATCTATCTTTAACTGCAATTGAAACTTGTCAGGCTTATCTCTAAGTAGTAAACTTAATCCAAATTCAAACATACTAATGGTTTTAATTGAGCAGGCAAACAGTGAACACTTAGTCAAAGAGCACAAACCAGTCAGAAACCTAACAGGCAGTCAAAACAACGAAATCTTGTATAAAAATCCAAATGAGAAAACTGCCTACTGAGATCAACTGATGCAGAGTTTCAAGGAGCATTACACAGCATGAAGTGCTATGAAGCCTTCCCAACTGTGTGGTTCCAGTAAATCCTGAATTGTTTCTCAAATATGCCAATCTTTACTTCATAGGAGTATACCCTGGTCCTCATTTCTGGATTAACTCTGGTTAAGTTTTTTTTTTAATTACATTTATATGCCGCCCTTCTCCGAAGACTCAGGGCGGCTTAGAATTTTTGGAGCACAACCCAATGCGCTCAGCAATAGCCTTCATTCCATTGTATATGCCGCTTATTATTGCGGCATTTTACAAAGTCAGCTTATTGCCCCCAACAATCTTGGGTCCTCAATTTACCTACCCTGAGAGGATGGAAGGCTGAGTCAACCTTGAGCCTGGTGGGATTCGAGCCTACAGTAATTGTAGACAGCTGAATCTTAAGAGCAGGCATTTAACAGCCTGAGCCACCAAGTTAATGTAAATCAACTGGTAATAATCGATTCTCAACATAATCACTGTTCTATAATTCTGCCTTCTTTTATTGCCTCTTTAAATGCTAGTATACTTGAAGATTTGAGTGATATTACAGGTCACAGTCTTCCGTGTCTTGGAAAAGCATGGAGGACCAAGGAATAGGCGCCAACTCTTTGTCAGGCTCTTGCAAACTGGGTCTGCTTCTGGCAAAGCTATTCTTGGTTCTTCTTATCTGAGGAGACTTCATGGAACCACATAATGAAACTTTCTATATATTCTGTCCAAATTCTTGGGCAACACTTCCTCCCAACAACAAAAATAATAGGAAAAATAATTGTTGAGGTTACATCCATATGGCCTGCTACAGACAACAATTAGTGCATTATCAGCAGGACATCATTTACAGTAAGACATAAAAATAATAATTTGGAATGCTTCAGCAGAATACAAAGTATGGAACTGTGGAACTCAGTGACAAACTCAGTAAGAGCTATAGGTAATATTTATTTTCTCATTTTTCTTATCCTCATAAGACATGGTTTAAACACTGCAAACAGGTTACCAAAATTATTATTTATATATGACTAAAAAATAGTTCAATGAAAATAATAAAAAAAGAGTAAGTGGATTTTGTAGATTGCTAAGTCTTTGTGTGTGAGTGCGTGTGCATGCATGCGTATTATGTATTAAAATGTTACTAGTATAAAAATAAATAAAACACAATCCTATGAAACATTACATCAAGCACCGGGAAAATCAGGAGATTCAGGTAGTTCAAATGAGTATAAAGATTTATTGCAAACTTAAACACTCTATAACAATCTGACCTACTGACCCTGAAGGGAAATGCGGGAAAGATAAGAGAGACATTCAAGATGGGCTGGACTTAGATCTCTTAAACAACTTGTACCTTATAATGCATTTTAATTCTCCTTCGGGCTCAGCCTGGTCATCTTATATAAATTAGCACCTATAGCCCAATCAAATATACTAAGTTATATATACTAAGTCCAGAATGTTCCTTAGACACATTTGTCTCAGGAATACCCTTATAAGTTAAGGGTTAAGGACAATTTACAGACTATGTAAATTGACATGATGTTTTGTTGGTCTATCTATATCTACACAGTATCAAAAGGTTCTTTATTTTTTGTACATAAAGCTTTCTGACTAAAATATGGTTAAAGCATTGCAGTGGAGTAACTAAATAAAAATTAGAGAAGCTAATCAGAGTGAGGATTGTCTAACAAAAAAGCTTTCAACCAACTACTCAGTAAAGAACAATAAAACAGGGAAAGGAAGCAGGTATGAGATGAAAAGCAAGAATCACTTTATTCCTATTTAATGTATAATGAAGAGACTTCAGTAATAAGTATATTTAGTGAGGCAGTGTGTTAATAACAAGAGCAACAAATTTTGCTTTCTTCCCAGTAACAACCCTTAAACAAAGCTCTGCAGTTTACTTTTGGCTTATGGTTATTTGTCAACATTTTGTTTATTATTTAGAGACTGATTTCTTTCCCTCTTTTAGTTCACTGTTGGAATAGAATCAATACAAATGTGCTCTTAAAGTAACTGCATCTGACCTGTGTTTGTTCTAAACTACATCATTCATAATAGTGATAGATTGGTTATGGTATTCCACTTTGTCTGTATAAAACATAAAGCATAAGAAGTACATATATTTTATGCCCAAGGTCAGGAGAAAATTAATGGATAAAGAGTTAGATAAAACAGAGTTCAAGCTAAGGGGGCTAAGTGCTCTCTGCAGGATATACCAAAGCAGGCAGTACAAAGCCCATTATACTCAAATCTTCTTGGAGCGCTTCAAAAGTGAAATTGTTTCCACAGGGTAACTCATAAAAACTACCAAGCTTATACATTTCTATTGCAAAGGATCGCCTGCAGGAATTCGGCAAATGTTCCTATTCAGGATCTTATTTAGCATATTCCATTTACCAATCTTACCTTTAAGACATAAATCCATTTGCTATTTATGATTAAAGCTGTACACATTGTGGCTGTCATTATGAATATATCATTATGTCATATTTCTTAATCCCACTGACATATCTACTAAAGGAAAGATCCAATAGAAGCCCTTTGGAAAAGTGTGGGGTTTACTTTATTGTGATCTGACAATGACACTTATTTCATTTATGATTCAATTGTCCACCATACCATCAGGATAACTGGGGGAAAATCCTCTTTTGCTTTAAATGAGGCATATGAAACCTGCTATCCAAGGACCAATGTGGCCCTCAATTTCACATGGCATTAATTTCAAAAGTGCCCTGCAACCTATTGATTCACATTTCTGATGAGGATAGAGCAATCAATCCTAACCTAGTATGAGAAGAAGAAAACAAAGATAGACTGACTCAAAGAAAGTTATCAAAAAGAAGAGTGTCAAAAGGGTATAAGTGAACCTACCCAATTTTGTACTTCACAACCTCAGATAGTATGAAATCATCATGTGAGGAGAATATTTTGGCTGCTTTGGGAAAATTTGGTTCTGGTTCTTTTTTGTGTTCTTTGTTTATTAGTTTTATTTTTTTCCTGTTTTTATTGCCCCCATTTCTTTCCTCCTATGGTTTCTTGTGTGTGTGTGTGTGTGTGTGTGTGTGTATGCACATGCATACACATTCATTCCTGTGGTTGTGAACCATCCAGTGTTTGATTTAAGATAGGCAGCTATACAAACGTTTCAAATAATGAAACGTCCATTACATATTATTCCCAAGAAATCTGTGCAGAACAAGAACTCATTTATAGCGCTTCCTATACAAGCAACCGTGAATAGTGAACAGTTGCTTCCCTCTGTAGTTACATGGTCATTGTAAGGAAATAACAAATTAACTACAAATATAGCATAACTTACCTGCAGTGAGAAAGCCTTCCCATAGTCAGTTGCAGGCTTGATCTATCCCCTCATGACCTGATTTAGTTCAGAATATCTTTATAAACTCCAATCCTGAACAATTCTAAATTTAGTATTTATATGCACACTTACATTTTAATGTGAAGGTATCATAAACATAAATATTTCATTTTCTTGGTTCTTTCATTTAGAACTTCAAATTCTGATTTTATATCCATTGTTAATCAGAAATAAAACCTAAGGTTCCCATTTCTGAATACAATAGGAAAATGGCTTTAGGAAAAGTGGAAACTAGGGAACTTATAGGCATAATATTTGTTCTCAGGCTCAAATTTAGCCTAACGTTGATCAGTTGTTTTTGTGTTATATGTTTTTCTAGATTGCATGCACATTTAAGATCTATCGTGAAATTGCAGAAAAGAAAATCTTTGTTTTCCATTGCTGCCTTTTGAAGGTTTAAGACGCAAATATTTTCTGTTACCAAAAAGAATGATTTGTAAATTATGTAAAAATATATATTTTGTTCCTAAGATTAATAAATCATAGTTCGTTATTGTAGTAGTGGGTTCCTGCAATGTTGGAACAACTCTGTCGTGCTCTACTGAGATGATGTATTAAATACCTCATTTTCAAATCTTACATTCTATGTATGCTTTTGTGATTTATTTTATGATTTTCTAATTATTTTAATATATTTTTATTAAAGTCAACAAAGCAATCCACTTAACATTACTTGAACTTCCATTTATATTGTAAAAAACTGTGTCAGTGTGTGTGACCTACCTATAAACAACGCAAACACCCTGTTGTGTTGTTATGTTCCAATACAGGCCTTTGGATTAAACAAACTTATTTAGATCTATGAGAAATTGTATGCATGTGTGTGTCTACTTTGACCTCAGGTGGCTAAGATAAAACATAAATATTATCGTTTTATTTCTTAATGTTTATTTAAATATACACATTAATGGACCTTGTGACATCCATACAGATTACAAAAGTATTCTTCTCTAAAATAACTAAATATAATCCAAATATAGCAAGATATATTGGGAAGTAGAGTATCTTCAGAAACAAGGAAAAATAAACATCAAAAGAGGCTGCAAACAATTTAGTGGGTGTCTAGTCACAATTCAAGCAACAAGAGCCATCAACAATAGATATTTACATTAAAAACTTTCACATGTATGAGAGAGAAATCAAATTTTTCCTCAGAACTGTATTTGCTCTCATCACATTGCAAATCGGTTGTTAAAGAGCTGAATGCATCTCTTTCATAATGGCAAACCCATTACAAGAAATTGATTTTTACTTTCAAACACAGAAGTATCTTAGGTGTTTTTAAACACAAAATCGAAACTCAGGTTGACAGCAAAACATCAGAGTAAAACCAAAACTATATATTTTGCCACATCAATTTAAAATTTTCCCAGGATCTAGAGTGGCTGAATAATATTTAATGTATAAACTGATGACTCTGTTCAGGTTTACTTTTTGGAGTATGTACAGGAGCCCCCTGTGGTAACCTACATGATAGAGGTCAATTCACAGTAATAAACAACAGAAATAAATGAATGCTATCAGTCTTCTCTATTATAGGTACCATCTTCTTTTCCACAAAGTATCTGTCAAGACTGACTCATGCTTTCATCTATATTCAACTTTGCTCTCATCTTGACAAAGAACAGGGAGGGAGCTGGCATGGAATACAAGGGTGGGGAGAATGGCCTCCAAGCATCGTCAGTTCCCACAAGACATTGCTCTCACCTCAAGGTCATCCCAAACAGATGTCCCAGTGTGGCCTGCTGGTTCCCATAACAAAATGACAGAAGGGGACTTCTGGTTGGCTGTCAGAGGGAAGGAACGTGCAGGCAGATGACTCTGCGGAGCACGGAACTTCATTCACCGCTCAGAGGGGCTCTACGGAGTCCAAAGGGGGCTTGGAGAGCTCCCGAAGGAGAGGGGTCCCCAGAGAGAAGTCTCAGACGGCAGTCTGCGGCGGAATCGGGGAGAACCAAGAACAAGCGGGTGGAGGAACGGGAGGCTAGCAATGGCCACCCCCAAGTGCTGACAGCCGACCACACTAGCGGTAACCAAGCAGAACCTAAGGTACAGCTTTGCAAGTTTAAAGATCATCCAGTAAGCAAAGAACTAAATAAGGACAATTCAGACGCCAATAGATAACTTTTGAAGTATTTGAGGAAAGATAAATAGCTCCGATTTAAGAGGGTGGTTGCACGAGATCCATGGCGAGCGAAGAAGTGAAAGGAAATGAAAGATAAAAACACTAGAAGGAGAAGAAGAGGATTAGACAATTGAATAACTATATGCTGCTTGAGTAAGACGTGTGTGACTTCGGGTTAGACTTTAACAGATCTGAAATACGAAACAGAGATTTGCTTTTCCCTCTGTTTCAACTAAAAGACAGCAGTGGAGTTGACTGAAACGGACGCTGTGGACTCTTTATAAATCAAATCTTTATGTACGAAGGCTCGGGGAAAAATAGGATTGAAGGAGAGACGATTCAACAAACCCCAAGACAATAGCTAAACAGATTTGGATTTTATTGATTTGAGCTGATCTGAACAAGAAAGATCGCTGAGTCATACAGAAACTTTTCTGAGTCATACAGAAACTTTTCATTGGATACAAGATCCGGAAGACAGTAACCTGGGAGAAGAGGAAACTGGAGGAAGGCTAAACAGAAACTTCATGAGTCACGTTGTAGCACGAAAGAACGGAACTGAACAGTGATACACCATACTTTTTACTTTTTTCTTTAAGCTTTAACTTTGTAACTCTCAGACTCTCATTTGGTTCGATCTTTTTCTCCCCTTCTCTTTTTCTCTTGATATCCTCCCCCCACACACACCCTTTTTTTTCTTCACTATCGCTTCACATTTAGAAGTTTTTTCTAGTATCTAAATATTTGTTTATTTAAAAACATTGGAAAATATCGAAGTATATAACTGACAAGTTAATTAATTTAGTATCATAATAGTTGATTTAGTAACAAAGTATCTTTAATTGTTTATGTGTTAATGAAATTAGAGTATTTAGAATAATTAACTAATTGAGGAAATTAACTAAAGTTATAATTATTGACTTAATGAAATTGTTGGAATCTGAATAGGTAAAATTTTGATATACAGTAGATAAGTATTGAATAAGTATAACTACATTATATTATTAGCAACATATATTGAGATAATTTTGTCAATACAGAAAGCACCTTAACTACAGTTTTTACTTTAGATAGGAGAACATAGATATATTTTCTCTTTCTTTTCTTATGAACTTATGAGAAAGGGAGGAGATTGGGAGACAGAGGTGACCTGAAGGAAAGAAAATAAGGTGAGAAGGTAAACTTTAACTATCACTGTGGGGAAAATTGTAGGTAAGCTTTGGAAAATGACGAGCACTACTAATGTTTCTAGGACTGGTACAGTCAGAAAAATACCTACCCAATCATCGACCACTACAGCAGTGTTGAGTCCCTCTGCGCAGAGGGCAATTGATGAGATGCTCCCAAAAGAACGTTCTAACTCCTCGAAAGACCTACAAGGTCTATTATTAAGTATGCAGGAAATGATGATTAAAAATCATGAGGATATGAAAAACGAAATAGGGTCTGTGAGAACAGATTTAAAGGACAAAATACAAAAGATAGATGAAAAATTTGAAATATTTCAGCAAGAGATAAGGAAAAACCAGGAGAAAATAACAGAAATTGAAACAAAGGTGAACAAGGAGGAAAAAAGTAGACGAATTAACAGATAAGCTAGAAAGAGAGAACAAAGAATTAGAAACAGCGATAATTCATCTCGAATCTGAAAAAGCAGCCCACTACCTGAGATTACAAAATGTAAGAGAAGAAAAGGGAGAAAACCTATGGGAGGTCATTGCAGGTATATTAGCCAATCTACTAGAGATAGAAAAAAAAGATCTAATGAAGGAAATTGACGAGTTATATAGGGTTCAAACCAATTATGCAAGGAGATTCAATTTGCCAAGAGAGGTACACATTAAGCTGGTTAAGAAATCTCTTAGGGACGAAATTCTACACAGATCCAGGGACAACACCTTAGAATATGCTGACAAACAAATAACAGTACTCAAACAAACCCCTAAGAGAGTAAGAGACTTAAGAAGACCTTATCAATTCTTAACAGCTAGACTTATAAAACAAAGTATTAATTTTAGATGGTTGGTCCCGGAAGGGATAATGGTGACTTGGTGCGATAAGAAATACAAACTAGATACTATAGAGAAAGCAGAGTTGTTTTTTGATCAACAACTAAATAGAGAAGGGGAAAATGAAGATCAGGAAGGAATGAGAAGGGAGGAAAGGGAAAGACTAGATGTACATAAAAAGGTAAATATAATAGATAACAAAGATGACAATAATGGGAAAGGGGAACTTGCAGAGGAGCCCAAAGATATTAGAATTACAAGAAGTGCCAAGTACAGGATCCAATAAAAATACAAACTTGTGTGATTGTATATCTTGGAATATAAATGGTTTAAATTCCCCGGTAAAACGGAAAAAGCTCTTTAAATACTTACAAATACAAAAAGCTGATATCATAGCACTACAAGAGGTCCACATTGCCCAGAAACAAAAATATTTACTAGAGAATAAAAAATTGGGGAATTTGTTTTTGGCCTTAGATCAAAAGAAAAAGAGAGAAGTAGTACTTTATATAAAGGACAGGATCCCAGCTTCACTAATATATTCAGACAAAGAAGGCAGGATACTAATGGTAGAAGTTGAAACAAGAAAGACCAAATGCCTATTAGTAGTAATCTATGCACCAAATGGTCCCCAAGAATCCTTCTTCCAAAAACTACACAATAAACTTAAAGAATTACAATATCAAGAATTATGTATCATGGGAGACTTCAATGCGGTCATAGATAAATCATTGGACTACAAAGGAAATAATATTAACTTAGAAAGAAAAAAAACCAAAAGTATTCTTAGACCTCACTAAAGAATTTAATATCAGCGATGTTTGGAGAGAAAGGAATATAAGGAAAAAACAGTTCACGTATTACTCCAACCGCCATATGTCTTGGTCAAGACTGGACATGATGTGGATGACCAAAAAATTAAACTCAGAAATATTAGACATAACAATGGAACCAAACGTATTAGCAGACCACAATATGATTAGGCTTAGGTGGGAGAGACAACAACAACAATTAAGAAATTGGATGCTTCAGAGGTCGATTTTAAAAGATGAAACATTTAATAAAATGTTGGCAAAAGAGTTAGAACTCTTTTTCCAAGAAAATAAACCTGAGGACACCTCTCTACAAAATAATTGGGATACAGCCAAAGCAGCAATGAGAGGAGTGTCTATTAAATATATGGCCAGGAAAAATAGGGAAAAAACAACAAAGAGCAAAATTAGAACAAGAATACAAGGAATGGGACGAGAAATTGCAGACCGCACCACAGGACAAACAAGTTAAACTACAATTGGATATAATTGAACATAAAATTAATTTAATGGACAAGGAAGAATTAGCTCAGAAATTAAAGAAAACGAAGCAATACCAATTTGAGAACGCAAATAAACCAGGACACTGGTTAGCCTCTAAACTTAAGAAACAGAATGAAAAGAGATGGGTCACTAAATTAAAAAACGAACAAGGGGAGTTATGTTTCAAAGAGGAAGAAAAAAGGCAGATTATTAGAAAATACTATAAGGATTTATATACAGAGGTAAACCATCCAATGGAAGACCAAATTCAAAGGTACTTAAAAAATGCCGATTTTATAGAAATCTCAGAGGATGACAAAGAATCCCTAAACCACAGTATAACTCTTCAAGAAGTATATGGGGCCATTAATAGGCAAAAAATTGACAAAGCTCCGGGGCCAGATGGCCTAGTGGCTGAAATTTATAAAACACAGCAGGAAGTATTAGGAAAAGAAATGTTAAAATTTTTTAATGAAGTTTTAGACAAGTCGAAGTGTCCCCAATCTTGGCAAGAAGCAAAAATATCTATTATTCCTAAAGCAGGAACTGATTTGACAGACCCGAGGAATTATCGACCAATCTCCCTTCTTAATGTTGACTACAAAATTTTTATGACTATTCTGGCTGAAAGATTAAAAAAAATACTTAATAAGCTTATATCTACCGACCAAAATGGCTTCCTCCCACAGAGACATCTTAGAAATAACATCAGAATAACATTAGATGTATTAGAATAATATGAAGACCATAGTGCAGAACAAGCAGCACTACTATTCCTAGACACACAAAAGGCATTTGATAATGTAAAATGGGATTTTATTTTACAACAAAGTAAACATTTGAATTTAGGACCCAAATTTATAAATGTAATATTGGCTATTTACCAAAAACAAGAAGCTACAATTCTAATTAATGGGGGACTTATGGAAAAATTCCAAATCCAGAAGGGAACTAGACAAGGATGCCCACTGTCACCATTGTTATTTATTATGACCTTAGAGGCTTTAATTAGGACAATTAAAAAAGAAAGTGAGATAAAAGGATTAAAAATAAAAAAGGAAGAGTTCAAATTACAAGCATTTGCTGATGACCTACTTTTTATTCTAGAGGAACCGCAAACTTCTGGACCTAAACTATTAGAAAAATTAGATGAATTTGGACTTGTAGCGGGTCTGAAGGTCAATAAAAACAAAACAAAAATGATCACTAAAAATATGACAAACAAACAGAAACAATCACTGGTGGCAACAATGGGCATTGAAATTGTTGAAAAAATAAAATATCTGGGAATTACCATATCAGCTAGGCATAGCACACTTAAGAAGGACAATTATGACCCTCTTATTAAACGAATAACGGATGAATTAAGAAGATGGAATAATCTAAATTTATCCTTTATGGGCAGAATAGCTACGATAAAAATGAACATCTTACCTAAAATTCTATTTCTCTTTCAAAATGTCCCTATAAAACTAAAAAAAAAACCTTTGATGAATTAAATAGAATAATATCGAACTTTATTTGGCAAAAGAAAAGGCCGAGGATAAAATTAAAATTATTACAGGATGCCATGGAGAGAGGGGGGTTTGGCCTACCAAACTGGGATCTGTACCATAGTGCTGCAATAATGACATGGTTAAAAGATTGGATTAATCATACAAATACAAGAATATTAACATTAGAGGGATACAACCTCCAGTCAGGGTGGCACGCCTTTCTCGGACAAGATAGTATAAAGGGACACAGCTACGTGCAAAAACATAAAGTTAGACAGACACTCTTACATACTTGGTTTAAAATTAAGAAACAAATGTACACTCAAACTCCAATCTGGTTATCGACACTAGAAGCCTTGATGCACCCACACCTATTACGATATGATAAAATTATTACTTATGAAGAATTACTAGATGAAAAAGGGATTTACAAACTAGGCAGCAGTTGATTGAACAGGGAATAGAATTGGAATGGTGGGCCTATCTGCAACTCCAATCTAAACACTTAAAAGACAAAAAGGAATTGGGCATTAGTAAAACTAGGAATGAATTGGATGAAATTTTGCTAGGACCAGATGAAAAGATGATTAAAAAACTTACCAAGTATTATTAGAAGCCAAATTAGAAGAAGAAAAAGTAAAAGAAACAATGATATTATGGATGAGAAATTTCAGCTATAATATAAATTTGGACGATTGGCAGAACATCTGGACTAGAAATAAGAAAATAACTTTAGCAACTCCATACAAGGAAAATCTATACAAATTATTTTACAGATGGCACATAACACCAACAAGACTAGCTAAAATAAATAATAAATTTTCTCCCATATGTTAGAAGTGCAACAAGGAAAGAGGTACCTATTATCATATATGGTGGAGTTGCAGAAAGGCCCAGCAATTTTGGAATGAAATATACAAATGGCTACAAGAAATCTGTGATGAGGAGATATACTTTAAACCAGAATTTTTTTTATTAGGAATCACTAACAAGATATACCCAAAAGAAACTTTTTACTTAATGACTCACATTATTACAGCAGCGAGGATGGCTTTTGCACAAAACTGGAAAAACACTGAAATTCCAACAGAAGCAGAATTAATAAGAAAGATCATTGCATGCACGGAGATGGACAAATTGACAATGGAAATCAAAAATAAGGAAGAAACGGACTATTACAAAATATGGAATAATTTCTATGGATGGCTAGATAGGAGAAAGATCCAATAACTTTTCTGAATGGGACTTAATAAATGATGGACAATGAGTGATACGAGCTCAGCAGTACCCGGTTCAAATTTAATGTATGTTTTTGTTTGGTTATGTTTTGTTTATGTTCATGTTTGTGTGTGATTATTCAATAAAATTATAAAAATTAAAAAACAAAAACAAAAAAACAAAATGACAGAAGAGATTGGTGGAAGTAATGGACTGTGGGTGGCCCATGGGGAAAGGGGAAATGAACTATGCTTGTTTTTTGTGTGAGATTTATCAGCATGGATGTTCCAAAAATCTGTTTCTAATATCCTAGCAGGACTGTTAAGGACAAATATGTGAACTGTATCACACATCTTTTTAATGAGTATATGGGGCTACCCAACACTATGGATATACCCAAACCTACCTACCTACATTTACAAACACATAAAGAAATGGTACTTACAGTATTTGTATATTTGCTTCCTGAGATAAACATAATAAATTTATACACTTCATAATCAGATATTAACCAAATCACTAACAATTAAGTGACAGGATAATATTTTTATGGAGATGAATAAGGCCACACATATTTCTTATGTTGTCCTCTGAAGTATCTATTGTTTTTAAATGTTACAGGTTTGTAATGTCCAAATCATAGATAGGATTCCTGTTACAAAAATAACATCTGACAAAAAGTAATATTCAACATTTCTGTTCTGGTTTTCTCAAATAAGCACCAAGTGAGAAATATCATTATTGACTTGATGCATTTGGAGTTCCTTGCCTTTAAAATCATTGTATGAAAGGCAAACTCTTAAAAGTAAGTCCAGCGGGAACCATTTTCTGTCAATAACAGTACAAAATGGAAATTCCAGTTGTTTTGTCCTTTGGGAAATTTTAAAAAATAAAGCTTCATGTAAGTGTAAACAGTTGAACTGGAAAAAAACTGAAAAAAAGCTACATATTATCTATACAGGGATTGACAATGCTAACCTCCAAGGTTGGTTCACCCTTCAAAGAAATTCTTTTGTTAAGTCCTGTCTTTACCATGTAACAGTAAAATCAAGGTCAATATTACATGCCATTCAAGTGCACTGGAATAAATATTTAATGGAACCAACAATGAACAATATTCATGTGAGGTTTAAATCTTGAAATCTTTGGTGGGAGGGAAATTCAATGTACAGTTAAAGTATGACTTTAGTAACTTGACCTTTGCTTAGTATTTTGTATTCTGCATTGAAGTGCTAATATACTGATTTTTTGTCTCTTTTATTTTGAACATACCTACAGAAGCCATTTTTTTCTTGTTCTTATCATGCTTCACCAGTTTCAGCTAATTCTGAGATATTGCTTTCGTGACATCTTCTCGATAGCTCCAGGCAAATTGTTTGTATTCTTCTTTGGTGACCTGTTCTCTTTTCATGTCCTTTTTTGTTTTGAGATCTCCACTAAGTTTGCTGTGTAGCTATATTCACACCTCCGGTCATCAAGGCCATCATATTTAAGATTTAAGAGACTTTAAGAAAAAAGTTTGAAGCTCAACATCAATGAAAAATTTAAGAAGTATAGTTAAAATCATTACTTCATTACAGAAATTCTAAAAATGCATATAATTCACAGTCCAAGCAGAGTTACTAAATTCAGCCCAAAGAGTTTTTTGTAAAAGTTGAAGTCCTTTTCCAGACAGTTCCAATACAAGATATTGGAAATGCAGCAGTGAATAACAGCAGTATAATAACATAAGTTGGTAACATTTCAAAATGGTAAATGCCAATATTTCTTTGTTGCTGCTGAAAAAAGGAATGCTTGTAAAAAGATTTGTTTAAAGAGAGTGGGACACTAATCAAAACAGGAATTCATTTATTGTTTCTAACAATAGTGCATTTACCTTCCAATACATGGATAGTGATATCTATAAGGTAGAAAATAACTTCAATGGAATGAAGAACTAGAATTTCAAGTTTTTTGATATTAGCTTCTAAAAAGATAACTATTATAAAGAACGGAAGCAACCATTTTTAAGGCAGATTATTTTCTGACTGTCTATATTTAAATATACAATAAATGCAAATAAAGGCAAAATACTCACATAGTAATAATCACATAAAAGTTACTACATTGGGAGGAAAGTCTTTCATTTGTTACAGCTACAAATTTCAGTATTCTACTGGCCATGTGCTTGGAAATACTGTTGAATAGCATTTGAAGATCCTGAGGCTTTATAAAACTATTACTACATTTGTGTCAGCCACAAGGAAAGTCATGGACAACAACAATTAAATGTGGAAACATAAATATGTTAGCAAATGATCACTACTTTTTATTATAAACACCAGTCCTGGATAATGTAACAGTACTACAGAGCCTTAATCCATTTACTGGACAGACAAGTTACTGGGAAATACTAGTACCCACTTTGCATATTGCAATAATGAGAATGTGGAATTTAAGAGACTTTTGGCCTGTCCAACATGATTCACAAATATGGAGCAATTTTGAAAGTTGAAAGCAAAGGCCAATTAGTTCTAGCTTACCTGGAAATGATACCTTACCACACATTTAAAAAGAAAATTAGGTGATGAGTGGAACCCTGTCCTCAACCTCTACCTATGAATCGGTCTCATTGTTTGTTCACCAATTGTTGTGAGAACTCAAGATACTAAGTAAATTCTCAGTAAGCCTAGTATCTGAAATACACTGAATGGGTAATTGGAAATTAATTGAAACAGCATTGATATGAGGAAAGCCGTTTCACATGACTCCACTGAAATGTTTTGCTAAAATTCTTTAGCAGACTCAAATAAGATATAAATTTACATCTAGGTACAACTGGATAGCCATATTAAAATCAATATTCAGTTGTGATCTATAATGAAAGCATTTTAAGATTTCTTCATGTTCAACTACATTTTTTAAAATTACATTTATATGCCGCCCTTCTCCGGACACTCAGGGCGGCTTCCAATTTTTGGGACACAACCCAATGCGCTCAGCAATAGCCTTCATTCCATTGTATATGCCTGCTTATTACTAAGCGACATTTTTACAAAGTCAGCTTATTGCTCCCAACAATCTTGGGTTTACCTACCCCGAGAGGATGGAAGGCTGAGTCAACCTTGAGCCTGGTGGGATTTGAGCCTGCACTAATTGCAGGCAGCTGGAATTAAGTGCTAGGCATTTAACAGCCTGCACCACCAAGGCTCTTTTTATTTCACATTTGTGAATTACATTTGTGAATTTGACATATTATCAACACATGACTCAAATGATTTAGCATATTTTTATGCAATAGTGTAGAAGACATGGAATACTTTTACCATTCAACAGACAACTGGACATTTATTTTTATATGCAATATGAATCACCAAAATTGAATGAAAATTCTGCTATAGACCTTTACAATAGTTTATAATATCATCACTGACATTACAGAGTCAATTCAAAGTTCCTGCACTATTTGACATTCACTTTTTTGGTATTTTAAATTTCTTTGTACTATAAACTGAAGTGCAAGAAAGAGCAAGCCCTTGACATTTTCAAAGTAAACAGAAGACAACTATGAAAGCATTTGATTTGTGGACTATAAAAATTCTGCTATTTTATCATAAACTATCTTAAAGTTTATCTGTATATTTTGTTATTATATTTTTGTTTTATTTTAAAGTCACCATGAGATAGATCCAACATGCTAATTTGGCAAGATTAGCATTTTTACTAAAGACTGCAACATGTGATGATAGACAAAATTTAACCTACCAGGGCAAACTACCAACATACTAATTATATGAATATATAAACTGGCCAGTTTAAAATGAAAAAAATCTAACATATATTTGAATATATGATACTGGCCATGATTTATTCAAATATGAGAAAATACACATTTTATCTTTCCCTATGGACAGCTCTTAGGGATAATGCTGTGGACTCAAAGGACTTTTAAGATTCCTTTTCTGAGATATTCAGATGTATTTTTTGTACAAGTTGACTCACATATCCCAATTGAAAAACAGAATGAAACCCAAGACAAAAGTCAGGCAACAAATTAACAACTTTTATTTATTGGATATATGGTATGAATGTACTGTGAACTGCTTATGTGATGACAAAAAAAACACATTCACAAAAAACAGGTGAAGCCTCTTTTATTCTTTCACATTGCTTCCAAGCTCCAAATATCCTTGACTGGAGACAAAAAACTCCCACACGAGCAGTTACAAGAAGGAGGAAATGCCGTTTAAATTATAAAGAATAAAAAAGAACACAAACCAGGCAAGATAAGGGCTTTAAGCCGTCCACAGATATCAGAACACACACTGGGAAGGATGCCAAACTCAGAGAGGAACAATAAACTAGAGATATTTCTATGTTTTATTTCCAGCACTCACTCGTACGCATGTCTGTCCTCTTATCCAGTTGTCACAGCTGCAGCCCATGAAGAGGATCAAGGCCCTCTCCTCCCCAGTAGATCACGTCTCTCCCTTATCCTCTCCTCCCTGCGTGCCCTAGGATGGAGAGGTGATGGGCCTGGGTCCTCCTCTGACAGCCCAGCCAGCCTCTGCCCTTCCCCAGCCTCCTCCACAACCTTCGGAGCCACACTTCCACTCCCTGTTGGCTGTTCCTTCTCTCCCTCAGAGTCAGTCTCCACCAGGGGCATGACAGCTTAAAGGATAGGACTTGTTGAACTGTAGTCAAAATGTTTAAAGCCACAGTATACATGACTTTAAACATTTTGACTTCAGTTCAACTCTGATCCTTGATTTTTTATTTTTTATTTATTTTTTATTCGTATTTATATCCCGCCCTTCTCCGGAGACTCAGGGTGGCTTACAATTTTTGGGATACAATCCAATGCACTCAGCAATAGCCTTCATTCCATTGTATATGCCTGCTTATTACTAAGCGGCATTTTTACAAAGTCAGCTTATTACCCCCAACAATCTTGGGTCCCCAGTTTACCTACCCCGAGAGGATGGAAGGCTGAGTCAACCTTGAGCCTGGTGGGATCCAAGCCTGCAATAACATTACTATAACAGCCTGCACCACCAGGCTGTTAATAATCTACATTTGACTTTTTGGGAAAGAGAACTTGATGGAAGAACAGAACTTCCCACGGATTGGGCTAGTAGACATGGCAACATAAAGGGCTTAGAATTCTATGTTTGGTTATAGATTGAACAGAGATGAGTCTGGAAAGCCTTTACAGAAACAGTTAAAATGAAAACAAAAATAAATTTTAAACCCAGGAAACAAAGAAAGCAGGAAAAGAACTCAGGTTGATTTCACCCTATCAGAGAGAAGGAAGAGACAACGAAGTCAGGTTTTTGAGATTCTGTTACTGTAGCTGTAGCTCTGAGCTGCATGCGGCTCTTTGGGCCCTCTGCTCAAGCTCTCTGCCCTATCACTGGCTGGCCTCGCCTCTCACCTTCCCCTCCCCTGCCTGGCCTGAGAAGGTAAGGGTGTCAGCGGGGATGAAGAAGGGGCCCGGGGCCGATTCTCCAGCATCTCACTCTTGCTGGAGCTTCTTCTGGCCCTTGTTGGTGCTGGACATGCCTCGGTTGCTTGGGGAGTGAGTGGTCACCTGCACACAGATTTGCTGCACTTTGGTGCTTGCTTGAGGAGGGTCTCCCCATGCGTGTGCACCCTCCCGGCCCTGCCACAGCCAGCCAGAGGGTCACAAGATGAGGGGGAGGAGGAGGGTCACCTGCTGGCGCTCATTCTTCAGCCAGCCCAGATTTCCAAAAAGAAGAAATAAAAGGATAGCAAAGAGCCCCAAGGAGAGCTTACAGGCTTGGCCCAACTGTGGCTTTGAGAAAAGGGGAGGAGACAAGAGACACATAGAGAGATACATAGAGGGAAGAAGGGGGGAGATAGGGAGAAGGGCAGAGAGATACAGAGAGATACAGAGGGAGAGAGGGGAAGAGAGATACAGAGGGGGGGAGGGAGAGGGGAACATAGGGAGAGGTGGAGGGAGATACAGAGAAAGGGGGGAGAGAGACAGGAGAGATACAGAAAGATACAGATACAGAGAGAAGGGGGAGAGAGGGTGGGAGATAGAGAAGGAAGGGGTAGAAAGAGACATAGAGAGATACAGAGAGGGGAGGGAGAGGGGCAGAGAGATAGAAAGAGGGGGGAAGAGACAGTCAGAGAGAGAGGGGGAGAGAGAGCGAGAGAAAGTAGGGTTTTGTGGCTGGGTAGGCATGGCTAGGAGGGGTCATGTGACTGGGTGGGAGTGAGTGACATCAAGTTGGCCTCGTTCACCCAGGTTTTGTGGCTTCCGGTGTTTTTTTTCTCTGGGAAACAGGTCCAAACGGCTCTTTGAGTATTTAAGGTTGTAGACTCCTGCTTTAGGGAATGATGGAAATATTTAGAATTGGAGAAAAAGTAACACTTATCCCTTGAGAAATGGGTCAGTGGAACCTAAAGGACTGACAGAACCAACGACTACATATTGTAAGAAAGTGGTCTTGTGAAAAGCTTGTAAGTATTTCCATTGTTTATACTACCATATTTTTCAGAGTGTAAGACGCTCTAGAATATAAGACGCACCTTAGTTTTTGGGGAGGAAAATAAGGGAGGGGGAAATTCTGCCTCTGCCTACCAGCATCCATTGGTATTCATCTGGCTAGCATCCTGTCAGTGTGCGAGAGTGTTGAGGGCTCTTTGGAAACTGAAACAGTATTTGCTGTGTGAGAAAGAAGGAGACAGCAAGGAGCCTGGGCGTGGCTAAGCTCAACTGTTCTGTACTAAATCTGCACGCTGCTCTGAAACTAAAACTGAAACTCCTCTCCTCTGCTTGTGTTTTGTTTGTATTTACTACCATGTTGGAAAACCTGTTTTGGTATTGTGTTCATGTGTTATATTATATATAAAGAGAAGTTACTGAATCCTGCTGAATCAGTTACTTGTGTGTGCTTTCTGGATGTGATTGCTGCTGCAAACATTGACATGTCCTTGCAACAAATAGCAAGACAGCCAGGTCAGCTTCAGCACATTATCGCCTCCTGATTCAGCAGGAGCAGCTGATTGGTGGGTGGATTGGCCTCACGGAATACCCCCAATAAGCTGTTCCAGGTTGCAAGGATTGCCACAGACCATCCCCGCCTCCGTGCCTCACGTTTTTGGCCTCATGGGTGGGGCTACATTCGGTGTATAAGACACACCCAAATTTTCACCCTCCTTAGGGGGGGAAAGTGCTTCTTAAATTCTGAAAAATGCTGTAATTCGATTTAAAAATTGTAAGAAAAAAAACCTAATATCTATTGATTATTCTACTCTAGAATAAGTAAATATCCTGAAGCTCTGAATCTAGCTTTCCACCCCCAATTCTCCTGTTATATCCCAGATAAATCAGAAGAATCAGAATCTTGCCACATATATTACAGTATAATAATGATCAGTTCTCAACTTGACTTTTCATGTTGTTCAATGAGACATTCATAGTGGTTGCATGTGTGCATCCTGTTCTTCCTTTTCCTTTCATCATTATACAGTAACTTGATATTTATAGAAACTTGTACGTTTCCTTACAAAGAGCTACTAGCCTAAAAGCCTGCAAAACCTAACTACCGTGAAATTTCAAGATTTCAAAATTTCAAAAGGTAGCAAATAAACTAAATAAATGTTTGAGTTGAATGAACTGACAAGGCATGTAACTGAAGAGTTGGAACATTAACTCATATACTTTTGTCTTGTTCTATTATTATGTTGTAGGCTGATAATATCAAGATTGTTAACATGACTCTCAATCAAACAGAATGCTTTAAAGATGTCTGGTTTTCTTGGAATGTGAAAGCTCTCCAACCTCAGAACTTTTGAAAAATAGTAATTAACTAAAGGAATTATCATACAAAATTAAAAGAATATTCCATGATAATTTTATCTGTGTTATTTGTAAAAGAAATACCTTTACTTCAAATGAGCTAAAATAGACTACATGGCAATCCTTTTTAATGTCTTCATCAGTTTCAATTTATGTTGTTATAATTCTCTAATTAAAATTTAGTAATTAGTTACACAGGCTAAATACTGTCTCGTTCTGATGTAAACCCTACCACACCAAGAAAATACACAATTGGAAACAAAAATGACAATGAAAAAAAAATTAGCAGCTGTTTTCAGTATCAGCCACCTGTTTGTCCTTATTTTCCTTTCCTTATTACTAGACAGCTGTTGATATCACCACATACTTTTAAAAATCTTAATATAAAATAACTGACTAAAAGGCTAATTTAATCTATTTTTGAAAGGTTTCACATTCCTACAGGCATCTGCTTGTTTGGTTTATGTTGTTTGCTGCAAGCAATCTTAGTACTCTTGCCATATAAACTTTTATCAAAAAATAAAAGTCTTCCAAATCAAATTAAGTACAATATAAAGTATGTTTATTATCCATGAATATCTATTTATTGCAATATATAGCTGAGGCACTCATTTAACACAATCTTATTTGAAATGAATATAATGCTTTCATGTGCTAATGTCTGAGTACCCAAAGGACATACAGCTAAAGGCTTTTTATTACATTAACCACCCCCACATTTTTCTCATTTCTTCCTCAAATGTGAAAGTATCTGAAAACAAACAAAGTAGAGGTGTCAAACTCATGTCATCACTATGGCTTCACATGAGTATCGAGACTTCCCCCCCTTTGCTAAACTGGGTTGTGGAGGGACCAGCATGTGACGCATCCAACCCATGGGCCGCGAGTTTGACACCCCTGAAATAGAGCAAGAACCAATCAAAAGGAACCAATAATCAGAAAGTTTCCATGGAGTGCAACCCATGTGCTTCCCACTAGATAGGTATGGTATCAGTGGTGGCATTCTACAGGTTCTGCCCAGTTTGGGCAAACCATTAGTAAAAAATACTACCGTACGGCCAAATCAGTAGTAAAAAAACCAAGTATTTCTTTTTTTCCTCCCAACGATCAGCTGTTCCAATGATCAGCTGTGTCAGGATCCCCCTCGCTGTCTTACTGCTTCACCCAGGAGGCTTTCCTGAGGCCCATGAGGCAAAAAGGGGCATGTGGGGAGGGGGTGTGCTGCACAAAAATGGCCTCCAGGAGGCTTCCTTGAGGCCCAGGGGGCAAAAAAATGGAGTGCAGAGGGGTGCTGCAAAAAAAGAGGCCACGCCCACCCATTCACATGGCCATGCCCATCTAGCCATGCCCACCTAGCCACGCCCACAGAACCTGTAGTAAAAATATTCTCATCCCACCCCTGTACGGTATAGTATTCTTATAATTTCTTTCACTGAAGAACCCACCAAAATTATTTTGAATATAACACAAAACATGCATATGTTTTAATAGATTCCTTCTAATAATAAGAATACAATTAGGCAGACTTAGGTTACCTTGACTGCTGCAATATGGGGACAATAGTAACAGATATTAATAAAGGAAAATATTTGTAGCTCAGGACTGAAATGAGGAGTCCTTGGTGTTCTCTGAGCTTGTAAATCTGTAAGTAGTATAATCTTTCTTACCAAACAAGCATAAAACTAGAACAGAAAACTCTATTCATTGCATACTTTCTCCTGCAATGTATTTCCTAGCCAAATTAAATTTATAATTGATTTTAGTAAGCAGCCAGTAATTTGAGATTTGTTAAGATATGGAGCGTTGTGGGTTTTAATGGTGGGACTGAAGGTGGCTCCATTTTCATGGAGATAACAACCATGGCAAACAAAGAATTGATGAATGTATCAGACTCCTCTCAAGATCAAAGAAGAGGACAAAGATCACTCATAAGTTTGCTGCATACTGAATCTTCCTGCAAAGAGAATGTAAAATAGCTTTCTCCAGCAGGCCGAGATCTGGAATCTGGAGATGGGGTGGGGGGAATCATCTTGCTTAAATTGGAGCTCAGCATCTTCTGCCTGTACCACCTCCTCTTTTACTATTTTAGGAAGGCGCTTATTATTGATTTTCTAAAATTAAGAATCTTCCAAAGGGCAAGTTTGATTATGCCAAGAGAATCTCCTTCTACCCTGGATGAAATAAATTATATGTAAGTTTAAGGATTAAGAAGAAAAGCTTAAATTTTTGGAAACAGTAAAAGGGGGACTAGAATGTGCAATTTGAAAAGTAAAGAGGTTAGATGGAATTTAAAGAATATTTCCTGTAGGGTGTTTAAAACTTCATAAAAGAATATACAAAGACTTTGAAATTAAGTGTAAGAAATTATCCCATGGGAAAGTTTTGCTGATTGGAAAATAAACAGATGATAAGAAGGGACTTTGAAGTTTGAGTAGTGAGAATAAAAGAGAGCTAAGGATGAAAATTAAAGGAGAAGAGATCCGTTAATATAATGTAACAATACTATATGACTATAGAAGAAGTTAAGGCTGTTTGGGAACAATGTACTCAGACATTACTTACAAGATTGCCCAATACCGTAACAGAGGATATAGAGCAACAACATTTTATTGTATAAAACAGTATCCAAGACTGATTTGAATGTGGATTTATACTTTTTAAATATTACCAGTGTAACATTGAAAAAGATGCTGTGTATCTAAAAATGGATTGAAAAATGCCAGAATATAAGAGTGATATGGAAAAATATGGCACAGTGGATTTACAAATGAAAATAGTTGATGTATTAATAATTGAAAGGAAGCATAAAAATAATAAATCAGAAGAATAATTTGGAAAGCTTTCTTATCTTGGATTTACAAAAGACATGTGCTAAAACTACTAAAGCTGTTCCTGAAAGAAGACAAAGAGACAATGATAAGAAATCAAATTATGGGATTATATTTTATGGGATTCAAGCTTTTTAAATGTAAACAGAAGGACTAAAAAGTGAACTTATTTGACCATGGTTTTATATGTGTGTGTGTGTGTGTGTGTGTAACCGTGTGTGTGTGTGTGTGTGTGTGTGTGTGTGTATATATATATATATATATATATATATATATTTGTTTTTGTAGATTTTCACGGGTAAAGGTATGTAGGTCTTGGTGTATTCGGGTCTTGTCCCGAATACACCAATCAATCTTACACGGGACAAGACCTGAATACACCAAGACCTCCATATATATATATATATATATATATATATATATGTAGGTCTTGGTGTATTCGGGTCTTGTCCCGTGTAAGATTGAGAATACCTTGGCAACGTTTCGACGAAATCTCATCCGTCATCTTCAGGCTGGTGTCTTCAGCTTTGTTCTCCTGGGAGAAGTGTGTGATCGTGGCTGTTTTTCCCTTTTAAACTCTAGAGTTGGCTGTGTTGTTACTTCTTGATTGGTCTGTGGAGTTGATGTATGCAGATTGGATGGCTTTTTCCTGAGACCCTGTGTGGCTGAGGTGCTGGCTGTGTGTCTCTCAGCCTTTTGTGTTGTAACGACCTGGGTAATGGGCTGTGTGATGACCTTCTGAGTTCTATTGTTGTGACGTCCTGGGTGTGGTGCTGTAATCTCCTGGGTCGTTGTCTGTGCTGCAACCTCCTGATGTTTTGTGTTGTGATCTCCTGAGTTCTGTGATGTAGTATCCTGGGTGGAAGGCTGTGATGTGGCATTCTGGGCCTTGGTTTGGCTCCGAGTTTGAGGTCTGGCTATGTGTTTATAGCGTGTGTCAGTTTGCTTAGTTTGGGGTTGGAGGGGGGTGTAGCAGCTGGTGTTGCAGCCATGGTCTGGTTTCTGGATGGTGGTTGCCTTTCATCTGTGGCGTGGGCTTGGGTTTGAGTCTGGTGAAGGAGATTGGTGGTGGCATCATGTGTTATTTTGGGTCCGGTGTTGGTTTTCGTGGCTGGGACTCGTTTGTTGATTAGGGCTAGTTTCCAGATGTCTGGTAGGCGGGAAGTATCATCCCGTTTATTCATGTTATGGGGGTGTTTCTCTATTTCGATGGCTTCCCTAATTATTCTCTTGTTGAAGTGTTCAGTATTGGAGATAAGTTTGGATCCCTCAAAATCAATTTCATGTCCTGTGGCTTTAAGGTGCTGGAAAAGGGAGGAAGTTTTTCTTCTTTTCTGACTGCGTTCTTGTGTTCTGCGATGCGTGCATTTATTCTCCTGTTGGTTTGTCCAATGTATGTGGCTGGGCAAATTTTGCATGGTATTTTATAAACTCCTTGGTTTTCTAGCTGGATCTTGTCTTTGGGGTTTCTTAAGATGTTGGCTATTTTTTGGTCAGTGCCAAAGGCTGTCCTGATATTGTGTTTGTGGAGAATTTTGCTGATTTTATCTGTGGTGCCTTTGATGTAAGGGAGGAGGGCGATGCCATTGTCCTGTTCTGTGTCTTGGTTTTTGGGGAGTCTCCCTTCGGATTAGGTTGGTGATTGTGCTTCTTTGGAATCCATTGGACATTAATACGTTAGTGAGGGTGTGTAATTCTGTTCTCAAGTGGTCTTTGTCAGCTAGGCGTTTGGTTCTGGAGATGAGGGTCTTGGCTACGGAGTTGATCTGTGCAGGGTGGTGATGGGATTGTGCATTTAAGTAGCGGTTAGTGTGTGTCTTTTTCTGGTAGATGGTGTGTCCTAGGGAGCCGTTGGGTTTTTTGTAAATTAGGACGTCCAGGAACGGAAGTTGATTGTTGGTTTCTGTTTCCATGGTAAATTGTATTTTGGGGTGTAGGCTGTTGAGATGTGTGAGGAAGTTGTCCAGTTTTTCTTTCCCATGTGGCCAAATTACGAAAGTGTCATCTACATATCTAAGCCAGAGTTTGGGTTTGTATTCGGATTGTCTAGAGCATTGGTTTCAAAATGTTCCATGTATAGGTTAGCGATGACGGGTGAGAGGGGTGATCCCATAGGTGCTCCTTCTATCTGTTTATATCTTTGTCCATTGTGGATGAAGTACGTGTTGGAAAGGCAATGGTTGGTCAGATCTAGGATGTGCTTAGGGGGTTGTATTTGTTTTGGATAGCTGTCAAGGCTTCTTTAATAGGTACTTGAGTGAAGAGGATATGACATCGAAGCTCACAAGTAGGTCGCTGGGTTGTAGGTTTTGTTTCTTTATTGTTTCTATGAAGTGGAAAGAATTTTGTACGTGTGAGGTGATGGATTCTGTGTAGGGCTGGAGTTGTTTGGCGAGAAATTTGGCAAGGTTCTGTAGAGGTGAGCCTATGGAGCTGACTATGGGTTTGAGTGGTGTTCCTTCTTTGTGTATCTTGGGGAGGCCATAGAGCTTAGGGCATCTAGATGATTTTTCTCTGGGGATGATTCTTTGTTGGATCTCTTCACTGATGGGCGAGGCTTTTATTTTGGATTTGGTGGTTTTCTCCAGATAGGTGGTGGGGTCTGTGTTTAGAAGTTTGTAAGCGGGGTCTTGGAGTAGGTTGGATAGTTTGGATTGTCTTCAGCTTCTTCTTCTCCCAGGAGAACGAAGCTGAAGACACCAGCCTGAAGATGACGGATGAGATTTCGTCGAAACGTTGCCAAGGTATTCTCAATCTTACACGGGACAAGACCCGAATACACCAAGACCTACATATATATATATATATATATATATATATATATATATATATACATACATACATATATACACACACATGGTTATATAAACACACACACATGCACACACACAACATATAACTTATTTGACCACGGTTATACATATACATATACACATACACATACACATACATACATACATATATATATATATATATGTTGTGCATTCTGGTAGCTATTAACGTGATTTCTTTTTTGGTCTGGACTGAATGATGAGGTTTTTAAATATCTGTTCATAAGTGGAAAGGGGTTTCCTTTGCTTTTTTTTTTCCTTAGAGAGTGTTAAGAGAATGGATTACAAAATGAATTTATTTGTTGAAAGTTAAAATATGTATGTTGCTGCTTCTGGTAGCTCTTAATAAAATTTTGCTGATTAGGCTTAAATGATGAACTTTTAGAGTTTGATTATTGACACGGGATACGTAGAAAGTTAGCACCCACCCCTCTCCTAGGTTAATGAAATATTATGGGAAATATTAAAAAGGTTGAATATTTTCCTTAAAAGAGAAATAAAAATCTTAAAGGAAACAGAAACAAAAGACCCCAACTAACTTCCTGCAGCAGATTTTGGTGCCTGCTTATCTATAACACAAAAGAATGGCCAGTCTATCTATAAAACAAAAGGATGATGGGATTATCCTTCAGGGCACAAATTCAGCCATTCAGCCACAATAGAAAATTGCCTTCATTGCATCACCCAGCAAGATTCAACCCAGCCTGAGACACAGACAGCCTACAAAGTTAGCTAATACCCCCGCCCCCTGGGAGTCTGACAGCCAATAGGATACTTGCCCTTGCCACAGGAACAGGAAACTTCAGTTCAAAGCCCAAGAGAGGGTGTGTATATGTGTGTGTGTGTGTGTGTGTGTGTGTGTGATATTCAGCTTTGTTCGGGTATTTTCCCATGTCCTTATAGTTGTGCTTTTAAAGTTGTAGCGACGTTTCGGCAGAATCTCATCTGCCATCATCAGGCTTGTGTATTGGGTTCGTCTGTGTGTCAGGCTTTCACAGCCATTTCTGTTTTAAATTTGGTGCTGGTCTCGTGCTTTGTTAGAATGGTTTTTTCTTCATCCTGATTGGTTGGGAGTCTTGGTCTGTGTTTATTGGTCTTGGAGCTTGCTGTGTTCTGCTTGATTGGTGTTTCTAATATCTTCTGTCTGTTTTGTAGCCTTTTTTTGTCTTGATTAGCTGGCAACATTGTGTTTCGTGTATTGGGAGCTTTTAGCATGGCTTGGCTTCGGGTGAATGGCCAGCTATCATTTATTAGGAAGCTATATATTTCTTCCAACAGATAAAATATGGGAAGAAAGATTTTTTTAATTGAACCATTCAAAAAGTTGTTGTGACTGAAATCGTTTATACTTGTCCAGATCCAACTTCAACTTTCGCTTGCTTTACAAAGTGAAGGTTGTAAGGCAAGGATTGTTTGTGCAGTTACTTTTCCAACATTGTCATAACTGCAAATGGATGCTAAACAAGGCTTGTACTAAATTAGGACTTCCTGTATATGTTTTCATATGTACATTTGAATCTACATCTACTTCAATTGCTAAGGCATAACTGTACAAGAATAGAAATGAATTAGGCTGCAAGCCTTATTTTTCTCTAGCAGGATTATTCTTTGTGAGCAATCAAAATAAAAGGTTATTTTAACTAGTTTGAAATATCCTATTCTGCACTTCTGCTCCTTCAACTTTTGTTAGGAAGTATACAAATGCTAGTTAATCCAGTTGTCTTTTACTATCCAGTCCTTAGTCAGTACAATGTTTTCATTTACTACCTTGTTCTCTACACATAGCAGTGAGCAAAATGTCTGTACCCTGATTTGGCACCCTACTATATTATCACAAATTAATTACCATCACAAAACTAGACTTAAGAGGTACTGATGACAGCTACATTATGAGCCTCTGATTTAAAGAATATTTGCTTAAGAGGAATCAGTTGTCATTTGAGAAGTCAGTTGACTCTTAAACCTCTCAGAATAAGGCACAGAATAGAATACCATAAAATGTTCCACCTTGGTGATGTGCAACTTCTGTAATTCTTTGAGGATGCATAACTTCTCTAACCTAGGACAAGGTCATGCATTACATCTGGTGTTAACTATAAATTTAGTTTTTACACACCCTGAACTTAGTTTGTTTATCTAGAGGAAAGCTTGCTAGCTTGTTTATTTCACTGAAGATTAAAATTAAGTCATGAACAATAGAAGATCTACTAACTGAAATTCAGAGCAATAAAAGCCTGTAGGTGTGTGTATATGTTGCATGGTTAAATTCTATACTTTTTGTATAAACCTTTCCAAATAAATGAATCTCTGTTTAAGGTAACAGGAGGCAGCTGAGTTATGCTGACATAATGATTGTTGGAAAAGTTAAATAAGTAAGTGCAGGCAAAGTCCATTTTAAGGAGTAGGTTTCAGTAGTTTTCAGCATTAATTTTTTGTTTAAATATATGCAAAGTTAAAGTATCCATTTTGTCTTTTAAATCCCTAACACCTGAAATTGCAAAGAAAGACTACCCCATCTAACCAGATTTTGGTATCAAAGCTGCTGACTGGCTATTTCCAGGTAACACTCTTATTTAAATATGTATTGCAATGGTATATGAAAAGTTATTACATTTTCTTAGAATGAAAAATGAAATCGTTATTGCAACAATTTTCCATGTTAGAGAATAGAAAAATATCTATCTATCTATCTATCTATCCATCCATCCATCCATCCATCCATCCATCCAACTATCTGCCTATCTACCTAAACTCTGAAGGAAAAATGACTTCCATTACAGTGAAATCATATATTAAAAGCAACCCTTTTTCAACTTTAAATAAATAGGCACCTCACCTTGCTTTCTCTCCATCCATTAAATTCAGTACCAAGTCAAATTTTAAACTTGATGATATTGAGCATTTCTACTAAGCTTCATGCAAGAAACATTTAAAACTGGCTTTAAAATACACTATCATTATAATTCATAAGTTTGTATTTATTGCATAATACTTCAGCAATGGCACATATTTCACTAAATGTTTTTAACTTTTTCAGAGGAAGCAATAAATAAAGACATATTGACTTTTTTTTCTTTTACAATAAGAGAGATTTACATCTGCTGGCATTTCTTGCAACCTTTCTGTATATGTAAGTGCTTTCAAAAAGAAAATATCCCTTCATATCTTTTTAAGAGCTGCCTACAATTAATTTTGGTGTACAGCAATTTATTGTCACTCAAACAAAAAATAATAACTTATAATAGACAAACAACAAATGGTGATATATGTTATTAGATCTTTATCTTGTTATATAGAAAGCAAGTTTGAAATATGACAATTTTAATTAGGTATTCACAATTTTTACCTAAGAAAACTGTAAAACTTTTGCAAAAGAATGTATATATCAATTTACTAAAATAGAGATAATTTCATTTTAAAAATTCTAAACGTGATGTTATACAGATCTGCTTCCGAATACATAAAGTAAAAAATATTTTTATACCATTTTGAAACTAGCGTACAGATGCTTACTTTTAAATTATATTAACTTATTTAATAGAATGAATAAATTGTACAAATGTTTAATTAATCCAAATTAACTTATCTTTAATGTGAATTTTAGCAAAGGAAAGTTACATATAGTCCAGTTGTATAGTGCTTCAGTTTTGAAGGAAAAAAAGATTATGTTTACAACCACTGTAGCTAATCTGAATTTCACTGCACAAATTAAATGGAAAATCACCACTTTAATTTCTTTTTAGTAAAGATAGTACATGTGGATGTTAATTGGTTTTCAAATTCAATAAAAACTAAACAAATCAGCATATCCCCAATGAAAAAATCCTATATTGTCAACTTTTAGCCTCAGATATAAAGTGCAGTAGGAGAAAATTCAGTATAGTATATTGATATATAGTTAAATACTAATAAATAGCTGGGAAACACAATCTACTAAAAATTCTCTAATAATGCTACCCTTTCTAAACAATTTCTTTAATAGAGCTATAAAACTATTGTGATATCCGGAACAGTATCAAAACTCAAACTATAGGTATAAGTCTACATATTTGTACCAATTCGTACAAAACAAGGACATTCATTATATTTAAATGGAAACACTTACAAACTTCTCTTGTACAACTATAGTCATCTTGCAACAGAAATATATATAGGTCAGGCTGTTACTTTTATATGTGTTAAAACAAGGGTAATAAAATAAATGGAGGAAACAAAAATAACAAATAGTGTTTTCAAGACTATTTGAAACGAATTGGAAGCTGGATCCCATTTTGCTGAACAAATGCTTAGTTTGCCAAATTCCACGGAAATGAGAAGCATACCCATTTAAAACTCATCAAGAAAACATTCATTTTATTACAGGGAAAAACCAATTATCAAGCTTTCACAAGTAAATCTAAGATCTGTAATTTTGAAACAGCAATAGCAATAACCTTAGGGTAGGGATGGGCCACTATGGCAACTTTATGACCTGTAGACTTCAACTCCAGAATTCCTGAGCCAGCATAGTTACCAATCCATGCCTTGGGTATGCTTTTATTATGTGATTGACTTTATGAGTAACAGCTGACATCCTTTTGTCTATGCTTTCTATGAGTCAGAAGCAAGCTTATTTAAATTACAATCCAGTCACCCTATGTAGCATTTTAAAGTGGATTATACACACACAGGTCAATACAAACTGCAACCACAAATCCTTTTAATGCAGTCTTTAACCCCTCTTGGAGTATATATTTTATGTTGCCACGTCAATTTTATAGGAACAGCATATACACATCTCAAATAAATTATATGGGATGTTCTTCAATGCAAACTCGTGCTTGTGTATTTTCATATATAACCTCGAAGAATCTCAGTTACACAAATGATGAGCATATCTGACCTTATGTCAGTGTTTGCATGTAACTTGTTCTGAAGCCTCTTAGAAGGAACAGCTATATATGTGTGATAAACATATCATTATATCAATTACAAAAAAGCCAAGTAATCCAGACTATTGAAATGTTTTTAAGAGGGTCTGTATCCTCTCTGATTTTGATCTCCAATTAACAGAAAAATGTGTTACATTTAATGTTTGTACTTTGCAGTAGTAAATTTAAAAGAAGTAATTTGCACTTAAATTTTGTAAACTTTGTAGCATCAAAAATGCATATACAACTTCTATACAACTTATGCGAGGGGAGTTAAATACTTTACATTAGAGAAAATAAAAATAATTTACACCAGTGGTTCTTAACCTGGGTGATATCGACCCCCAAGGGGTGATTTTGTTTTTCAGGGGGGCGACGGAATGAAAAGGGGTGACGTGGGGCAAAGGAATGGAAGGGGGGCGATATAGGGGCGATGGAGCGAGATATATTGAGAGAGAGAGAGATCTATATTGGTAGATAGGTAGGTAGGTAGGTAGATAGACAAAAAGACAGACAGGTAGGTAGATAGGCAGGAAGGCAGGCAGGCACAGACAGACCTTTTGGATGGATGGATGGATGGACGGATGGATGGACAGATGGATGGACAGACAGAAAGAATGCGAGAGCGGCAGCACTTTGGGAAAGCGGTGGTGGCGGCTTTCCCCAACATGCTGCTGCATTCGAGGCACCGGTTCAGGTGTGGTACAACAGTCAATGGGGTGAGCCTGCAGGGCCGGCGCCTCGAATGCCCCCCTGCCACTTCTTAGCATCCCCAAGGGGGCCGGCAGAGGGGCACTAAGAGGCGACAGGGGGGGTTCGAGGTGCCGGCCAGCCCTGCAGGTTCACCCATTGTCTAGCACTGCTCCGGAGCCGGCGCTTCCAATGCGGAAGCGGTGGCATGTTACGTGCCGCCGCGGCTGCATTCGACACGCCGCCTCCCCTGCCACCTCTTAGCGCTGGCCCCCTTGGCCCCTTGGCCTTGGGGACACTAAGAGGTGGCAGGGGGGTGGCACATCGAATGTGACCGCGGTGGCACATAATGCGCCACCGCTTCCGCATTAGAAGCGCCGGCTCCGGAGCGTTACTACAGTCAGTGGGTGAACTTGCAGGGCCAGCACCTTGAATGACCCCCTGTCGCCTGTTAGCGCCCCTCTGCTGGCCCCCTCAGGGATGCTAAGAGTTGGCAGGGGGCGGTTATGTTGGGGGAGAAGGACGATGACAACTTCTTCAATGGCTCAAGGGGGCGATTCTTTCAAAAAGGTTACGAACCACTGGTTTACACGGAAGTATTTATATTGGGAAATTATATGTATTTGGAAAAAATCACTAAAATGTTAACATGCACACCTGTGTGCAAGAGTTTAGAATAGCTATATCTTTTCCCAACATCGTGAAAAAGCTTTTTGAAATAGTTAACTGCTATTTTCAAGTTCATGCATTTCACAAAGCAACTTTTGGAGACTACAATGAACCTAACACAAAGCCCTGTCAGTTTTTAATATCTTTTTTTTTCACCTATTCCTACCTTATTTTGTTTATTGGGAGCAGCCCTACAAGCAACCCATGTTGGTTATAACATGGGCAGCTGTATAAATGTTTCAAATAAATAAAATTTAAGACAATTGATGGTATACATAATACAGTGTGTTCAGACAATTCAACTTCTCAACACTTAGTGGACTGGTGGTTCTTAACTCTTTCCTGGATCAAATGACGTTAAGAAACAAAACAGCATTTAGTCTACAAGATATTTCTAAAAGAACATTAGGTTAAATGAATAGTAAAAATCTAGTATAGGCTGCATGTACCATCGTGATATTTTAAACATCTTTGCAACACATACATTGTATTGATTTTCAGTACTGATGGCTGGAGAAAATGTTTTTGCAGGTTAAGCTAAATATGTTGCTCCCCTTAGATAAGATTTCTATGGAAGAGAAGAGGAATGATTTAGAGCCATAGTATGAAGGATGGAGCTGGAAACGGGCTGTCAAAAAAAAAAGTTACATGTGATGATAATGGCTTTTCCATGCTTTGCTTCCCTTCGGCTTCAGCAAAGCTTAGGTTGCCATGTTGGCCTTATCTTACTCTGTAGCGCTCTTTGCTAATGGCATGTCAATCCAAAGTAAGTCAACACTCATTCATGACATGGACACAGCTGAAATGGCTGATCTGGTAGGGGTGGAGTATTTGTGGGTGCTGCATTCAGCTATCAGAATCCTGTTTGATGGAAATTAATCCCTCCAGGACCTTCCCTGCTGCCCAGTTTCTTCTGTGACTGAACTGGCAAGGATAATAAATCTAGGATAATCCAGGACAGTACTATTGGAAGCCTTCAATATCTATGCTGAGACTATCTGCTGAAGTCTGACTGATGTCTTTATGACCACCATTAAAATCATACAACTGTCTCACAATATCATCAGCACTACACATTCTAAAAGGAAGGTTATCAATGTAATAATAGGCACAAAAATTAATTGGTATCAACCATGATGAGGGTGAATTGCGATGGTAACTTGAGTTACCACCACTTCACTATGAAGTGATCCCCTCATCATGGATAGTACCAATTGATTTTTAATGCATCCTGTACCTAAAATTACACTGATAATCTTCCTTGTTGAATTGAGATGGGCCCAGTTGAGAGCTCATATTAGGACTTACCTGGTAGCTGTGGGGGTGGCGAGGAGATCTTACTTCTCCGCCCTCATAGCATCCGCAGATAACCACCCAGCCACCCTGTTTGGGGTTGCCCGCTCCCTCTTACAACTGGGGGGGGGGGCGGACCCTCTGCGGGGTAGAGCTGAGGAATTTGGTCTTTATCTGCGGGACAAAATCGCTCGGATCCGGGAAGGGCTGCACTCGGACTTGCAGTGGTCTGATGAGGGGGAGGGAGTGGTCTGGCTAATGTTATCTGGACTGAGTTCGATCCTGTTTCTGAGGATGAAGTGGACAGGATTATGCGGCGGCTGAGTTCCACCACGTTTATTGGACCCGTGCCCTTCCTGGTTGGTTTATGCTTCCAGGAGGTCACGTGCGCTGGCTCCGGGCAGTTATCAGCCGTTAAGGGAGGGCTGTTCCCTGCGCCTTGAAAGAGGCGGTGGTGAGGCCCCTCCTGAAGAGGCCTGCCCTTGACCCAGCCGACTTGAACAACTTTCGTCCGGTCTCCAACCTTCGTTTTTAGCGAAGGTTGTTGAGAGTGTGGTGGCCCAGCAATTGCCACTTTTCCTGGATGAAGCGGACTACCTGGATCCGTACCAATCGGGCTTCCAACCCGGGTACAGCACGGAGACAGCATTGGTCGCGCTGATGGATGATCTCTCTGGGCTCGGGACAGGGGTTTTCCTCTGTCCTGGTCCTGTTAGATCTCTCAGCGGCTTTGATACCATCGACCATGGTATCCTGTTGCGTCTCGGGGGTTGGGAGTGGGAGGCACTGTTTTACGGTGGTTCTCCTCCTACCTCTCGGGACGTTCGCAAACAGTGTTGGCAGGGGGACGGAGGTCGACCCTGAGGTCTCTCACTTGTGGGGTACCTCAGGGGTCGGTCCTCTCGCCTCTCTTGTTCAACATTTATATGAAGCCGCTGGGTGAGATCATCCGTGGCTTCGGGGTGAGTTATCATCAGTACGCTGATGATACGCAGTTATACATCTCCACCCGGGCCACATCAGTGATGCTCTCTCCGTGATGTCCCGTTGTTTGGAAGCGGTGCGAATCTGGATGGACAGGAACATGCTTCGTCTCAATCCAGCCAAGACAGAGTGGCTGTGCGTGCCGACATCCTGGTCCAGTTTGGAGATTCCATCTTTGGTCATGGGGGAGGAGGTGTTACCCCCGTGGACAGGGCACGGAACCTGGGGGTTCTCCTGGATTCACGGCTCAAGTTGGAGGAGCAGGTGGGAGCCGTGGCCAGGGGGCCTTTGCCCAGGTCCGGCTGGTTCGCCAGTTGCCCCATACCTGGACCGGGATGCCCTGCGCACGATCACTCAGGCTCGTTGTCTCCCGGGTGGACTACTGTAACGCTCTCTATCTAGGACTGCCCTTGTGCACCACTCGGAGGCTTCAGCTGGTGCAGAATGCGGCTGCGCGGGTTGTGATGGGAGCCTCCCGATACTCCCATGTTACACCCCTCCTGCGTGGCTTGCATTGGCTTCCGGTTGCCCTCGGGTGAGGTTCAAGATTTGGTTTTAACATTCAAAGTCCTACATGGCATGGGTCCAGGATATTTACGAGAACGACTTCTCCCAGCCTCAAATACCAGCCGCCCAGTACGGTCGCACAGGCGGGGTCTCCTCAGGCTGCCCTCCGTGACTCAATGTCGTTTGGCGGGGACCCGGGGGAGGGCCTATTCTGTGGCGGCCCCCACTCTATGGAATCTTCTTCCGCTGGAGCTCCGGCTGGCTCGATCTCCGCACCTTCCACTGCGAGCTAAAACCTGGCTGTTTTTACAATCTGGGCAGTGTTGACCCTTGGGGTTGTTTACGTAATTTTGGGGTTTTAATAATAATACTAATATTAATTCGGCTTTAATTTAATATATTTTTAAGTAACTTATTGTTGTATTCTATTTTAGTTGTGAGCCGCCCCAAGTCCCTCGGGAGAGGGGGCGGCATATAAGTCGAATTAATAAATAAATAAATAAATAATAATAAATAAGTTGCAACTTAGGATCAGCATTTCCTCATGTGAGCCTTTGGACTGCAGATAACATCAACAGGACAGGAGAGATGAGGTTCATTAGTGGGCAGGAGTTATGTATCTGCCTATTTTGTACATGGCTTGTTGGGATGTTAATAAAGTCATAAAGTCTTGCTAGCTAGCACTGATGATGTTATCTAGTTTGGGTAATGAAACATCTACAAGAAAACAAGCAAGCTCAAGTCATTTTCTGGGCTGATAAGATAATGATTCTGTCTTACCTTGTATATTGGTTTTTTCCTGTGTCATTGATAGCTGTGAGGATCTACAAGATTTTCACATTTACTCACTACATGCTTTCCCTTCTGCATTTTCTCTTAACAGTTCCCCTGAAATCCAAGAGGGAAGGAGCAGACTCCAAAAAGTTGGTGGTAATTAGAAAAAAACGGTGGTTTCCAAAGTTGTACCAGATTGCAATCTCATGCAGACCAGATCAGAGGGAGTTGAATAGATCTTACTGAATGGGCAGATGAATTTAAAAGAAGACAGTTCCTCCAATAATCTTATTTAGAAATATGCAGAGTCTTAAAGCTGACAACTAGCACCTTAAATTGCATCTGGAAGGCAACTAATACATCTCTTAAAGCAGTTTGTGTGCTATTATTATTCCAAATGGTTGGGGTAGCTTTTTAGAGGTTTCCAGGACTTCTCTTATATTCATCTGCCCATTGTATTTGATACAGAAGGAAGTTTTTAGTGGTTATGATGCTCAGTTTGTTGTTTATTAGATTGATGTACACATTTTGATCAAACCGCATGGGTCTCCATTGCAATGAAAGAAGATATTGAAGTTGGCTTTGACAGAATTCCACTATAATAAAATTACCTGCATTTTCAAAATGATATTATCTAAGGATTCCTAGAAGTTCTTGGGAATTTTCTAAGTCAACAGCTGAAAATTCTGTGGGGTCCTTAAAAGCAATATGAGAAAAGCTGAGGTTTTTTTTTCTTTGCTAACAGTCCATCACGCCTTTGTTATTGAGAATTACTAAGACAGCCCTTCTTAGATAATGTAGCACTCACAGTCTTTAAAGGAGTGTGTAAGCAACTTGGGGTTCTCATCAATTCTAATATCTCACTAGAGGTGGCCTTAGGAAAGCTACTTTTGAATGGTTCACCATCTATGGCCATACTTGTACTAAGAAAGAATTGCCACACAGAAATAGTGACCAACTCTTACTACTTTAGGATGAAAACCACTGAGTTAAAACTACTAAAAAGAAGGTTTGGGTTAGATATCAGGAGGAATTTTCTGACTGTATGAGCTGTCAACAATGGCTTATGCTGTTCCATGATGTGATAAGTTTTCCTTCACTACAGATCTTCATACAGAGCAGTGGTGGGCTGCTGCCTAGTCGAACAGGTTCAGGTGAACCGGTAGTTGTGATCACTGACTGGGACTATTCCCCCCGCCCCTGCGCTATCCTGTCCATATATAACTAACTTTGTGGCTTGTTCCCCCTGCCCACGCTGCCCAGCTGAGTTCTGCGCCGTGCCCGCTGTACTCACTGGAGCTGCCTGAGTAGATTAGCTGCATGTTTGAAGCTGCGTTTCAGTTTCAAAGAGGTACGTGCTCACAACCAGCGAACTGGTTGTTAACGTAAGTGCAGCCCACCTCTGATACAAAGTCTGGATAGTTGTATGATGAGATGCTGCCATAGATACTGTACTGAGCAAGAAGTTGACCAAATACCTCTATCTGTTCCAACTCTATGATTCCAAAAACAAATGTCATAAAGACCTGTATTTCAAGTAAGTATCTTGAAAAAGATACTTATAACAAGATTTCTGCTCTTAATTTCTGATACAGCAATAATAAAAATATTGGTTTTGTATTAAAATACACAGCTTGGTATTATTAACCATACATCCAGTTTCTCTTGCTGGCAGATCATTTTTTTGACATTTTGTATTCATATCAACGCCCTGAGCAATGAGACATTAAAGTATATATTATCTTTCAGTTTCAATATATGTTTAAAAAGAGTTAACATGTAGGGTTAACCATAATTTCTTACTGCCATTTAGCCAGGAATATTCCTGGCTAAATGGCAGTAAGAAATTATGCTTAACCCTACATGTTAACTCTTTTTAAAAAAGAAACATTAATTGTGTTGAAGATTAAATCTGTGTCCTGCTGATTATTAGAGGAGAAATAGTAAATGTTTTTAGTCTTTCTAAGACACAATAAATTGTTAATATATCCTTGAAATCAATCTTTATTTCACAAAGTTGTGAGAAGTTCTTCAAAATAGCCTTTGTTCAATACATTAAGAGTCAGGGTTAGCAGAAGAAGACCGTCTGTTGGGCAGCAAGGGAGTAAAACTTAGCTTAAGTGACAGTTTCATTATGTTTATTGATCATGTTTCAAGTGGCAGTCCATTATTTTATGTCTACTACGAAGACAAGATCGCTTTAGAAGTAAAGCAACGTTAGGTTTCATTTTGACATTCATATCTAGTTTGACAATAGAAATTCTATTCTCTAAAGTTTAGAATGCTGAAATTTAAAAGAGACATAACCAGTTATACAGCTAAGATGTTTGAAGGAAGGATGAATTAGATTTATGCATAGCTCTTTTGGATATAATCCATAGAATTCATATACACTATCTCTATATTTTTCATGATGCTGTCATGAAGTAGTTCAATTGTAAATACAGATCACATGAATCTTGCTTTCATACTCAGGCTATGGGGATGTGTAGACTTCAACTCTTAGAATTCCTCAGTATGCTGAGTTCCATACCATTCTCTTGGTATAAGGGAAAGTATCACAAATAACTGACTAGATAATACAACTTAATATAAAATGCACTTCACAATCTGCTACCATTTATAAATAGTATGCTATAATTGCAAAGTTTCTATCATCCAATTAAGCAGAAAAGTGAAATTAATACTTTATTTTGATTCACAATTATTTCAGCCTAGTAATTTTCAGCCTAACAATATGAAACACTGTACACTCCTAATAATAGAAATTAACTCCTGGTTAGTTCAAATTTTCATTTACTTCAGGGAATGGGGTGTGGCAACCAATCAACAAGGGGCTTGCAGTTCAGCCCAATGAGATAAAGGAAGCAAGCTCCTTGTTGATTGGCTGCTGCTGCTGCCTCAATCCCTGAAGCTGTCCTGAAGCAGGAGGCTGCTGTGGCCCAGTCCAGGCCTTTTCTATTACTGACCACATGGCCCCAAACCTAAGTCTTTTATTCAGAAACTGGCAAAATGTTTTCCTTGGATTTCACATGCTTATAGCTTCGCCATCATTTGAATAAGACACTTTAGTTTTTTGCCAGTAGGTCAGCCTCTTCTGGAGCTCTAGAGATCTTCATAAAGTAAGTAATCAATGGGAAATGGGGTGGGAAGGAGTAAGTGGAATCCGGGATGCTAGCAAAGCAGACCCAGTCTGTGGAGACTCAGCAGGGCAGGATTGGGGGACACCTTAGATGGCCTGTTCTAGCACTAGGCTCCACATGGTCTTCCCACTCTGAGATACCTCATGTGCATTTAATGACCTGAGCATTCAATTAACAAATGATTGGAGAAAGCAGGGAGTGGTCACGTTCATGATTCAATCAAACGAATCTTCAGGTTATGAATGTAATTGGAAGGTTCTATTACATTCATAACTTGAGGATTACCTGTATAATGAGAGTGAGGGAAGGCCTCAGGGAAGTCCTGCCTTAGTACTTGGCCACCACAGGTGTCCCTCCGACATGAGTCCTGTGTCATGCTCATCATGCCCATGCCCACCCTAGCCACACACCCCATGACCATGAACATCCCGGCCATGCCCCAACCCCCCCCAATGCAGCCCTCAATGAAATGGAGTTTGCACCCCTGTCTTACAACAATTTTCTTGAATAAGAAAATAATAAACAAGTAAGAATAGGAATGGAATGGGGAAGGTGAATAGAATTCTTTATTGGCCAAGTGTGATTTGATACACAAGGATTTGTCTTGGTGCATATGCTCTCAGTACACATAAAACAAAAGATACATTCATCAAGAGTCAAGAATCATAAGGTACAACACTTAATAATACTCATAGGGTACAGTAAGCAATCAAATCATACTAGGAAACAGTCATTATAAATTGTAAGGATACATGTGACAAAGTAATAATCATACAGTCACAAGTGGGAGGGGATGGGTGATAAGGAGTGATGAGAAGATTAATAGTAATAGTAATGCAGACTTTGTAAATAGCTGGACAATGTTGAGCGAATTATTTGTTTAGCAGAGTGGTGACGTTCAGGAAAAAACTGTTCTTGTGTCTAGCTGTTCTAGTGTGCAGTGCTCCATAGTGTCGTTTTGAGGGTAGGAGTTGAAACAGCTTATGTCCGGGATGTGAGGCATCTGTAAATAATTTCACAGCCCTCTTTTTGACTTGTGCAGTATACAGATCCTCAATTGAAGGCAGGTTGGTAGTAATTGTTTTTTCTTTCCTCTCTGAAGTCTGTGTCTGTCCTGTTGGGTTGCAGAACCAAACCAGACAGTTATAGAGGTGCAGATGACAGACTCAATAATTCCTCTGTAGAACTGTATCAGCAGCTCCTTGGACAGTTTGAGTTTTCTGAGATGGCACAGAAAGAACATTTTTGTTGTGCTTTTCTGATTATGTTTTTGATGTTAAGTGTCCATTTTAGGTCTTGTGATATGGTAGAACCTAGAAATTTGAAGGTCTGTACTGTTGATACTGTGTTGTCTAGTATTGTAAGAGGTGGTAGTATGGGGGGTTTCTCCTAAAGTCTACCACCATTTCTACAGTTTTGAGTGTGTTTGGTTCCAGATTGTTCTGGTTACACCATGAGGCAAGTTGTACAACCTCCCATCGGTATGCAGATTCCTCGTTGTCTCGAATGAGACCAATCAATGAGATATATAGAATCAATTAGATATATAGAATGAAGGGAAAATAAAGAATAAGAATAGATTTGGGGAATCACAATAAAAAGGACAAACCAGATCACAACAGATCATCACATGCATGTGCCTTCTTTGCTCTCTCACTCTCTTTTCCTCCCACTCCATACCAACCTCCCTAAAAAAAAATCCCACAGTTTGAAATAATTGGTACAGCAACATTTTCACTAAGTCTTGAAAAACAGGTTTTGTAGAGGCAATAAAATACACTGGCCAGCTAAACTTATCAATTTAGAAGCCTCATTTTTCTCTCTCATTTTTATCCATATGTAGAAGGATAAAAACTACAACAGTTTTTAAGAATGCAGACAGAAACTCCACCAGATTTCTGTCTTCCGGGTTGAGCCTTCTCGCTAACGGGCGGCAGTTTGCAATTGTCCGCGACTGCAGCCCGGCTCTTGCGTTGGAGAACTCTGATCCTTACGGTTCGGGGCTGAAGCTGCCTCGGAGGGGCGGCGGAGAAAGGGAAAGCTGCCAGCCAGAGTGAGGGGAGCCGCATCTCCCCCCTTTTGGGTCTGGTCTTTTCCCTCCGAAGACGACAAGAAGTGGTGGTCAATATGGTCACCTCGAAGAGAAGGTCTCAACTGGACTAAGATTGGTGCAGGAGGAAAGAAAGAAGTTGACAGCAGAGGAACCGGGAGTATCGGATGGTAAAATCAACAAAGGCACCCCGGGATTAAGATAAAGATGAGTTTTTAAAAAAAGAAGAAGAAATATAATAAGTAAAATATCTTTGACAGCTATAAGGGGCTTCGAACCGGGAAAGGAAGAAGCCAGTAAGAACTTAAGTTTGGGGCTCAAAAATCTTGAATATTAAAATAAAAGGAAAGGGAGAAGATTTCATGTAACAGAAAGTGCCACTTTGTGGATAAAAATTGGAATTTAAAGAAGAAGGAAATATCTTGTTCCTTTGTGAATAGGAGTTGTTACAATTTTAAAGAGACATTGAAACAAAAAAGCAAGACCCATAGAAGGTGAAAGTTTGAATTAAACTAAAAGACAGACTGCTGGATTAGTTGGTGATATTGATATAGACTCTGGACTTGGGTTAAGATCTTAGAAAATTTAAAGAAGAAGAAATAAGGAAAATAAAAACTTTGGTGGCCATCCAAGGAATTAAAATGGAATTTAAAAGTATGAAAGAACTGCTACAGGAAGTGACTGAACTAATTTGGCTCGTTGCAGAAGACATGGGCATGGAAATGGCGAACAAAGAACAAGAAGAAGGAATCTTGGAAAGGAGGAGCCAGCACAAGGGAAAGCCATTTTAAAGAGACAATTAACACAAAGATTAATACAAATAAAAGGGAAAGGAAGGGTGGTTAAAAAACGAAACCTAAGAAAGTAATTAAAAGGGGAACATTTATGAAATTAGGCATGCTAGAAAGGTCCAGAAGAAAAGGGAGCAGAAAGGCAAAAGAGAGAGAGGGATTTAAATTGGATGGAGAAGGGATATAGCAGGATAAAAGGGAGGAGAGGGAACAAGAAACAAGAGAAGATAGAGAATACGGAATTATATAATGAAGAAAGAAACTCGTTACATAGAGATAATGGTTAATGTATTAAGAAGGGGGTTCTGCATGGAGAAGAGGGGTAATAAGAATATATTGTAATCATAAAAATGTAAAACAATAGAGGGGGTTACTGACAATTTTATTAGATGAAGGTTACACTTTTACTTTTTATTTATAAAGGAAAGGTAAATGTTGATTAGATAAATTGAATTAACTGAAATGATTTTTGAAGATGTTTAAAACCAGATTTGTCAGTAACCAAGGTTAGTTATTTTTACTATTATTTTGGAACTATAAACAAACTTTAGGGGGATGTGTGTTGCAGAACCCGATTGAAAAGAGATATAATGTTATGTAGCTTTTCTTTTCTCTTTTTCTTTTATTCTATCTTTTGCTTTAAAGGGAATGATTATCACTATGTTAATATGTTAGCCACTGAGGTGTCACTTTCAAAGTAGTAAAGGGGGCAAGTCTAGGTTTTCTTTTATTCTTTTTGTGTTAAAGCTTGTATTGATTTAGAATTATGGAGAGAATATGTGATGAAAGGGCAAATCTGATGGATAAAAGAAATATGTAAATGATAAAAGAGTATTAACAATGTGAAGATAGTTAAAGGATAGATATGGACAAACTTTATTTTCTATATGATGGGCAAACATATTGTTATTTTTAAGATATATAAATGTTTAAAAAATATTTACAACTAATTTGAAATGAAATGGGGGTTATACAGATTGAGATTAAGATTTGAGACTAGGATTAATTTGTTTGGCCCTTTGTTTGCCAAAAATGGAATGGAAGTAAAATGGGATAAAATAGGAAGTTAAATGTCAAAAATGAATATAGAACTATTGTCATATTTGCATGTAAAAGTGATGACCCGGGAATATGCTGTCTACTGAAAAGAGCTTTCTTTGAACCGTTAAAAACTGAATAAAACTTGTTTTAAAAAAAAAAGAAACTCCACCAGATTTCTGTATCTCTTTTGAACTATCTCAAGCAAGTTAAAAACAGTGGATTTGATCTGACACTTCAAATTGCTTCAGATATTAAAGATTTATTTGAAGGACTGATTTGATTACATTTCTTTAAAACTGAATAATCCTTTTAAAAATTCATATAGTCTTATTTTTTACACAAGTGCTTCATTATTTTCAGATCTTCATCATTCTTCTAATCTACATTTTAAAAGAAACTTCAAATTTAAGATTGTGACAACACAGCAATCATGTCTGGCATGTATGGTATAATAATTTAATAGAATTAGTCACAGTGATATATTTACAGTGAATTTCTTTGAGATCCTCCTCAATTTCTTTAGTGAAAGGAAATACCACATATTAATAGAATTCAGTGATAATTGAATTCTTACCAATTATTTAAGATCTGCATTACCAAATGTTCATTAGAGAGATCTCTAAAGCAGTCTTGTAATAAGGAATCAGGAGTAGAATCTATGAAAGTTAAAACTAGTATTAAAGAGTCTGTCATTTCTTTAAAATAAAAGCAGAAGTTCTTAGATTATAAATGTAGGTCCTGGAATATTTACTATGTTTTTCTTTTTCTCTAACACTATTTGACATTGTTACATTACAGTGTCATCCCCCATAATTCCATGTCTCATCAAAGTCATTATAAAATAAGTGAGAATGAATGCAAAAACAGCTGAACAAAAACGTTATTTGGATAGCATCAGTGTTGTAAAACAACTAAATGTTTTGCAAGAGCAGTCTTCATATATGTGTGAACCTCTCTGCCCTGGTTTCAACTCAGTGTTATCCAAAGTGTGTTTCTTCTTCCACCTAAGCTGTTGAACTTTACAATAATTCATATTGATAGATTTTGGTTCTATTTTTAGTGCACAGATATATTTAATTTTATCTTCTGTTATATGACATGAAAGTGATCGTGTATGGGCGAATCTGTTCTCAGTAATGACATAAAATTGAGAAAGATTTCATCAATGATCTTTTGCCCTGTTCTCCTCATAGCTTAGCTAAGAATGGACTTATGGATTTCATTTTGGTTGGAATGCCCAAGTGGAATGATATTTGGTATTTCATTATATAATGGTATTTCATTATTTTCATTGCTTAATAAATTCAAACATTATTTTTATCTATATTAATTAATAAACGGGCAATGGTGAATAATGGTGTATGGTCAGATCATTTCCTAGCCCAATTAAGCTTGATGGCAAAACCAAACCAACCCAACCCAAGACTTGCACTTTTTAGAAGGACTTGCTTCATATACCTGAAAAATTTGGAGGGTTTGTAGAAGGCGGAGCTCCACAGGCACCAGCATTGGCAACTACTCCTAGTTGCCTAGTTACTCCTAGTTCATTTATTTGTGAAGATGGCAGACAACAACCACAATCTTCTCTAAATTTCTTTCAGCACAATTTTAATTCCCATCCCATGAAATACAAATTTTACTTCAAATAGCATAAGATTCACAATGATTGCTCTTTATGAATTAAATTAAGCATAATTCTGTGAAATTGTTTGTCTCTGCAAAAATTCCTCATTTAGCAACTGCTTTTAGTGATCACTCGCAGTTACAGTTGTGATGAAAAAGTAACTTTACATCACATTTACAATATTCAAAAGAAAACTGAAGTAATATCACAAACATAATCATGGTTTCACTCAGTGATTACTATTTCACTTTTTTTTAATTTATTCATATTTATACCCTGCCCTTCTCCAAAGACTCAGGGCGGCTTACAATTTTTTTGGAGCACAACCCAAAGCGCTCAGCAATAGCTTTCATTCCATTGTATATGCCTGCTTATTACTAAGCGGCATTTTTACAAAGTCAGCTTATTGCCCCCAACAATCTTGGGTCCTCAATTTACCTACCCCGAGAGGATGGAAGGCTGAGTCAACCTTGAGCCTGGTGGGATTCGAGCCTGCACTAATTGCAGGCAGCTGGAACTAAGTGCTAGGCATTTAACAGCCTGCACCACCAAGGCTCCTCAACAACTAACACTTAACAACTAAGTTAGCAAACCATTGCTAAATATCTATATTTTCTTTTACATTCTTCTTTGCTCTTCTTCTCACTTGATGAGCATCCTCATCTTGTTGATTTTCAAGTGGTTTCTTAAATTTAATATCAAAATATTAATATCAGCCACCTTGGTGGCTCAGGCTGTTAATTGCCTGCACTTAAGTTCCAGCTGCCTACAACTGCTGTAGGCTCGAATCCCACCAGGCTCAAGGTTGACTCAGCCTTCCATCCTCTCGGGGTAGGTAAATTGAGGACCCAAGATTGTTGGGGGCAATTAGCTGACCTTGTAAATGCAGCTTAGTAATAAGCAGGCATATACAATGGAATGAAGGCTATTGCTGAGCACACTGGGTTGCATCCCAAAAATTGTAAGCCGCCCTGAGTCTCCGGAGAAGGGCGGCATATAAATGTAATTAAAAATAAATAAATAAATAAATAAACAGTGTTCTTTCAAATGCCTGCTTCTATTGTAGGTTATGTGAGCTCATTATGCCTGATAAGTGGTAAATGTTGTGGAGTTCTTTGTACAATCAAAAATTATGCATAGTTCCATTACAAATCCTTGAATCCACTTTATGTCTGCTTTAATCTTTTCTTTAAAAAAGCCAGAAGTATCCTTATATTAATTATTAAACTGAAATCAATTTGCACATTAAAACCCCAGGATACCCGAGTAAAGATCAATAGCTTCATTGTGCTATTAAAGAAAATTTCTGATAATCCACATTTTAACAAAATAGCAATTATTCTTGGTTTTCTGTTCTTTTTTTATTTCGATAGCAAACTAAAATGTGTAAAAACAGAAATAAACATAGCTTTATTTGTAGCCATTCCTATTAAATCTGACATTCAATGAATAATAATTACTATTTACTCTTGTAGCAGCCTTCTATTCTCCATCCCTATGCATCAAATAAGAAAGGAAGAAAGGTGAGAAAAAAAACTACTTGTGCTTCAGTCTAATGATTCACTATTCTACTTCTACAATAAATGAAATTAGATACAGAATGTAGCTGAATCCTCTCTGATCACCAGAATCCTGCAAATGAATACTTTTCACATTTAAGATTGAAAGATGTAATACATTTCCTATTCAAATAATAATCTACTCTAACACACAATCAAAAGAGTTTAAATAGAATCCAAAACAAAAGGATTACCAGAAACACAGTTTAGCATGGGATGCTTACATTTTCTACACAGACAATATTCAATGGCTTGTCAATATTATAGAATAACTAGTTTGATACCTGTGCTTCGTTAGGAAACTATGTGGTCAGGCTTAGTTTTGAGGGAGGAAAATAAGAGGGGGGGGGATTGTGCCTCTGCCTACCAGCATCCATCTGTATTCATCTGGCTAGCATCCTGTCAGTGTGTGAGAAAGTTGAGGGTTGTTTGGAAAGTGAAGCAGTATTTGCTGTGTGAGCAAGAAGGAGACAGCAAGGAGCCTGGGCATGGCTTAGCTCAACTGTTCTGTACTAAAGCAACTAAAACTGAAACTGAAACTCCTCTCCTCTGCTTGTGTTTTGTATTTGGAACAGATTTATTTTCAGGTGGGGAGGGGAGTAGAACTCCTTAGCATCAGAGTGTATTAATAATAATATATGAAATACTAATGCTCTGATGGTCATTTCGAAAAATCCTTTCTTAGTGAGCACCTAGAAGCCAAGAGGAACATACGTGCCAAATTTCAGGTTTGTAGACTTTATGGTTCTGGAGATTTTGTGATGATGCATGAGTGACATTTTGCTTTTATATATATAGATTAGCTGTAGCTTTATTCACAGCCCAGAAACAAACTGCATTTTCCCTCTACAATACATTTTCACTTCCTCTCTCCAACTTCTTTCCTAGTTCCCATTTCATTTCTTTTAACTCCTTTTCCCTAGCATATATTTTTTCATCCAACAGATAAAGGAATGACAATATGTCCCTCTGACACATCAAATAAACAGTAGTAACAACAACAACAACAATAATAGTGATATACATTAGGAAAAACTAAGAAGCTTCTAATAGTATTTGCATGCCAGTATGGTATGACAAATACAACAAAATCAAAATTAGTTTCATAGAAGTAAATATAGCTGTCACATCGCAAATGAATTGCCAAAGAAACTCCTTTTGAAAAAATAATGAAGTTTGCTGATGTTAATACGCACCACCCCTTCCACCAATTATTTTATTTTCCCCGGGACATCTTTCTTCATCAGCTAATCCATGAAAAGCCTCGATTATTAGAGACAAGGGAAGACACTTGTATCAATGCTTGAATCTTAACTACAGCAAAGTAATGCAAATGGGAAACTGGATGTTGTATGCAGATACAAACGGAACATTAAATAAAATTACATCTGGTAATATTGAAGAGTACAACAAATAATTAAATCTGTATTCATATTACAAGAGAACTATAATTAAAAATAAACTCTAATCAGCCAAATTTGTTTCAAAATAAACGACAACAAGCATAACAATAAACCAAATCCCCAAAATAGAATAGTTTTAAATTTCTACATCATGAACATATATCCAGCAGCCTTAAAATGCTTTGTTTGGAAACAAAGGGTCAGAAGATTCAAGAAATGGGCCATGGAACCAAATTCAATGGCTATCTGATATTTGGGTTTTAGTTGAAATAAGGTCTTGTTTGGGTTTAACAGAAATTGCTCTTGTCACCAATGAAATAGAAAGCATCTAAAGTTATTTCATTGAGTTTAACATCAACCTCACTATGATTTCTCAAAAATATAAGGAACAGAAAAAGATGACAGCATTTCTGCTTATGAAGAAAAGTTTGCTAATGTTCACTAAGTTATTTAATTATAGTTCATCATTATATAAATAAAATCTGTTTCTATAATCTGCCAAGGTCAGTACCAAATTGTTGGACCAGCTTTGATAAAATGCTTATCACAAATGAATTCCCAAGAACAATGTTTTGAATTTTCAATGTATCTAAAAAGCAATGGATGTATTTTATGAAAAATTGGTATTTTTACTTCTTATACTCTCAGTGTGAAATGAAGCTTAGGGAAGCTCAATTCATGGATTTCATACAGTCAGAGGTTAATCCAATTGCAAATGCTAACAGCTGACTGAAAGTACGAAACATGCTTCTGTTATCATTAGCTGTAGTATGTGCATATATGTATGTTCAGCATCTCTAAAATCTATACACAAAATACAGTAATCATTTAATGTGTAATCTCAACCAGCCCTTATGACTGGGGAAAACCTGGAACATAAAAAGAAAAACAACTCAGCGGCTCTTCCAATAAAGGACTAGGACAAACTGATTGCAATCACAATATTTACAATATATTTCTTTCTGGATGAAAACAAAGCCCAACCTTCTAGCCTTCAATACACAAAATTTTAAGTATTCATATTATAATTCTATAGTAACTCTAATAAACTTGATACCCTAATAAACTATTTTAAAAATATTATTTAAAAAAACACTTACCACGCAAGACAGTAAGTCTTGTGGACACACTTATTTCTCCAACACTGTTGGATGCAACACATTCATAAATAGCTTCATCTCGTGGAGTTCGCAGTGGTTGTATTCTGAGGACTGATCCAGATCCATCATCAAACTCTATTACCTATTGAAGGAAACAACAGCTGTCACAGGTGTTGTTACAAACACCTACCTCTTGGATTAATTAACTGGACTATTCTAAATCCCTACTATGTAACTTTGCCATTCATAAAAGTGGTGTTTTAAGTACAGTTAAGAGCTAAAATTAATATGTTACTGAAACTTGCTGATCTTTGACCTGAATACAATAGGACAATGATTTCAAACTACATCAATATCCTGAATCTTGAAAATATCTACTAGATACTTTAGATCAGCTGGCAGCAACAAATTAAAACCCCTGAGGTGAACAGGACCATAATATTCAGGGAGTTTCAGGCAGTAATCAGATTGTGACACTATAAATGGATCTCAGTTTTCCTCAAGACATCAACTCTGAGGAGATATTAGGGCTACCATATCTGGATGTCAAGAGTTCATATGAATGGTAAATGGCAATAAAGAGATAGAGAAAACACTTTTAAAACATTACTGTCATCTAATGGTTGCATGGAGTTTTGCAGCCGATAATATAGTGGTCCTAATAATATTCCATTTAAATTAATACATAATTAATGTCTGAAGGCAATGAAATTCCACAGATAACTATTATCCAAAGTATTACAAAATTATTTGACAAGACACAGACTATAACGTGCTAATGCATCTTGCGGAAATGGGTATTCAACTATCAAAACAATCATTATTATTTGAGCCTTTAACTACTGGAACAGAGAACACTCCCTTTCAGCTTCCTAGTACCTCAGTTTTGCCTATTAGAACAAATGAAATGCATTTCCATTCAGATAACTTTATTGTTTAACAACACTGAGAAACCTACATGCTTATGGATGTTCACCAGATTTTTTTACACATATAGACTGATTTCTAAAACATATTTAATACCTCTGTAGAACTTGATTTAAGTTCAAACACTACTAGGAGTGAGGAAGGTGATTGGCTTAGATGACTGAGCTGAAGCACTGAATGCTACTCAGAAGCATCTCTAATCAGGTTTACACTTCTCTACCCTCATTAGTCTCTGGGTGAATGTTATAGATTACACTATATTGGGAAAGGAGGAGGTACCAAAGGGAAGCTGATGGGGGAAAGACAGGAGAGGGCAGGAGCAAAGGATGCGGTCACAGGTATGGGGAAATAAGCTGAGAGATAAGGGGCAGCCCATTTCTGGGGAAGGTGGACTTATTGCTTAAGGCTTATACCGTCTATAGAGATTCTCAGTCATCCAGATCATGATTGTCCCAAAGGTGCTTTTTCAAGAGGCAACTGGACTTTCTGTTTTTTTCTTTGAAGATGTTTCTTACTTATGATCCAAGAAGATTCTTTAGCTGAAAAAGCTTCTTGGATCATAAATGAAACATATTTAAAGAAAAACCAGAAAGTCCAGTTGCCTCTTGAAAAAGCACCTTTGGGATAAGGCTTATACTGGTTTCTGGCCACCTACACTCAGTCCAAGGTTCTGATTTCAGAATTTCAGTGGCTCTAGACTCTGGGTGATTGGAAGCCACCCAGAATTCGAGATAAGCTGAGTGGCTATTTAAATACATAATAAATATTTAAATATATTAATGGTGCTTTCTTCCAATCATCATTAACAAATGAACCTTCTATTAAAATAATCAGCTATATGTGATTTCTGTTTCCTGAAATAACCTTCTAATGCGTCTGTTTCCAGACAATTAGAAGACATCTCTGTTGTGCTTTATTATTACTAAACTTACTCTGCTTCATGCACCAAATCTGGAAAAAAATATCATTGCAAGATTCCCATGAAATGGAATTTTCATTGAACACAGAAGACAGGTGTCCGACAGAGATTGGCAAGTTTTACCCAAACAGAATAAGAACATGGCAGAAGACTGGTGACTTATAAGACATTTTTTCCCTTTTGCACTTGTAAAATATAGCTGTGTAGAAAGGATTACTTAGCTAGTTAAGGTAGTTTCTGCATTTAACATAAGAAAACTTAAGCTTCGTATTGTAAATTTCTCCATACAGGGACTTAAAAAAATTATATAGCAAGCTAAGCAGATTGCAGCACTGTATCATAAAATATTCTCACCTGAACCTTTTATCTATATACCTATTTGCAGCAATTAAGATGAAGGTTTCTTGATTTATTTTTTTTTAATTACATTTATATGCCGCCCTTCTCCGAAGACTCAGAGTGGCTTACAATTTTTGGAGCACAACCCAATGCGCTCAGCAATATAGCCTTCATTCCATTGTATATGCCTGCTTATTACTAAGTGGCATTTTTACAAGGTCAGCTAATTGCCCCCAACAATCTTGGGTCCTCAATTTACCTACCCCGAGAGGATGGAAGGCTGAGTCAACCTTGAGCCTGGTGGGATTCGAGCCTACAGTAATTGTAGACAGCTGGATCTTAAGAGCAGGCATTTAACAGCCTGAGCCACCAAAGCTCAATTTTCCTAAAGTAATACCTACTTGAGAATAAAGAAAGATGCATACTAAAAATAATGTTTCCCATAAAATTATTCTTAGCAATAAGTCAACTGTCTGAGTTACAAAGTATGTTATCAGTCCATCCCTTGGTCTTGTCTGCAACAGACAATGTCATATTTAAAATATCTCTGGCTGAGGGGGCATTGTCTGAAAATTATGTTCAAGTCATTGATGAAATATGCTACCAAAGTTGTTGCAAAGTTGTTGTTGATTGTTTGTCCTTTATCCTTTTCATTTCTTCAAGAAAAGTATGCAAGGCTGCAAAAGCCAAAGATATTTTGAACTTCAGAGTAGACCCGAAGTTCTACACAAAATGTTGTATTGTCTGCTCCAGCTGCTGCCATTCCTGGAAAGCTGAAGAAATGTGTATTGCTATACCTCTCTTCCTTTGTAACGTCATAACTCTCAACACATAATTTTTGGCCTTTTGTTCTATTTCAGCCTATTACGTCTGAATCCTAAAAATGTATTGGATGCCCACCAGATGGCAATACAATCTTAAACCCTTAAATATACATAAACATAAACAACAAAAGTCAAATTGCTTCATTGTAAGGAAATTTTGAAAACTTTTGAGGTTACTGTGTTAGGGATTCTAGAAGTTTTGCTTACCTAAGTACTTGGAGAATAATTCTTATTTTGTGCCTATAGGTACAGATAAGTCCTTGACTTATGATCACAATTGAGCCCTAAACTTAGTTTGCTATGTGAGACATTTGTTAAGTGAGTTTTCTCTCATTTTACGACCTTTCTTGCCACAGTTGTTAAGTGAATCACTGCAATTGATAAGTTAGTAACCCGATTGTTAAGTGAATCTGGTTTCCCCTTGACTTTCTTTGTCAGAAGATCTCAAAGGTGATACAGCAATGATCATAAATACAAACCAATTGCTAAGCATCTGAATTTTGATCACATGATCATGGGGACAGTACAAAGGTCATAACTGTGAAAAACAGTCATAACGGTCATTTTTTCAGTGCCGTTGTAACTTTGTACAGTCACTTAATGAATTGATGTATGTTGAGAACTACCTGTAGTCTTTAATTTACAATCATTCATTTATCAACCATTCAAAGTTACAACAGCACTTTAAAAAGTAACTTATAACCAGTCCTCACACTTACAACCACTGCAGCATTCCCACAACTAAGAGATCAAAATTTGGGTGCTTGGAAACTGGCAAGTATTCTTTATGACAGTTGTAGTGTCATAGAGTCATGTAATTATCATTTGCAATCTTCTCAATTAGCTTCTGATAAGCAAAATCAATGGAGAAAACCAAATTCATTTAAGAATCACATGATTCACTTAACAAATTGTAATGATTTGTTTTGACAACAATGGCAAAAAAGGTCATAAAATTGGCCATGACTCTTTTAACAACTGCCCTGCTTAGGAACAGAAATTTTGGTCCCAATGGTGCTCATAACTACCTGTACTTTTGTTACATAGAGCACCCATTCCAGCTTTTAATCAACACAAAGCAGAATAGTTAATATCCAGCTTTGAGCACCTGAGATTCTTAATCTATGTTCTATATAAACTTGGTTCAATTACTGCTTTACAGATTTTGTCTCATACTTTTGATATCTGCAGTGGGGTAGAAAACTGTAAATTTGTTCTGTCACAGAAGACCGTAAATTTACTCTGTCAGTATAGCGTGTAAAAGCACATGCAATTTATACTGAGTTGCTTTCAGGTAGGCACCATCCATACACATATCCATTCAATTTTGGATAATAGTTCCACATCCAACAAAGGGATAGGTAACAGAGAGCTTCTATCATGCTTGACCTTTCCTTGACTGCATGGAAGCAGGAATGAATTGTTCAAAGGGAAACCTGATTCAAAATGTTACCTTCAGAGAATCCTATCCAAGTCTTCACCTTAACAACCAACAGGCTGACAAGTTTCTTTTCAAGATTGTGTTATTGTATATATAATGGTCCCATACTTATTCAGAAGCTACTGAATCAGTAGTGGGATTCAATTTTTTTTACTACTGGTTCAGTGGGTGTGGCTTGGTGGGCGTGGCAGGGGAAGGATACTGTAAAATCTCCAGTTAGAGGTGATATTTGCTGGTTCTCCGAACTACTCAAAATTTCCACTACCGGTTCTCCAGAACTGGTCAGAATCTGCTGAATACCACCTCTGTATTGAACCTGTCTCTATGGAATTTCTCAGTCAATCAGGTCATGGTTGTTCCAAAGGTACTTTTTCAAAAGGCAACTGGACTTTCTGGTTTTTCCTTTGAAGACATTTCGCTTCTCATCCAAGAAGCTTCTTCAGCTTTGAGCTAAGAGCTGAAGAAGTTTCTGGGATAAAAAGCAAAACATCTTCAAAGAAAAATCCAGGAAGTCCAATTGCCTCTTGAAAAAGCACCTTTGGGACTATTGAACCTGTGACATTGCAGTTTTTAACCCTATTGATTTCTCCCTGTCTCTAGGAGTCATGCTAGATAGATGAAGAAAAGAAAAAGATTCAGTTCTGACTAACATGGATTCTATTATATTACATATTTTATCCAACTTTTGTTGTCTGTTATCTTAGCAAAGATGGGCTATCTCTCTCTTCTAGATAGTATGATCAATCATATCCTACTCACAGTTATACATAAATAGCAATTATTTTCACCTGGTTTATATCTTGACCCTTTAGTCTGGCAAAAATGGCTTCAGCTGGTCCAGAATGCAGCGGCGCGGGCTGTGATGGGAGGATCCCGATACTCTCATGTTACACCCCTCCTGCGTGAGCTGCACTGGTTACCGGTTGCCCTCCAGGTGAGATTTAAGATGCTGGTGTTAACCTATAAAGCCCTTCATGGCATTGGTCCAGGATATTTGCGGGAGACCCTGCTGCTAACAACCTCCCAGCATCCCGTGCACTCCCATCGACAGGGCCTTCTCCGGGTGCCGTCAACTCGGCAATGCCGGCTGGCGGTTCCCAGAGGGAGGGCCTTCTCGGTGGGTGCACCCACCCTATGGAACCAGCTCCCTCTGGAGCTCCAGGTGGCCCCTGACCTCCGCTCTTTCTGCTGCAACCTAAAAACCTGGCTGTTCCAACTAGCCTACCTGGACTGATGGGGTTGGGGGAGGGTATTTAAACGTATTTTACTTTCGCTATATTTATAAGACCTTGGTTTAATCATTTTTTAATATTTGTATATTTGTATCCAGATTGTTTTAGTTTGTAAGCCGCCCTGAGTCCTTCGGGAGATAGGGCAGCATAAAAGTCTCATTCATAAATAAATAAATAAATAAATAAATAAATAAATAAATAAACAAACAAACAAATAAACAAACAAATAAATATCAAAAATATCAATTATAACTTTAACATTGTTGGGAAAAAAATCCATGCCATGAATATAAGTATGTACAGGGGTGGGATTCAAAAATCCCAACAACCCGGTTGTAGCCATGGTGGGTTTCGTCTACCAGAACTTCCGGGAAGGCTGTTTTTCGCCTTCCCCAGAGTCTGGAGGTTTCCCTCGGGCCTCTGGGAGGGTGAAAATGGCCTCCCCTAGGCTCTGAACACCCTCTGGAAGGCGGAAACAGGCCTGTTTCAGGACTTCCGGAAGGACTTTTTTTCACCCTCCAAGAGCCTGCACTAATCTGCATCCAAAACGGGCCGCATGGGGAGCGAAGGGGAGGGGTGGGTGGGGCTAGGTGGTTGGTTCAACTACTGGTTCAGTGAACCAGATGTAAATTTATCATTCCGATTTCCAGAACCGGCCTGAACCAAATGAATCCCACCCCTGGGTATGTATAATAGTATGTATGTATGTGTGTGTGTTTGTGTGCATATGAAACCATTATTATGTCAAGTATATAGGTAGATTTTATGCTTAAAAAGCCATATGCATTTTTCTATCTGGATTATAAACAACAAAAAGATAATAGCAACATAAAAAGCCCTGCTAAAATCTTTTGAATGATATAGTAGATGAAAAAAATTCTTCACTCCATATTTCATGAAGCCAAACAATGTACTATTCAATGATGAAGGATACAATGTTTATTTTGTCAAAAATCTGAATGCATCACACAGTTTCTGATACTCAGCATATAAATTAAAGAGCTGCAAGTTGCAGTTACAAATACGAACTATTGATTGCATCTAAGAAGAGAATATACATGGAAAGACTAGAGAGCTACCACATTTGTTTTGCTTGGAGACACATATGCTTTCTCTGAAAACTTGCAAATATCATTACACATATTTGTTCAATTGGTTAACAAATATCAATACACATAAATTACATTATCTAGAGCTGAAAAGGATCAGGCATTAATGAATAGTTGTGACAGTTCAGATTTATTGAGGAAAGAAATACTTAAATAAAAATGTTTAATTAATTTAAAGAGTTGCCAACAGGTACCATGTACAATCTCATGTGTGCTCCGAAGCACACATTTTCTCTTTGACTCCAAAGTGCAGTGCAGTTCCAGTAAAGAAGAATTATTCAGGCATATTTTAATTAAATTCTTTTTAACAACTGAAGCATGATTTAAATGTAGGATTCATAGTCTAAAGACTCATGGGAACACAGATAGACATTCAAGAAAACTTCCATCAAGAGAATTCATAACAGAGCTTTTCCAGGTCAAAAAAAGGAGAGAATAGAAAGGAAAATCCAGCATTTAACTATGGCTCTACAGGTGAAACTCGAAAAATTAGAATATCGTGCAAAAGTTCATTTATTTCAGTAATGCAACTTAAAAGGTGAAACTAATATATGAGATAGACTCATTACATGCAAAGCAAGATAGTTCAAACCGTGATTTGTCATAATTGTGATGATTATTTATTTATTTATTTATTTATTTATTTATTTATTTATTTATTTATTCGACTTATATGCTGCCCCCTCTCCCAAGGGACTCGGGGCAGCTCACACTAAAATACAATACAACAATAAATTACTTAAAACTATATTAAACAGGTTATAAGCCGAAATAAGCAATTTATGGCTTACAGCTCATGAAAACCCCAAATCGACAATCTCAGAATATTAGAATATTGTGAAAAGGTGCAATATTCTAGGCTCAAAGTGTCACACTCTAATCAGCTAATTAAGCCATAACACCTGCAAAGCGTTCCTGAGCCTTTAAATGGTCTCTCAGTCTGGTTCAGTAGGAATCACAATCATGGGAAAGACTGCTGACCTGACAGTTGTGCAGAAAACCATCATTGACATCCCCCATAAGGAGGGAAACCCTCAAAAGGTAATTGCAAAAGAAGTTGGATGTTCCCAAAGTGCTGTATCAAAGCGCATTAATAGAAAGTTATGTGGAAGGGAAAAGTGTGGAAGAAAAAGGTGCACAAGCAGCAGGGATGACTGCAGCCTGGAGAGGATTGTCAGGAAAAGGCCATTCAAAAGTGTTGGGGACTTTCACAAGGAGTGGACTGAGGCTGGAGTCAGTGCATCAAGAGCCACCACACACAGACGGATCCTGGACATGGGCTTCAAATGTCGTATTTCTCTTGTCAAGCCGCTCCTGAACTACAAACAATGTCAGAAGTATCTTACCTGGGCTAAAGAAAAACAGAACTGGTCTGTTGCTCAGTGGTCCAAAGTCAACTTTTGCATCTCATTTGGAAACCAAAGACCCAGAGTCTGGAGGAAGAATGGAGAGGCACACACTGCAAGATGCTTGAAGTCCAGTGTGAAGTTTCCACAGTCTGTGTTGATTTGGGGAGCCATGTCATCTGCTGGTGTTGGTCCACTGTGCTTCATTAAGTCCAGGGTCAATGCAGCCATCTACCAGGAGATTTTGGAGCACTTCATGCTTCCTTCTGCAGACGAGCTTTATGGGGATGCTGACTTCATTTTCCAGCAGAATTTGGCACCTGCCCACACTGCCAAAAGCACCAAAATCTGGTTCAATGACCGTGGGATTACTGTGCTTGATTGGCCAGCAAACTCGCCTGACCTGAACCCCATAGAGAATCTATGGGGCATTGCCAAGAGAAAGATGAGAGACATGAGACCGAACAATGCAGAAGAACTGAAGGCCGCTATTGAAGCATCCTGGTCTTCCATAATACCTCAGCAGTGCCACAGGCTGATAGTTTCCATGCCACACCGCATTGAGGCAGTAATTGCTGCAAGGCCCAAACCAAGTACTGAGTAATGCATGCTTATACTTTTCAGAGGTCGATATTGTTCTATGTACAATCCTTGTTTTATTGATTGCATGTCATATTCTAATTTTCTGAGATTGTGGATTTGGGGTTTTCAGGAGCTGTATGCCATAATCATGACAATTATGGCAAATCACGGCTTGAACTACCTTGCTTTGCATGTAATGAGTCTATCTCATATATTAGTTTCACCTTTTAAGTTGCATTACGGAAATAAATGAACTTTTGCACGATATTCTAATTTTTCAAGTTTCACCTGTATGTTAGTGGCTCTCCATCCATTATTCTGACGTATTATGAAATACAACAAAACATAGCGTTTAGTTAATTTGCTTATTATAACATATTGTGAACTGCACATTCTCATAATTCTTCTGAGTGAGGTTAAAATCTAATTAGTATGCCTGATTTTAGGATCAGGATACTTATGGCTGCTATTTATAGAGGCTTTAACAGACAAAAAATAACACAATTGAATTGAGAATAGGACCTTGAGAAAAATGATTGAACAGAGATTTTGGACATACATTTCAAGTTGCAAAGAATCAGTAAAAGATTAAAATAAAGTTTATTGGGAAAAAACAATAAGAGTTGGTTTATGGTTGAATAAAGCAGAGCTTGGAGCTGTTGAGAACTTTTTTTAAGTTTGAGGAAGCCTCTCTGAAAAAAAAAAGATCTCCAGGCTAAAACTGGTGGTCAACTTAGCATAAAGTTATACTAGTGAAGAGGTAATAAAATGCCAGTAGGATTCTGTAAGTAGTCTGGCGGAAGGGAGATTTTAGGCAAAGAGATCTAAAAAGTAAATCAACCTGAAAATCAAGGGCAACCAAAAGGATGGAGGAAGAAAAATGTTGTTTCATATTGGCTCTGTTTGGGGGGAATAGGACTACATTCAGTTTAGTGAAATCTGGTTTCAGAGACGAAATGATTGAGATATTTCTTAAATGTTATCAATTATATCCTATCATATAAAATCTCAGTAAAGTTTAGATACTCCAAATGACATGCAGAATAAATAGTCTATGTCAGTGATGGTGAACCTTTTGGGCCCTGAGTGCCCAAAGCACACACGCATGCGTACACACATACCCAAAATGCAAGGCATATCCCTGTGCATGTGTGTGCCCCCTGCGCATGTGAATGTGCCCCCTGCATGTGCCCTGCCCCCCATGCTTATGTGGCAGAGACCAGCTGGCCGGTGGGAGGTGCACACACACAGGTTCACCATCATGGGTCTATGGCTACGTTGAAGAACAACACTCATAAGAGTTGTGGAGTTTTGTTTTTGGTCTGATTGCTTAGATAGTGTATTGTAAATGTCATTAAAAAAGAGCAGGGTCCCAACATTTTTAAAAGGGGCATCTATACTGATATTAAAGGCAAAATAATCAAGAACATAGGTGGTATTTTGAATAGGAAACACACTATCATAATGTATTGTATATCATTCTTTCAACCCATCTATATTCATTTTATTTATCAACATGCATATTTTGTCATCAGGAAATAAAGAGCATTACTAACATTTTTGTTCTAATGCTTTTATTTTATTTATTGACTTTACTATGTTCTGCTTTTTAAAACAAACCCTCAAAGCATCTATTTATTGTATGAATAAAATTTGATTCTTAATGAATGTTAAAATAACTAACCTTATTATGCCCAGTATCATAATTCTAACCCTTTGGCTGGTTTCTACATAGTATGCCTAATGATGCCCTTAGGAACTATGTACATATTTTTATGTCATTAATCTACAGGTATGTCAATAATAACTAGTTCCTAAATAAATAGGAAATATTTTAAAAAATTACACAGCACATCTTTGTAGGATCGAGAGCTATAACCCTACAAATAATAATTAAATTCTTCTTTAAGCCTGAAACAAATCATTTTCCCCAAAAGACGACAGTGAGCATCACTGCTGTTGTTTAAGATTACACTATTCAGAAACAAAAGGGAATAATCAAAGAATATTAAAGTAAATGGTTTTCAGAGGAACAGAACAATGGACCTAATACCTCAAATCTCTGATTGCTGACTTTTTTGCCCTTCTTATTCCAGACAATTTTAGGCCTTGGGTCTCCCGTTGCTTGACAGATGAATGAGGCGACTCCTCCAGAGACCCCTGTCTGGTCAAGAGGTGTTCTTGCAAACTTTGGTGGTGCTAAAAAAAGAAAGAGTAAAATAAATCCAAGCAAGAGCTCACCAAAAGAATATGTCAGGATGTCAAAAATATTAAGCCAAAACAAATAACATTCACTTTCAGAGCAAAGCTTTGAAAGAAAAGGCAAGCTGATATACAGATAGTCCTTGAGTTATGTCCGATCATTTAGTAACCATTCAAAGTTACAATGGACCTTCCTGGGGGTATGTACAACCCACTTCCACAGTTCTTACAGTCACTCCTCCACATGATCAAGTTTTGGGCATTCAGCAACTGTCCCACATTTTCAGCTGTTTGTAATCATGTGTTCATGTTTTGTGTCATTTTTGCTGAAAATTGGCGTTTACTTCCAGTTTTCAGCAAAATAGTCCACAGCAAACAATTGGTTTGCTCAATGATATGGTGTTTGCTTAATGACCATTGCAAAAAAGGTTGTGAAATCAGGTCAGTAATGTGGGTGATCTGCTTTACAACTGTCACAACTGTAAGGGACAGGCTCCATTCTGATCATAAATCAAGAACTACCTGTAACACAATTAGCTACATTATAATATGCCAGTTCTGTGCCGCATTTAACATATTATCATATTGATATTGTCAGAAATCTTATACATATATAATGCATAAACTAGAAAAAAAATCAAATTGCAGTTCCCTGCTTGTTGTACAGTGTCTTCAGTTATAAAATCATAATCAATGTGCTATATTTTAAAATACATAATTTTACATACAAATATAAAATTAAAATTTTATAGCAAAGCTTTGCTGACATAATTACCCAACTTAGAAAACTGTTCTCCAGAAATATTTGATTTGCTCCATGAACCATTTCTATCAAAACCAGAAACCATATGTAGCAAAGACTGCAATTAACAAATTTATAGTTTCTGCTTCTTAAAGATATTATCCTCCTAGGCTCAAAAATTCAAAGATATGGTAACTGTAGCCAGAAATGAGATTAAGGGCAAAAGTTGACAAAACCTAAACAACGTATTAATGTGCAAAGGCATCACAGTGACAGCAAAAGTGAGAACCATCAAGACATACTAGTTTTCCTGTTGTAATATATGGCTGTGAAAGAACAACCATCAGAAAGTTTAAATAAAGAAAAACAGATGTCTTTGAAATGTAGTATCAGAGAAGATTGTTAAGAATAAGTTGGACTATAAGGAGAACAAATAATTAAATACTCCATGAAATAAAATCAAACTGTTCACTGGAAACACTAATAATGAAGCTAGAGCTATTTTGAAGACGTAATGGGAAGGTAAGATTATTTGTGAAAAACTTGACATTTGAAAAAATGAAAGGCAATCAACAAGAGGTCAATAGAAGACAAAATAGCTAGATGCTACTATGAGCTTATAACAACTGAAAGAGCAACTACTAAAAAACCCACTCCTGATGTCTGTTCTTGGGTCATGAGTTGGAAATGATTGAATGGTTGACTAACAACAAACTTCAGCCTCAAAAAACAATGTGTTATCAAGTTATATCTGTATTACATCTGCAACACTTACCCAAGAAGGACAAGTTAACAGAAGGTAGACTGATACATAGGAATAATTTTGCATTAGAACTATGCAGGCCTCACAACCTTTTTGTGGTGATTGTTGCTTTAAAACTTATATTGATTGATCTACTACTAGGCAAGGATCTAGTCAGTGGACAACAAAACTGCTGGATGTTTTCTACTCAACTGTGTACAGAAGGGGGAGATCTTGGAGTCCACCACAATTGTGTGAAATCATTTTCACATGGTCATGAGGAAAACAGTCTGATATCAGTACAGGACATGACCAAAACAAAAGAGGGATGGAAAACATCATTATCATACAAAAGAGAATGGTTCTATAATAGTGTGTACATAATCAGAAGAAAGAGGTACAAGAATTTGAATCTTAATTTTACTATAAATAGAACTTGAATCTCTTACATTGAAGCCAAAAAAAATTATTTTGTAATGGATTCATTATTTTTTCTATAATAAAACATGTAAGAAGCTTTTACAGTATAGGCTTATAGCATATGGTGGTGCAATGGCTCAGCAGTTAAGAGTGCGGACTTGTTGGCTGGAAAGCCGGCAGCCCAGGTTCAAGACCCCAGTGCCATGTGATGGGGTGAGCTGCTTTCCTAGCCCCAGCTCCTGCCAACCTAGCAGTTTGAAAACATGCAAATGCACATAGATAAATTGGTACCACCCCTATAATTGGCAACAACTAGATGAATAAAATCTGCAGGGGCTCCTTTACCTTTTTTTTTTACAGTACATGCTTAGTGCTAATTTATTTACTTATAGTTTAGCTTGCCAAGGGAAGCCTACAGTTGAAATCAATAAAATAAGGCCCATTTATGATTCACTGTGGAACAGAAATCCGAGTCCCTGAACCGTACTGAGTCCCCACTTCTGGAGACAGAACTGCCAGATTCCTGCCTCAAGATTTTGCCTAGTGCCTCAACTGCTACATCTAAAAGTTAAGGGAAAAATAAAGCTGAAAGCAAGATCACAAACAAAAACATCACTTCTAGGGCAAGAAGTAACTTTCCATATATCTGACCCAATCACACCAATTATAAAACTGTAATTTGCAATATTTCACATCATGACAGTTCAAGATAACATGAATTATATATTCATGATACAGTAAGTAGGCCTTTTCCTGGGAAAAAACACAACTACTAAAGAAGGTGCAGGCAAATTCTGTTTTTAGTGCCCATATATCTTGAAAATTATTCTGAACACTTTATTATTTATTTATTTATTTTATTTATTTTGTCAATCGCTTACAAGATAATAAGGATAAGGATAAACATGGTTATGAATACATGAAATGGATACGAATAAGGGAAAAAAAGAGACAATAGGACGGGGACGGTAGGCACGTTGGTGCGCTTATGCATGCGCCCTACAGACCTCTTAGGAAAGGGGTGAGGTCAATAGTAGACAGTCTAAGGTTAAAGTTTTTGGGGTTTGGGGAAGAAACCACAGAGTCAGGTAGAGTATTCCAGACATTGACCACTCTGTTGCTGAAGTCGTATTTCCTGCAATCAAGTTGGTGCGGGTTACCTTGAGTTTGTATCTATTGTGTGCTCTTGTATTGTTATGGTTGAAGCTGAAGTATTCATTGACCGGAAGGACATTGCAATGTATGATTTTATATACTATACTTAGATCGGACCAAAGGTGGCGTAGTTCTAGGTTGTCTAGGTCTAGAATTTCAAGTCTGGCGGCATAAGGTATTCTGCAACGAGTAGAGGAGTGGAGAACCCTTCTTGTGAAATATTTCTGGACTTTCTCAACTGTGTTAATATCAGATACTTGATGCGGGTTCCAGACTGATGAGCTGCATTTGAGTATTGGTCTAGCAAATGTTTTGTATGCCCTAGTTAGTAGTGTGATATTACGGCATTCTGAACACTATATATCCTTAGCACCTAACAAGAAGGAATGGATAAAAACTAATCAAGGAGAGAAGCAACCTAGAATTAAGGAGAAAATTAACTACAAAAATAGCAAGTACAAGCTAACTGAAAACTTAGTACCAGTCTAGAACTTTGCATACTTAATTGATTTTACAAGGGAAGGAATATGGTTACCTGAAATGCAACTACTTAATTAGAATCATAAAATAACAGTTGGAAGGGACCTTGGAGGTCATCTAGTCCAACCCCACTGCTCGAGCAAGAAAGTCTATTCCAAATATTTGCCTCTATCCAGGATTGAATTAACAGCCTCCTGATTGCCAGGTTGAGAGCTCTACCTCTAGGCTACCAGAGTTGCATAAATTAACGATTAGTAACTTTTACATTTATAAATACACTAATTTTTTTTGTGTGGAATTGATAATTAATTTGAATATTTTATTTTCAAAACCGATAAGAAAACCAAGGCTAATACCAATAAGAATCAAGATCAATTTTTTTGTTAATTAACAGTACTGGGCCAATGTAAGATCTGGAAAACATTTTTTTTCCCTTTCAAACAGTGATGTGTGTTTAACATAGTTCATTAACATAGTGGCTTTTTTTAATCAATGTGAAAACATTTAAAACTATATATCCTACCAACAGACAGAATGGACTCCACTAAACACACAGCATGTGCCTATACATTGGTGGGATTCAAAAAACTTTTACTACCGGTTCTGTGGGGGTGGCTTGGTGGGCGTGGCAGGGGAAGGATACTGCAAAATCCCTATCCCACTAACCTGCTTTCCAGCTCTGTTCTCCTGTGCAGGGCAACAAAAGAAGACCCAGCTGATCAGCTGGGACTTGGGAGGCAGAGAAGAAATGGGGACGGGGCCAGTTAGAGGTGGTATTTGCTGGTTCTCGAACTACTCAAAATTTCTGGTACCAGTTCTCCAGAACTGCTCAGAACCTGCTGAATACCACCTCTGTGCCCATACATATAATAGGCATATCCTATGTATATGTATGAGTGTGCCCACATACCCCCACATAGCATATGCCCATGAATTGATAGTTAGTTGAGAAATAAATTAATACATTTCAGTGAAGTTTATGACTTATGATGATGGTCTGGTGCCTGGAGGCGGTGCAGGTCTGGATGGGGAGGAACAGGCTCAGGCTCAACCCAGCCAAGACCAAGTGGCTGTATGTGCTGGCGTCTCGAGTTGTCCAGGATATTCCACCATTAACTATGGGGGGAGAGGTGTTGCCCCCCGTAGATAGGGCATGCAACTTGGGCATCCTCCTGGATGCACAGCTCAGTTTGGAGGAGCAGGTGGGAGATGTGGCCAGGGGGGCATTTGCCCAGGTTCTCCTGGTGCGCCAGTTGCGACCCTACCTGGACTGAGACACCTTATGTATGGTCACTCATGCACTTGTCACTTCCCGTCTGGAATACTGCAATGCTCTCTACATGGGGCTGCCCTTGAGGACCACCCAGAGGCTTCAACTGGTCCAGAATGCAGTGGCGCAGGTTGTGACGGGAGTGTCCCGATACTCCCATGTTACACCCCTCCTGCATGCGCTGCACTGGTTACAGGTTGCCCTCTGGGTGATATTCAAGGTGCTGGTTTTGACCTATAAAGCCCTTCATGGCTTAGGACCAGGATATTTATGGGAGACCTTTCTGCCAGCGACTGTTTCCCATCATCCTGTGTGCTCTCACAGACAGGGCCTCCTCGGGGTTCCATCAGCCAGACAATGTTGGCTGGTGATCCCTAGGGGTAGGGCCTTCTCTGTGAGAGCACCCACCCTTTGGAACCAACTGCCCCTGGAGCTCCGGGTGGCCCCTGACCTCCGCTCCTTCCTGGCCTAAAAACATGGTTATTCCAACTTGCTGACCTGGACTGAGGGTGGGCTATATGGGGAGTTTTAAGGATTGTTTTTAGTGTTTTAATTACATTTTGGGTTTCTACTAGATTTAATTTCTTTTTAATTGTATATTTGTATTGTTTTTATTATGCATGCTTGAGTCCTTAGGGAGATGGGGCAGCTTAGAAATCCAATTAACAAACAAACAAATAAATAAATATGACAAAGAGAATCCTTGTTCATAAAGTTAGACTTAAATTTACATAATGCATACTTGTGGATTATATAATACGCAAGACTAATTCTGAATGGATGATGAAAATCCTTTATAAATATATACATAAAAGTAGATTAGTATTATCTGCTTGTCATAACTATGATTTCATTTCATTCAGAGAAAGCAGTTAATCAGGGCTGGGGTCCTGGTTTATACTAACTACTGGATTACACCAATTTTTAAACCAAGAGAAAAACCCATAGAATATTTGATTTAGATAAATACATGAAGTCCCATTGAGAAAACAGATTTTAGATTGCAGTCATGGGGAGACTGAATTGTTCCATGTCCCTTCTATATTTCAAGATACAGTATTTAAAATTAGATATATTTAAGTAAGTACTTACTTAAAGTAACTTAAAGTGAATCACTATTCCTGAGAGTTTACATTTTTATTAAGACTAGAATTTAAGTACTTAAAACATGTTTTATTTCTGTGATTTTTTTTCATCATAATTCTTACTAGTTAAAGTATACTAAAAGGCTTATTGTGAGAAGAACATGATCCACGACCCAAAAAATCCCTGAAGGAGTTTTTGACAGCTGCTCTTCCCTGAGTCAGATGGGCTTCCAATCATTTTGGAATTATTTGGGAGGAGCTCAGGGATAAGTGGGCAGTGAATTCAACTGCCTTCTTTTGCAGGCAGCAATCTTAAATATTTAGATGACTGAGAATCTCCACAAACATTAAGGGATGAGTTTCATGTTCTGTTGCTTTTCTTTATCTTAAATCATTTTCTTTTGAATATAAAGATGGCATTCATCTTTACATCTATCTACACATACTGTCAGAACATCCAATATAGAAACATGCAACATTGCAGCCATGGGAATTAGTAGCCCACCTTGTTTCTAAATTACAATTCCCAACTATGAGCTAAAAGTGAGCAGTAAAACAATATTCTGCTAAGTGGTTTACCACTGCTATTTCTTTCCCATCCTTCCGATGTTGCTCTGTATCTATTTGTAGTTTCTAAGCCTTTTCAGCTACAGATTGTTAAATCTGTTCTTTGTAAATAAACAAATCAATAAGAGTTACAGATAAATATTAGGAATTATGCCAAAGTTTTAATATTTCATCTAAGAGTTAATATTACTAGGCATATCCAGCACACTTAGTAGATTTGGTTGCCCTTGATTTCTTTTTTAAATGATTTTCATAGCAGAGTCATTTATAGCATTCACTGCTAATTTACTCATTAATCATAATTTATCACATCAGTTATGCTGATCATCATTATAAGCAATTACTGCTCCTTAATTCTAACCTGTGCTTACAATGTACCTGCAAATTGGCTTGTGCAAGAAGTTAATTAGCTTTTATTTCTAAAAGGGCAAGCAAGTGAGAATGATTTCATAAAATCTTTCTAACTGCTAAACAAAGCTTTCTCTGGAATTTTGCTGAGGGTATAAACTGTCAATCACATACCAAGCCTGACACATTGTTATGAATGTGATTATATTAAGGATAACTCCATTCAGAAATCACCAAACGTTCATCTCGAACCTAAGGTTTGCTAAACCTATATATCTAGGACAGTGGTGGCTAACCTTTTTGGGCTCCTGTGCCAAAAATTGGGCGCACGTTTGCATGCTTATGCTCATGTGCCAGCACCCAGAAGGCAATGCGCGTGCCCCTTACGCCCTCCATGCATGTGTGCGAAATCCCCACCCTCACCCCCTTACCTGCACTGTGCCTCACAGCTGATTTTCGGCCAGTTTGAGGCCTTTTTCGGCCTCCCAGAGGCTTGAAGAAGGTTTCTGCAGGCTTCAGCAGGCTTTGCAGGCCAAAAACTAGGCCCGCTTCATCACTTCCATCATAAGAAGTGATGAAACGGGCCTAGTTTTCATCCTGCAAAGCCTCCAGAAGCCTTCCTCAAGCCTTTGGGAGGCCAAAAAAGGCCTTAAGCCAGCCAAAAATCAGCTGTGAGGCACGCCCATGCACAGTGAAGTAAGTTTGCCTGTAGCTTGCGTGCCAGCACAAATGGCTCTGCGTGCCACTTGTGGCATGTGTGCCATAGGTTTGCCATCACAGATGTAGGATAAATGAAGTGTTCATTACTAATCACAACCTCAGAATTATTTATCTATAAATGTTTATAGTATATTTTAAAATACATTTTCACTGCACAGGTGGTTAAAATTAGTAACATTTTTTACTTCATCTTATTAACCACAATTGTGCTATTTATTTTAATCAGCTCATGTGTATAAATCACAGACACTGGTCTTTTTCTTTTGAATATAACCTTTTATACTTATAAAGCATTAATTTCCCTAGAACTATCTTTTATTTTACTACATATAAACTCTGTCAAACCATAAAGATCTCAGCATACTATTAATTCAAAAAACAATAAAAATGAGTAATATTTATGAGTATCAATTAATTTCAAAGCAAACATATTCATTTACTCCCATGTGACAAATAGTCATATCCAAGTATTTCAAAGTTAAACAATGCAGATTTAGCAAACTGACACTTATAGATATGAATGAAATTTATTTGGGGAAAAAGAACCCTATAAGGACTTTTGTAAAATAGTCACTGGAAGTAGACTATGACACTGTTTGTTAAGGTTACAAAGAAAATATTCTGTCTAACCCCTTTTTGTCCAGACCCAAACATTGTTACACAAATGTTCCCACCATGATGTACTGAGTCTCTTCCTACTGTTTCAGTGAGATGTGAGAGACATTTTATTAATACATGCTTTATGGTTTAATATTTCAAAAAGTTTCTGATTGCATGGATAATAATGATGCAGTATATTGAAAATGTTATTAAATGAAAAACAGGATGTTAAACAATGAATTACATGTAGGAACAATGTGCTATATTTCTCAGGTCCCAAATTACTGTATATTTGAATAACTAGCTCTATTATGAATCTGGGATTCTGTAATTGTCATGGCTGCCTATTTTATTTATGATGATTATACCCTTTTAGAAATATGTTACCAAGACTTGAGGGCAAAGAAAAATTCTAAACCAAGTCAAACAACAGTATTTTTCTGTCCACAAATTAATTTACAGTTTATATTGCTTAACTGAATAAAACAAAATATTTTTTCACACATATTCAAAGTTGTAGAAATGTTTTAAATTAATTCTGTTTACTAATATTTTCAGGATGGAAGGGAAATGTAGCTGAGGATTTTCTCATAATGTATTCATTTTTTACAATACAAAAGTTATTTTTGGCATGTTGAGATTAATAAGATTATTTGTTGATCACTTATATGCAAGTGCAGAGACTCCAACTCAACAGCAATACCATTACCCCAAAGTTATAACAACAGAGAAGATGAACATGAGTAGTTTAGGGTATTTTTTTTTATCAAAGGCTAAGTCAAGATTTTCTCTCAAAAATGATGGTCTTTTTAGAGACATTCTGAAACATAAATAATATTTTTTATCAGTGAATAGACTTCCAGAATAGAAAGACTGTATTTATGCAGTTTATTTGTTGAGAAATAAACTAAGGAGAGAAAGATGATAGGCTAGATGAAGAACCATTTTAGTCTGGGACGATGATTTGATGAAATTTGTATTGCTGATATCTTTCACAACCCTGAGACTGCCATGCTGAATTGTAAATTAATGCATGAATTTATAACATATACATTGTAGTACAATGTTTTCAAACTCTTAAGTGTTACGTGAGTTATTAGCCCAAGGGTCAACATATTTTTTTCATTCACTGATATAAACATTTCTTGTGAATTCAAAGCAAAGAAATGAAGATTATCAAGAAGCACAGTATTTTGAAAAACAGATGAGAAACTTTGTTTCACTTTAACCATTTAATTGTCAGTATGTTGCCTTACCTAGTGTACTAATATTTAGTTTTATTACTGAGTTGACACCTAGTATATTTGTCAGAACATATCTATATAATCTAGAAACCCAAATACTGGTTTTCTATTTTGTCTCTTTCCTTATTGAACAAAGTGATATTTTTATGAAGTCTTTTTCATATTCTGTTTTTCCTTATTTTCTTGCCTAGCAGAGATCTTATTTCCTGCTTCTCACCTTCTTGGAACCTTTCTGGCATGACAGTCATCCCTCACCATCCTCATTCTTGGTTGCATTTTCTTTCCTAAACGCCTGGCTTGTCTCTCCTGGCTAAGTCATGCTTCTCTTCTACCACTGCCTGATAGGTAGGGGCCACCTTAGAAGTAGTGCTCCCCACGGTAGAATGCAAGAATGGGCAGAAGTTCTCTGATGTCAGCACTGCTCAACTCAGGAAGCTTTTAGCTCTTCTCATACAAATGATCCAGTACTTACTGAATCATTTTAAATAATTGATAGATCACATACTTAACATGAATCCAATGACCATAAACAAGGCACCAAAAGTTGAACAGACTGATATGGTGGAAGGAAGGAAGGAAGGAAGGAAGGAAGGAAGGAAGGAAGGAAGGAAGGAAGGAAGGAAGGAAGGAAGGAAGGAAGGAAGGAAGGAAGGATTAACCGAGTATCATTAAGTGTTTCACATTTACTTTTAAGTTCCTCTAATTAAAAAAAATAAGCTCATTGTCAGAAAAATTGTATGGCTTTATCAGGGCAACAATCTAAGCAAGTATACAAGATCATGTTAAAAGAGTTTGCATTCAGAGAAGCAGTTGAGTAACTTAATGAAGTATCAAAACAATGTTTAGCTCTTGATTTGCTATTAAAAAGATGTTATAAAGTATTTTAAAACTAACATACAATCATATATGTTTAGATCTGTTTATGTCTAAAATCATATAGCATGTCATATATACAACGAAGACTATATATTAATGCATGCAGGGTGTATATAATAAATAATGAAGTATAAAATCTGGATATAGCTTTATCTGAATTTTTTAAAAGAAGAATCTGCCCTTTAATCCATATTAAGCTTTTATCCAACAGAAAATGAAAAGCATAAAGCTTCTTGAAGCTAAAAGGTTAGACACTTCATCCCTCTGGAATGGTACATAACCTTGTCATAGTCACTAATTTACTGAAAGAAAATTCTCCTTCAAGCTTTCTCTCTTCTTTTTTTCTTTTTTTGCTGCTGTTCCTTTTTCATATTTTAATGTCTGCTAGCGATGCATGAATTATTTGGTAACTACGATCTGAAGCTGCCTTTCACCATGTAAAGTCAGATAAGAGAGTCTTAAAATGCCAGACAAATTCATCTTGTTTCAAAAGACTGTTTCCTCTAGTATGAAAAAAAATGGAACACAGGGTTAAGTTTAAATTATTTTAAATATTTGTGAAGCATTCATCTTTATATTTATTTTAAATAACATCAACAAAAATCTAAAAAACCTCATAAAATAAATCCAAGTAATCCACACTCCTAAAACAATGCTATAATTTGGTTATTAAGTACACCACTGTGTGATAAAACCACATATAAGTAATACAACAGAGTGCATTTTTAATAAATGTATTCATTTATGTATGTAGGGGATTTTTGATAGGAAATCTGCTTTTACTGATCTAGAAAAAATAAATAGTGTAACAGCATACATGCATGATATTCACTATGCTGAGGATATTCTGGCCTTTGAATGAGGCTATATTTTATGAGATTAAATGTGGTTACAGCCAACAACTGATGCATTTAAAAATGGGAATTTCCATTTTTGAACTAATTTTCCCATACTCTCTACTAAAGAAGATACTTTCAAAATTAGGATACCCCTCTTTATTAATCTTCTCATCCATTTTCCTGTCAAACTTAATTTAAAAATTGAACTCTTCTATCCTTGAATTAATTTTTCTAAAGCTTCCCTAGAGCAAGACTCTTTTAATACTATGGAGCAGAAGCAGCAGCTACCTCACCTTAGTCTTAGAAGATCAACCACTGATGGTACAAATTAGTCTGTAATCTGATAAATGCTTCTGCTTTTAATTAGAGCAGCCAGAAACAGGCTGTGAAGGAAAAAAGGAATTGAAGTATGGGGGGCTTTGAGGTAGAAGTTCCAGAAGGCTATGTCTATTTGGGCATCTTTATCTGTCCTAAATGGGACAGCAATTCAAGACTGGGCACAATTAGATTCACTTCTTGGGTATGAAATAACTACTTGAAGAAAAGATGGCAACTGGGACAAAGAAAGCATTTTCAAAGATTCATCTTGTGCATCAGTTGTACCTGTTATTGAATCAGGAGATGCTCCAGATTGTCACTCATGCTTTAGTATGCTCATGACAGGATTATTGCAATGCAGTCTACATAGGAGTACTGTTAGACTACTCGAGAGGCTAGGTGTGGTCTAGAATGGAAGTAACAACTGGTAAATGTTGGTATGCTCTTGTGACACTCAGTGAGTTGCACTGCTTACCATTTGGCTTTAGGTACAATTCAAGGTGCTGCTTGCTACCTAAGCCATTCTTAGTATTTTTATGTCATAGCACTTGATATCGAGAACAACATCTCCGCTCCCAACATCTCCCAAGCATCACATGGCTCCTACCCTTCATGATGTTCAAGAAGTCTTTGAAAACCTGGCTTTTGCCCCAAGGTGAAAACCGAGCTCCTATACAAATTTATTTGATTGAGGGATTGTTTTTTCAACCTTATTGGATTTGTTTCTTGCTATTTTATGGTTTTATTATTACTTATGGTTTTGTTTTTTTAACACATTTGACAGCCTCTAAGTAATAGATAAATTAGAACCCTCTACTGTCAGTACAATAGCTGACATACTGTAGAAACCAGGGATGGGATTCAACCAGTGTTACTACTGGTTCGGTGACTATGTTTTGTGCGCGCATGCTATGCACACATGTACACAAACCATAAGTTGTGCCACCTGGACAGCTGAAAAGCGCTGTGCATAGGTGTGCAGCATTTGAAAAGCCTCTTTTTTTCCTGCTTTTTTTTACCTCAGCTGTGCCGCGCAAAGCAGCTGAAGTTGAAAAAGCAGGAAATAAAGGACAGGTAAGAGCCCAGGCAGGTGTGTGGGCCAAACAGTAGCAAACACAGAACTGGTTCGGTGTCTGCTGCTCTTCAGAACTACCAGTTCTTTAGAACTGGGCAGAACTGGTAGCATCCCACCCCTGGTAGAAACATGATCTGAGTGTATGCTGGTTCTTCACTGGTTTATAGAGGAAGAGGCTGCTTACCTGTAATTTATGTTGAGACCAATATGCAAATTTATTTCCTAAATAAGGCTAGAAGACTCATATTTTTTGTTTGCTTTAACCACCAGTTTTGTCCGGCTTATGGCGACATTTTAGGCAAGTGCTTTCTATGCTACCCTGTCACGCACAGCTTTTTTCAATTGTTGGATGTTAATCTTTCTATCAGTTTAGAATTTTCAAACCAGCTTTGCTTTCCCCTTCTTCTTGTTCCACTAACCATTCCTAGCAGAGGTGGTATTCAGCAGGTTCTGACCAGTTCTGGAGAACTGGTAGTAGAAATTTTGAGTAGTTTGGAGAACCCGCAAATACCACCTCTGACTGGTCCCATCCCCATCTCTTCTCTGCCTCTCAAGTCCTAGCTGATTGGCTGGGTCTTCTTTTGTTGCCCTGCACAGGAGAACAGAGCTGGAAAGCAGGTTAGTGGGGTGGGGAGGGAATGGGGATTTTGCAGTATCCTTCCCCTGCCACACCCACCAAGCCACGCCCACCAAGCCACACCCACAGAACCAGTAGTAAAAAAATTTGAATCCCACCACTGATTCCTAGTATCATTGACCTTTCCAATGAATTTGCATGCACAACATGGCCAAAGTAAATCAAACAGTCTTGTGATTTTGGTTTCTAATGGTATGTTTGGTTTTATGATTTAGCACCTCTCTGTTGGTTGCTCTGGCTAACCATGGTATACGCAATAATTTATGCCAGCATTACAGTTCAAAGGTGTCAATTCTTCTTCAGTCAGCTGTTCTTAGAGGCTCAGAATGGATCTCCCACGCTCATTCATCATTATAGGGAAGACTACTTCCCTCACTAGCCTGTTTTTTCTATTTATATCAATATTTCTGTTTTTCCAGACGTTACTCATGTTAACCATTGCAGTGCAGTCTAAGGTTATCCTGTGTTTGATTTCCGGAGTACAATGCCATCCTGAACAGTTTTTCATCCAAGGAAGATAAATTCTGGAACTAATTCTATTCCTCCATATTGATTTTAGACATCTTGTGTCCATCTGTAGCTGATGTTATTATCTTTGTTTTTCTGATGTTAAAACACAATCCTACTTTTTCATTTTCAACCTTGATTTTCCAGATCATTCTTATTTTCAGCCAATAGTGTTGTACCATCTGTGTACCTCAAATTATTTATGGTTCTTCCCCCAATCTTCACTCCAGCATCAGGCAGTTCAGATCTAATTTCTGAATGATCAATTCAACATACAGATTGAACAAAAAATAGTGATAAAATGGTGATAAAATTACATCCCATATTGATTCTGAACCAATCTGTATCGCCATAAAGTGTTCTAGATGTTTCTATCTGATCAATATACACTGATCTGGTGAGTCTGATCAGGTGGGGACACCAAGAGCATGCAAAGACACCCATGGCTTATTGTGTTCTGCACAGTCAAAAGCTTTTCTGTAATTGATAAAACACTTATATAGATCCTTTTGATATTCTCTTTTTTTATAATAAATTTTATTAAGTTTTCAAATTTTAAAAACATAAAGTAAAACTTTATACATTGTTATCAACATCAAGACATCTTTTGCATCTCCTCACATTTTTCAGTATATATATTTACTTATTCCTTTACCATTACATCTTACTCTTGCTATAAATCAATATCTTTTATCCTTACATATCAATCTTCTCCATGGTATATTTACATATTTACATATTCCCTCATAATTTTCTTAATTGCCATTTTATTTTCTTTTTATTTCTAAACCACTCATACCAGGCATCCCAGGCTCTATAATAAATTGAATCTTCTCTGTCTTTTATTTTCACCGTTAGCCTGTCCATCTCTATATAATCTATTTTTTTTTAATAACCATGCCTTCTGGTGGAACCCCTTTTTCTTTCCAGAGTTGTGCATACGAGATCCTTGCAGCTGTTAATATATGTAACATGATATATCTATCTGTTTTATTGCATTTTTGTATTATTATACCTAATAAAAACTTTCCGGATTAAATTCAATTTTCTGATTCATGATTTCTTCTATCCATTGTCTAATTGTATTCCAATATTTTTTCACTTCCTGGCATGTCCACCAGGTATGAAAATAAGTGCCTTTTTCTTTTCCACATTTCCAACAATTTGGGTCTGAGTTAAACATTTTTGCCAGTCTAGCAGGGGGAAGGTGCCATCTGTAGAACATTTTGTATTGATTTTCCTTGTATGCTGTGGATGTAATTAGTTTGTAATTTAATCCCCACATTCTCTCCCAATTTTCCAGGTCTATATTATGGCCAACATTTTTCGCCCATACCACCATCGTCTCTTTGGCCACCTCCTCTTCCATTTTAAAATCTAGTAGAAAGTTATATATTCTTGAGATCATTTTCTTTTCCATTTCTTGTAGAATTTTATCTAATGATGCTTTTCCATGCAGAAACCAAATTGTTCTTTGTCCTTCTGGTATCTTGCCTGAATTTGCATGTGTGGCCACCAATCTATCTTTATATTTTGTTGCTGTAATTCTTGTCTCGTTTTTAATCTTCCTTGTGTGTCTAATAGGTCTTTATAATTCCTCTTTTTTCCCAGATCCATTGCGTTTGGGTAGATTTGTGTTTCCATAGTTGACAACCAGTTTCTTATTTTAGTATAATGATTCTTTTTAATCTTGTTCCATGTCCGAATTAATAAATCTCTAATCATGGGTCTCTGAAAATATGCATGCTGTTTACGTTTTCCATCCCATAAGAAACTATGCCACCCTCTCTGCAAGTCGTGATCCTCTATCGACAATACTCTTCTATTTTCTAGGTTGATGCAATCTTTAATCCATACCATAGCCACAGCCTGGTAATACATTTCCCAGTCAGGGAGTCCAAAGCCACCCCTTTCTCTTTTGTCCTGTAACAAATTCATTTTTATCCTGGCTTTTTCCCATCCCAAACAAATTTACTTATTATTCGATCTTATTCTCTAAAAAAGGTTTTATCCAATCTTATTGGTACAGTTTGAAAAAGATATAGTATTTTTGGTAAACATTTTAATTGCTGCAATTTTCCCCAGTAGTGATTCCCCAGTAGTAATTTCCCCCACATTTCCAATTCTTTTTTGATTTGTATTATTAATTTGTCATAATTATCTTTTTTGATTGAAGAGCATCTTGCTGTTCACCAAATGCCTAAATAGTTTACCTTTTTCACACTTTGCATTCCCAATTTTCCTTCTAATCCTTTTTTTTTCTTATCTTTTAAATTTTTAGTTAATAATTTTGTTTTGTTTTTATTAATTTTAAGGCCTGCGACCTTGCCAAATTCCTCTATTTCCTTTATTAATTTTACTCCCGTATCCTCTGGGTCTTCCAGAAAAAATACTATATCATCGGCAAATGCCTGTACCTTATAATGCTCCTTTTTAAAGACCCTTTGATTTCTTCATTTCCTAATGTTTTCCAATATGTTTTCTAAGGTAAGGATGAAGAGATGATAGAGAAGGGGATGACAGGCATCCCTGCCTTACTCCCTTGTTGATCTTAAATGTTTCCGTTCTGTCACCGTTCATTATTACACTGGCCGTCTGTGTCATATAAATTGTCGAAATCAATTTGATAAATGTATTGCCAAACTGCATGCTTTTTAATTGTTGTATTATGAACTGCCAATTTTTATTTTTATTTTTAATTCACATTTATATGCCACCCTTTCTCCGAGACTCAGGCTTCTTACACCTTTGGATTACAATCCAATTTGCTCAGCAATAGCCTTCATTCTCTTGTATATGCCTGTTTATTACTAGGCTTTTGCCCTCCAAGCCATTTTACAAAGTCAGCTTATTGCCCCTAAATCTTGGGTCCTCAATTTGCCTACCCTTGAGGATGGAAGGCTGGGAGTCAACCGTGAGCCTGGTGGGATTCAAGCCCCTGCACTAATTGCAGACAGCTGGAGCTAATTGCTAGGTGTTTAACAGCCTGCACCACCAATTAACATTGCGGAATGCTCTTTAGTTCGAGGAAGACCCATTGCCAATTGTTTTCCTCTTGCTTCATAATATTCATTATATTCACAATTTCATTCTGTATATTTCTAATTTTGTCTATTTTGGTAAGAATCCGCTTTGGTCACTATGAATGATCTTTGATTATGGTTTTTTCAATCTTTCTACATTATGGACATAAACATTTATAATCAACATTTAAAAGTGATATGGGCATATAATTTTGAATTAATTGATGGTCCAAATCTTCTTTGGGATCAATGCTATGTATGTCTCCCCTCCATGACTTAGGGTAATTTTGTTTTGTCTCCAGTACCTCATTATAGAGTCTCTATCAATTGTATTTCTAATTTTTCTTGAGTGTTTTATAGTTGCCCTGGGTAGACCATCCGTCCCGGTGTCTTATTATTGTTTTCTGTTTCCAGATGTTTCTTGCAGTTCTCTTAATGATATTTCCTGTTTATCTCTTCTTTATCCTCTCTCCGATCACAGGTAGCCCTTTTTCCTTCTAAGTAATGTTGGAATATTCTCTGGTATGTCTCCCTACTATCTAATTCCTCAAAACACTTTTAACAATATGTTTTTCTTTTCAGTTTTCTGATGTTGTAATCTTACCATCAGCATCCTTTAATTTTTGGATTGTTTCTTTTTCTTTTTCTTTCTTAATTCTATAGGCTAGCCACCTTCCCAGCTCATTCACATGTTCAAAATAATTCTGTTTTATCTTTTTCTTGTTTGTAATCCATTCATCTTGTACTAACATATTCACATTAGTTTCCAATCATTATCCTCTCCGTATTTGCTGTCTTATTATGTGATGTTTTTTCTAGTGTTTTTTTCCTAACTCCTTAAGGGTATCTGGGTTTCTGGATATGTGTTTCTTGAAGGCATATAATATTTAAGTTCAATTTCTGTAGTTTAGTTATCGTTTTTTTCCTCTTAATTTGTGAATTTAAACTGCTGATGTTAATGGAAATCAATTTGATTTCTTCCACCATCTTACTCTGTAGTTGTTTCTTGTTGAAGCTTTTTTCCTCTTGTTTGGTGTCTTGTTCTTACGTCTTCTCTTTCCACTTCTTCCTGCTCTCTTTCCTCTTGTTCTGTTTCTCTTTCCTCCACCCGATATTCATCTTGGCTCCTGCTTTCCACTTCCTCTTTGCTGTTCTGGTCTTCTCCTGATACACATACAGTTCAAAAATTCTCGCTTTTTCTATACTATCTATTTTAAATTTTTTATCCTGCCATGAGATTAACATTCCCTCTGGGATGAGTCATTTGAACAGGATGTTATTCTTATTCAGTTGGGCAGCCAGGAATCTGTATTTCTTTCTGTGTTCCCTTATTCTTCTTGGAATTTGTTTCAATGTTACAATTTCTGTTCCTTAAATATCAGTGGTCTGTCTCTCATCACTTTGTATATCTCATCTCTCAGTTGTTTCTTTGAGAATCGTATATGAACCTCTCTTGGAAGTTTAAAACATCTTGTATAGTTGGTATATATTCTATATACCTTGTCCATTTCCTTCAACCTCTTGGCCCTTCTTTGTAACGCTTCTGCTATGAGATCTGCCATTAATTTGGGCAAGTCCTCCCCTTTCTTCTGTTACATTCTGAAATCTGAGGAAGAAATCAGCCTTTTCCATCTCCAAATATGTAATTGCCTCTTCTAATTTCCTGTTCTCTCCCATTAATTTCTGTTCTATTGATTCTACTTTCTTGTCTGTTTGTTTGACCTTTGCCTCCACTGCTTTCATCTTATGTTCCGTCTTTGCTACTGTTTGTTGGATTGTACTTACCTTCTCATCTAGTTTCCATATTTTACCTTTCATTTCCCCCATTTCAGTTTTAAAGTCTGCGTGGTTTCTCACCATCGTTTCTTTGTATTGTTGTTAATGCCATTTGAATTGTTTGCATATTTGATACCTGACTTGTCTTCTCAGGATTCAGCATGCCTTCTATCGAACGTTGTCCTGCTGGTGATGCTATCGTTGATGTTGGGTTGGATGTTGTTTTCTTCCCAATCTTAGCAATAGTTGTCATGGTGGACATCTTGGGCTTCCCAGATCTACCTATTTTCTTAAGAAAGTCTTTCAATATTATCATCTGTTGTATCAACTCCCTTCTGCATTTTCTGTGTTTATCTCTTCCCTTATATCTTATTCTAATCCCTTCAGTTTATCACTACAAGGTCTAATATGCTTAATAATGTCTCTCCTTAATTTTATGTACCCCTTTTAAATGTATATGTACATATAAAATATGTATATGTATATATACAACAATGTAAAGCTAAATATCGTTATTGTTTATGATCTATGATAGTCTGTAACCTCCTTAATTTTCTAATCTTATTTAATCCTTTTAATAAATTGAATATAATCCTAAATATAATAGCTTATATAGTAAACATATATAATTCAATAAGTATAGATAAATATGTTTGATTATTTTCTTTTCTTATATACTATATCTTATAACTTTTTATAGCTCAATTAAGTCTATGAATCAATATATAGCCATTAATTAGTTATACATCAATTGATTAATTAGTTGTTATCCAAAATATCAAATTGTGGAAAGATATGAAGGATATATAAGGTATAGCAGTTATAAAAAATGTAGCAATCTATAAAATAGGATACCTAAATTAATTCTTCTTGCAAACAATCAAATATATATATATGTTTTCATAGATTTTCATGGGTAAAGGTATGTAGGTCTTGGTGTATTCGGGTCTTGTCCTGTGTAAGATTGAGAATATCTTGGCAACGTTTTGACGAAATCTCATCCGTCATCTTCAGGCTGGTGTCTTCAGCTTCGTTCTTCTGGGAGAAGTGTGTGATAGTGGCTGTTTTTCCCTTTTAAACTCCAGAGTTGGTTGTGTTGTTACTTCTTGATTGGTTGATGGAGTTGATGTATGCAGATTGGTTTTTTCATAAGACCCTGTGTGGCTGAGGTACTGGCTATGTGTCTCTCAGCCTTTTGTGTTGTAACGACCTGGGTAATGGGCTGTGTGATGATCTTCTGAGTTCTATTGTTGTGACATCCTGGGTCTTGTGCTGTAATCTCCTGGGTCGTTGTCTGTGTTGCAACCTCCTGGTGTTTTGTGTTGTAATCTCCTGAGTTCCATGATGTAGTATCTTGGGTGGAAGGCTGTGATGTGACATTCGGCCTTGGTTTGGCTCGAGTTTGAGGTCTGGCTATGTGTTTATAGCGTGTGTCAGTTTGCTTAGTTTGGGGTCGGAGGGGTGTAGGAGCTGGAGTTGCAGCTATGGTCTGGTTTCTGGACGGTGGTTGCCTTTTGTCTGTGGGATGGGCTTGGGTTTGAGTCTGGTGAGGGAAATTGGTGGTGGCATCATGTGTTATTTTGGGTCCAGTGTTGGTTTTCGTGGCTGGGACTCGTTTGTTGATTAGGGCTAGTTTCCAGATGTCTGGTAGGCGGGAAGTATGATCCTGTTTATTCATGTTATGGGGGTGTTTCTCTATTTCTATGGCTTCCCTAATTATTCTCTTGTTGAAGTGTTCAGTGTTGGAGATAAGTTTGGATCCCTCAAAATCAATTTTATGTCCTGTGGCTTTAAGGTGCTGGAAAAGGGAGGAAGTTTTTTCTTCTTTTCTGATCATGCTTCTTGTGTTCTGCGATGTGAGCATTTATTCTCCTGTTGGTTTGTCCAATGTATGTGGCTGGGCAAATTTTGCATGGTATTTCATAAATTCCTTGGTTTTCTAGCTGGATCTTGTCTTTGGGGTTTCTTAAGATGTTGGCTATTTTTTGGTCAGTGCCAAAGGCTGTCCTGATATTGTGTTTGTGGAGAATTTTGCTGATTTTATCTGTGGTGCCTTTGATGTAAGGGAGGAGGGCGATGCCATTGTCCTGTTCTGTGTCTTGGTTTTTGGGGGGAGTTGCCCTTAGGATTAGGTAGGTCATGCATTCATGAAGTGGTTGTTTTGTTTCCCCAATGTACATGGCTCACTGCATTGTACATTGTACATATGTACTGTATGTACTCTATATACCATGTTGCTCACCCCAAAAATATATTTATTAAACTAAAAAATACCAAGGAATATAGGTGATTTCAGGCATTTGTAAGTTGCTGATGTCAAGATTTCTTGATGTCATTTACTTTCAGTAAACATTGCCCCAGTCCAACTAGCAAAAATCATCTTTGTTGATCCTTTAATTCAACTCAAGATCAGTTCCATTAATTGCCACTGCTTTGAGATGGATTCTCATCTAACACACAAACTGCCTCAGATTCATAGATGCCAATAAGCAAAAACTATTTGCTGCCACTGAAAACTTGACCAGTTATTTTTAGGTTTTATTGTTAAGACAAAGTTCTTTCAGAAGAACATATACAATAGGACAATAAAGGATTACTTGTACAGATACCAACAATATCACAAGTTGTATGCATAATATGTAATGCAACAGTCTGGAAAATTACCCCTGATGGCATAAATTGATTGAATAGGTATAATCTGATAACATTTCCTTCCTTTCCATCAAAGTATTTAAGACATCAAATAGATATACTGCAACTAGGTTTCATTAAGCCTGCTGGCTATTATCACAAAGAATGTTTAGAAGGACATTTGCCTTCCCCCCCCCCCAGGAAGTGTAATGAATGGTTGGGCCGGCAAATCAGTCAATCAAACAGTGTGGCATCAAAATGGTAGGCTTACTAAATGGATGCCTCACTTTAAAATACCTGCACTTAGACTCCTATCAGACAAAAAACAAACCCATAAATTTCATTAAAAACGGCATGCTTCACTTATGCCTTGCTGTTAAATATAGGAAATCTTAAGTAGAATTCGTCATCAAAAGTTGTTCTCCGAAACAATTTTATGAAATTAAATGGACTATTTACTGCACTGCATTTTTCTTTTTAAAAGTGCATTGAAGCTCTACATATTTCTGTTTGAGGAGTGCCTTCCATTCAATCATAGTCATGTCTTTATATATTTAGTGCAGATTTCACACCTGTGGATACAACTTGTGGTTCTATGAATAAATAGATGTGATGACTGGGTAGAATTATGGAATGTACCTATAGCCCTTTTAATCCTTATAATGAACAGATGTGGTGTTTATAGACATACTAAATTTAATTAAGTGTATCCGCCCATGTGATGTCAATGAATAAAAACAATCACCCATATATTACTACATTGTAAATTTTGCAGGGCCATTCAGGACAGTTTTATTTTATCTCTTTTACGCAAACAAATAGGAAGATCAGATAAGTATTTTGGAAATTCCTTTTAGAAAAGTTGAAACCATCCAACACTCTCTCAGTGCTAGGTTTTGTCTTACCACATTGGAAATAAGTTACTGGCAAATTTATATTGAGTTTTTTTCTTGAGATACATTTTTATAGACTATAATTATAGTTAACATACTATAGTTTTGGTTTTTAGATTCTATAATTGTTTTAATTTCATTATGATGAAATTACAGATTAAGGCTAAAATACGTTCAATGTTAATACTACACAAACTATTCTGATGTTAGAGATACACTTTTCATGTAATATATTAATTTTGCTTCTTCCCTCTCCCAGTGGAAACGGTTTTGTACTTTCTATTAATCTTCCAGTCTATTTTGTGTTATCACTAATCACATGAAAATTATTTTGTCTATTCCAATTCTCTTTTATTTTTCCATTAGTCTCTGTATTTGTGAAATCAAAATGCAATTGTGTCTCATGTATAGAACATTTAAAATCTCTAAACTCTTGCCACTTAAAAAAAAGTCTCAATCATTTTGGATATCATGTAAGATCAGAACTATGTTAAACAGAAATAGTGGAAAGAACTCATATGGCAATATCAATTCCAATTAGTTTTATTATTTCTAACAACAGAGGTATATATAGAAATTAGCACATTAGTTATTTAGAGAAATATGCATGTTTTAAAAGCTACAACTTTGCCACGTAACTCCTTAGGCAATTTTACTTTTGCAAAGTGGCTTCCAGAGAGCACAAGAGATACCATTCATATAGTATTTGTTTCTCTACATCATTATATATCTAATTTAAGTTGAGAGCTGTTTCTTCCTTGTTTATAATGCATGCAAGTGAATTTGTTTGTTTTTTAATAAGCAGTTAATATAAAGTGGTATTAGTAATAAAACATGAAACTATTCCCATTTGCATTATTTGTCTTTTGTAGAATGCTATACTACCATTTGTGTTGCACCTTGCATCTATATTGGACTATTTATTATTTTTGTGGCTGCCTATTCTTCATCATAGACTGAACTTGCTCTATTTTTTATTTGTCTTATGGTTTACCACATATAAAAGCAAGATTTGGTTTTCCTGCAAAAGAATCAGCTCCCTGGCTCTTGCAAAAATGTTGCTGTCTTCTAACAAAACCATGTCTTTATAACAACTCTGTTGAAGTTTAGGAACCAGATTAATAATAAAATTTAAAAAACAGGCATATTAGAATGGGTATGAGATTATTAAGAAATTATTTTTCAGGAAAAGAAAAAAATAAACATATATCTGCTCTGAAATAGTGCTACTATTATGTTTATGAAAAGTACAATAAGATATTCTGTGCTTACCACTATCACAATTAATATATGGGAATATTTATTAATTCAAAATGATTCTGAACAAAATATAGTAACTAAAGTACTGAAAAATATATTTGCCATTAAATAGTAATTTCTATATGGTGGTAACTTTTTAACAATTGTATACTGCAGATATACTTATGAATTATAGTTGTTTCAGCTTATATTAAAACATCTTTTTATTCATTCATTATCTAATCTTGTGATTGCCTTTCCCAACCACATCTCTTCCATCATAAATTAAATCAATTTTCTTGTTTAATAATTGGAACAAAGTTCCAGAGAGTCAGACAGTGTATTTGTATAATATGTAAATAATAGAAAACTTTGACTCTCAAACTGTAATCCACAGTCCATTAATGGCTTCCCATGCCTGAAGCAAATTTGAAAATAGAGAAAATGCTGAAGGCAACTTTGAGAGAAACAGCCTGAAAGGAATGAAATAAAATCAACCAATTGTACAATGTAATATTATTTCTATATTAAGAGAGAAGGAAAAGTGGTTCTGTTATAGTGATTGATGAAAGCCTGAATGCAACCGTAGTTATTCTTCCTTTTATTCTTCATGTTCAGTATAATTGTCTAGACTACAGCTAAAATATATATTTTTGTGTAAAAATCCATGTAACTGACATATATATTATAGATTAAATCTCTGACAACATCACACTGGGCTGAACGGATAAAAAGACCAAAGATCTGACTCAATAGAAAACAGCTTCTTGTTGTTCTTCAACAATAAAGGTAATATTTCCCCTGTCCAGTCGTGTCCAACTCTAGGGAGCAGTACTCAACTCTTGTTTCTTAACTGAGGAAGTCAGTGTTGTCCAAAGACACTTCTGTGGTCATGTGGCCAGCATGACTACAAGCCAAGGTGCATGGAATGCTGTTACCTTCCCACTGAAGTGGTACTTATTTATCTACTCACATCTGCATGCTTTTGAACTGCTAGATGGGCAGGAGAGGACAACGGTACTTTAATTCACAATCATTTCCATTTTACAAATACAAAAATTAGTCAGGCAAGTAATGCCTTCTAATGAATACTCTGAATACTCAATTCAGCTACAGATGAAATTGCTTCAGCACAGTGAGGATTCTATGCAGCTGCCTTCAAGGCATCAAGCTAGAAACCAGGAGGCTTCCTCCTCCTAATCCACCATAAGCACGAAAGCCAGCTGGGTGACTTTGGCCTCTGTGACGCCCAACCCACTTCACATGGTTTTTGTTGTGAGGAAAATAGGAGGAGGAAAGAGTATTATGTATGTTCACCACATTGAATTATTTCTAAAAATAATAAAAGCTGGCATGAAAATATCTGAGTTTTATTTTTCTCTATAGTTTACATAAGTTTAAGATACCAACTGGAGCCCACACAGTCCACAATAAATGATCACATGGCTTTGATTCAATAATATATACTAACCTGACTTTAAACAGTTCTACTAAAAATTTGTTGGACATAGTTTTAGTTAATAATGTGTTACAGAATGCTTAAAACTGCTGATGGTGAACACAACATATCTGGTGTTTAGCATAGACATTGTATTCAGTTGTGCCAATAACAGTGTTATCTCCCTCTGTGGGAAGGGGAAAAAAAGCATGTAGTGAATGCCAAATAGAAATCATTTCTGCTGATTTTGATCTCAATGCCAACAGGAAAACTGCTAGGCAATACACAAATCTTTCTATTCTCATCCCTGATACTGATTAATTTTATTTCCACTTCCCATTACTAAAAATGTATGAATCATATGAGGTAACAGTCTCTATGGCCAAACAAAGGTGATATATTAAGAAATATATCAATAAATAATTGTTGGGGATATATCTATATGAAAAAATCATTGCACAGAATTTAATCTCAATCTCAATTATATAGAGATAGGATAAATAATTTCTCCTAACAGCAATCTGAAACATGTGGCTGCAGATCAGAATGGTAGGGCACCATGTTTAATATTTTCATAACAAACAGGTTTTCTCACAAACTAAATGTAGAATGAGGATATACCAGAATCCCTAATATGAACACCTGTATACTTATCAATAGGTTTCTATATGGAAACATGTTGGAAAACTAAGTGATTATAAACATTTATAGAGAAGATGTTTTCTATATTTCATTTACAGTAATAAATCCTTCATTTTCTCAGAGGTTCCGCACAGAAAATAGTGAAAAAGAGCAGAAATCCAATATTGATTCTGATTTAAAATGTTTAAATAATCATAAATTTATAGAGGTGAAGAATACTTGATTTATTGCAAAAATCACTTCCACAGCAACATGTAAAATTTAGAAATAAATTTAGGAGGGAAAATGATTAATGCAAAAGTTGGTTGGTTATATATTATTTACTATATGCATGATATAAATTTACATTAGATAATTCCCCTCAATGAAATGTAGCACTGAATAATAATTATGGAAGTGTTAGGAAAATAATAATAAATACCATGTTAATACTTCTTAATGTAAAACATTGTAGGAAGTAATCTGTTACTCTGGTAGCCATAAATCAGAAATGTAATAGCACCTTTTCAACCAATTCATTTTATTAAAAGCATAAGCTTAAAGTTATAGGTCAAAAAGGTTGCTATCAGATTCCTTCTATAATAAAACCTGAAAAGTGCATTTTGGACATACAGATATATGAATATAATTAAAGCTCTTCAATGAGAAATCCAATTCTCAGAAGTAAGAAAAAAACAACAGTGATGCTAACATAGGAACCAAATTTGCTACTTTTCTTATATCATCACAACAGTACCAGCATCTTCACGAACAGTGCCATCACAAACCCCAAGTATACAAAGACAGATTAAAGGCAGCCTCACATGGTATTTTGGTCTCCCAAGATACACAAACCCCAAGTATACAAAGACAGATTAAAGGCAGCCTCACATGGTATTTTGGTCTCCCAAGATACTATCTGGCAACTTCAAAATGATTATGGGGGTCTTTAACAGCTCTGAGTAAGAGAATGCACAACATCGAGAGGCTTCAGGCAATCTGAGAATGGTTTAATGGATTACAATTGTTAATGACATTTGTAATACGTCTCCATGTAACCTGGATCTGCATACCCAACTTCTCTTCCCTTCTCCCACTCCCATTTTTTTTTCAATTTAACTCCTGTATCAGTTTAGTCATTGTATGAAGTGAGTTGTAGCTCAAAAAAAACTTATGCCTTTTAGTAAACATTGTTAGTTTATTTATTTATTTATTTATTTGATTTGTCAATCGCTTACAAGATAATAAGTGTAAGGGTAAACATAGTTATGAATACATGAAATGAATACATATAAGAAAAATAAAAGAAACAATAAAAGAAACAATAAAAGAAACAATAGGACAGGGACGGTAGGCACGTTGGTGCGCTTATGCACTCCCCCTACAGACCTCTTAGGAAAGGGGTGAGGTCAATAGCAGAAAGTCTAAGGTTAAAGTTTTTGGGGTTGGGGAAGAAACCATAGAGTCATGAGTATTCCAGACATTGACCACTCTGTTGCTGAAGTCGTATTTCCTGTAATCAAGATTGGTGAGGTTAACCTTGAGTTTGTATCTATTGTGTGCTCTTGCATTGTTATGGTTGAAGCTGAAGTATTCATTGACCTGTAGGACATTGCAATGTATGATTTTATATACTATACTTAGATCGGACTGAATGTGGCGTAGTTTTAGGTTTTCTAGGTCTAGAATTTCAAGTCAAGTGGCATAAGGTATTCTGCAACAAGTAGAGGAGTGTAGAACTCTTCTTGTGAAGTATTTCTGGACTTTCTCAACTGTGTTAATATTACATACATGATATGGGTGTTCCAGACTGATGAGCTATATTTGAGAATTGGTCTAGCAAATGTTTTGTATGCCCTAGTTAGTAGTGTGATATTACCAGAGAAAAAGCTACGTAGGATTAGGTTAACAACTCTTAATGCTTTTTTGGCTATGTAGTTACAGTGGGCTCTAGCACTTAGATCATTAGAGATGAGTATTCCAAGGTCCTTGACAGAGTTTGGATCATCAACAATGTCTTCACTATTCAGCTTGTATTTTATTTTCTGATTTTTTTTGCCTATATGTAAGACTGAGCATTTATTTGTTGAGATTTGAAGTTGCCATTTGTTTGACCATTCTGATACATAGTCAAGGTCTTTTTGAAGGCTAGCAGTATTGTCTGTGGTGTTGAATAGCTTTACATCATCAGCAAAGAGAACACAGTTGCTCTTAATACAATCACAGAGATCATTTATGTAGAGTATGAAGAGAGTTGGTCCTAGAACACTGCCTTGGGGGACACCACTGTTGACAGGTACAGAATTTGATAGGACGCTCCCAATTCTACATTTCCCCCCACAGATAACACAGTTCTCCTTCAGTTACAGAAAGGAAAGTGATTGGGGGTTTGCTTTTCCAACAAAGGATAGGTGGGAAAAATCAACCAATCAGAAGTTATAGTAAACCTGGTCCATACAATCCACAAGGCCATTAGCATGATTAAAGTGGTAGAGAGTCTGAATCCATAAAGAGATTTAGGTTAGTCTGGGATTCAAGCAGGTTTAGGCTCTAGTATAGAAAATCTTATGCAAACTAATAGGGATCTATAGTGAATCAACTACTCTCACCATTCACTCTGCTACTTCAAGACTGACACATCTGATTCCTAGACAAGGAATCAACATCATTATCTAAGTGCAATTGCTAGGAATTGTTCAAACTTTCTCAATAGTTTTCAGCTCTACTCTTGCTGAGAGGGGAAAAAAAAGACCTTTCTCTTGGGACAAAGGAGGAAACAGCTGAAAGATTTAAAAAGAAGATCACCTGGAATGTAACCAAGGAGAAGGAAAAGAGATAGAATGTAAAGATGAAAGTTATAAGCAAGGTGGAATTAGAATTATCCACACTGCTTAGGTGTCCTAGATTCTGGGAAAAGGAGACAATTAATCAGTCCCTAGGTGGAAGGAACTATGGTAGGAGCATGGGTGAATTTTTTTGAGGTTAGGGCAGTGGTGGGATGCTGCCGGTGTAAAGAACTGGTTTAGAGATTGTGTGCTTCGCTTCATGAATCACTACAGTTCTAAAATTAATAACACAGTTGTTAAATGAATCTGGTTTTCCCATTGACTTTGTTTGTCAGAAGATTGTAGAAGGGGATCGTATGACTCTGGGACACTGCAACTGTCATAAATGTGAGTCAGTTGTCAAGGATCTGAATGCAAATTGTGTGACCATGGGGATGCTACAATGGTCATAAGTGTGAAAAATGGTCATAAGTCATTTGTTTCAGTGCTTTTGTAACTTTGAATAGTCCCTAAATGAACTGTTATAGGTCAACGACTACCTGTACCAATTTTATGCTTCAAGAATAGACCAATCACTCCCTTATGATTTACAGTTCTTTTCAGGTTCCCACCCCTGCTGTTGTCCAGTCTGCCTTAGGCAACTGGATCCAGTAAGGTTCCAGAAGCAAACTGGGGTTACTCCTGAAGCTCTCTTGCATGTTCTGGCTGAAGCCTTAATCATTGCCTAGAATGAGTGTGCAACAAGGGCCTTAGATAAAATTGTGCCTCTGTGAAATCTATGACTGGGAATCCTATACAGCTCGCTGGTTTTCTGAAATGCTTTGGGAAATGAAATGTCACAAGAGATACCTACAGAAAGACAAAAAACAATTTCAAAGAAGCCTTTATTGGGACTTGCCTGGTGGCAAAACAAAATGTGGCAAAGCAAGCATACTTCTATGCTAGACAGCTGCTTAGTAACCTTGTTATGGAAGACCACATCTCTTCTTTGTATGAGGTTGAGAGAGAGCCCATGCAGGTTCATTATGCATCTGTGGAACAAAGCCTCTCAGATCTGCTTGGAGTTGACTTTAGTAGAACAGGTCCTATGGAAATCACTAAGGTACAGTGTTGTCCAGATATTTGTGGTGAGTTTCACTCAGTTAACTTTCAGGAAACAGACAAGGTATTTGGAAATGAAAGCTCTGGTTCCTGTTTTAAACTTATGTTTCTTCTAGTTGCTCAATGCCTCCTCTGAGGTGACATGTAGTTGGGTCTAAGCAAGGGGTCCCCAAACTTAGCAATTTTAAGACTTGTGGACTTCAACTCCCAGAATTTTCCAGCCAGCATAATCCACAAGTCTTAAAGTTGCCATTCAGCGGTGCTGAATGTTCCTTTAAATAATGTGGCTTGTCGCCTTCTCAATAAACTATCTTCAGATCGAACAGCACTATACAGTTTTCAAACCTCCCTTTTTAGGAAAGGCTGTTAAGAAAGTGGCAGATGCATAGCATCAGGGGGCCTTGAAGAAGTAGAATTCTCTTTCCAGTCAAATTCCGGACCAGTTACCACCCACCGTTATGAAAGTAACATGGGCATATCTTTTCTAAATAAATAGTTTCCTAATATTTTATTCTGTCAATTATTTAACAATTGGGAATTGATAAAAGTTCAAATAAAAAACAGTTAAACAAATGTAATGAAGAGGACTGTAATCACAAAAAGATATAGGAATAAAAATATGTATTCCCCCCCCATTATTTACATATTGTCATATCAGTCAGAGCCTTATGCTGTAAATGGAATTAAATGCATAATATATGCCTATTTATGATCAAAAACTACTTTTCCCCTAATTTCCTAAGACCAGAATACAAGTAGTCCTGAACTGATGTCTGGGATTTAACCTGGAATTATGGTTGTAAGGTACAGTGGTCATTACGCAGGTCACTAATGACTGTGCTGAAGTTTATAAACTTTTCCTGCAGAAATCATTAAGTAAGTACCATGGTTGTTAAACAAATAGCACAGTCATTTACTTTTGAAAGTAAACATTGGGAACTGGCCAATACAGCCAAAAATTGTGGTTGGTCATCTGACTGCAGGCACTACCAACAGCCATAAATGGAAGCTAGTTGCCAAGTACCCAAGATGCAATTAGGTGACTATGTGGAGGGTTGTTTTCCCCAATGAGTGTTTTTTTTCCTGGAAATCAAATGTAACCACTGGAAAATGTTACCCAACATTATGGTCACGTGATCATGGGATTCTGCAAACGGTCATAAATACAAGCCAAACACCAAAAATGTGATCATGCAAGCAGTACACCCATCAGAATTTCAAAACAAGTCATAAGTAGCTGTGGAGAGATCAGTTGTAACTTCAAACAGCCACTAATGGTTGTTAAATGAGGACTACCTGTAACTTCCTACCAATGGAAAGAGGGATGGATTCATCCTTTTCCTCCTTCACAATCACTGCTTCATGTTGAACTATACCCATCCGCTATGTGTCACCAACGCACTCTAATGATAACTTATGCAACTATAATGGAATCAAAAAGAACAATAAAGAGATCATTATGAATGAACCTGCTTGAGGTTGTAACCTGTTGTTATATTTCAGGAGGCACAGGGGAGAAAAAAGAAATAATATAGAATGTTTTAAAAATGATTTAATTTCCACAGCCACTAGTATCTAGTTCATTCGAGATTTGGAAGAGTGAAAGAACTTTATATCAATTTTCATTAATAAAAAAATTGTTATTTTTATAAAGTACTGGGAAAAAAATCTGATTGTCTAGGTAGGTAAGATAAGAAGCTATGGTCAGTTAGGCTGGAATGACACAAGTAATTTAGCATGATAGATACTGTTACCCAGATACTAGCAAAATATTGTCAAAAACCAGAACCTTCAGAAGGTATCTATTCTACAAGCCAAAATTTAAATTACACTGTCAGAATGGATTAATGAAAAACCTGTCACTATTCTATTATAGGGACATCTCTATATCATCCATCAGAGTTTTTGTGAAAGCACAGAATATTGTCAGAATCTCTTAGAGGTTTTAACCAATACAACAAATGCTTCAGCAGAATGCTTGTTTGGATAAATCACTCCAATATCCATAACCTGATAAGAAATGCCAGCTTGTAAACAGCATAAATACCAGATACTTTTTCTTAAATGACTAAATAATACTTAATCATGAGTAAGAGTAAATGAGCCACGTAGCCTATCTCCATTACCAATGACATTTAAAAAATTTTTAAGGTGAGGCACTCAATGTTGAAAGCATGTTGTACATTTTTTTTGCATATGGCTAATCATAAAATAGCCATTTATTAGAAGCTTCATTCTTTACCCTACATGTTATTATTCTTTACCCTACATCAGGTGGTGGGATTCAAATTTTTTTACTACCGGTTCTGTGGGCAAGACTTGGTGGGAAGGGGAAGGATACAGCAAAATCTCCAGTCAGAGGTGGGATTTGCTGCTTCTCCAAACTACTCAAAATTTCCACTACCAGTTCTCCAGAACTGGTCAGAACCTGCTGCCTACATCTTATTTTACCCTCCATGCTTCCTAAGTAATCCTACTGCATTTTATTGTGTGCAATTAATTAATGCTAAGAATTGACAACTTTACCATCAATCAAACAAACAATCAATTCACCTAATATATCAACTCTTCCTTCAGGTAACATGGTAAGGAAAAGTATATTCTAATGCACAGCCATTTCTCTTCTTTCAGCAAGCATTTATTGTTTGAACCAAAAGCAAACAGAAAATATAAAAATCAGATAGACAA
>CM019149.1:228731821-228759315 GCA_009733165.1 Naja naja | reverse complement strand
AGAGAGAGAGATAGAAGAGAGATAGAGAGAGAGAGACACACACACACAAAGAGACAGGACAGAGAGAGAGACCGACAGACAGACAGAAGAGATAGACACACACACACCACACACACACACACACACACACAGAAGAAAATAACTGGCCACATTTAGAGCATAAGGTAGGGCTTTCCTAGAATCTATGGGGCATTGCCAAGAGAAAGATGAGAGACATGAGACCAAACAATGCAGAAGAGCTGAAGGCTGCTATTGAAGCATCCTGGTCTTCCATAACACCTCAGCAGTGCCAAAGGCTGATAGCTTCCATGCCACGCTGCATTGAGGCAGTAATTGCTGCAAAAGGGGCCCAAACCAAGTACTGAGTACATATGCATGCTTATACTTTTCAGAGGTCTGATATTATGTACAATCCTTGTTTTATTGATTGCATGTAATATTCTAATTTTCTGAGATTGTGGATTTGGGTTTTCATGAGCTGCAAGTCATAATCATCACAATTATGACAAATCACGGCTTGACCTATCTTGTTTTGCAATGAGTCTATCTCATATATTAGTTTCACCTTTTAAGTTGCATTACAGAAATAAATGAACTTTTGCATGATATTCTAATTTTTCGAGTTTCACCTGTAGTATCACAGCATCATTTTCTTCCAGTGATGATTAGCAGATAACAAGGACTGCTTGACTGGGGTTCTGCCGTCACATACCATAAAATGTGTAAAGAAGAAAACCCTAAGTGGCAGGCCGTTAGGGACTGTTATTTTCCCCCTTCAAATTGATTATTTTCTTGCTTGTTCCTTTTCTTCTTGTCACAACAGCTTCTCCCATTTGGTATTTTCATTTCAGTATTACTAAAAAATATGAGAAGAGTCTAATGCTCAAATTAATAGCTATTTTTTCCCTCTGTTCCTTCAGCATGCAATTTCTCTCACACTACTTTCTATATCAAGTTATTTCTATTCTTTACTCATTCTGATCTACACTACATGACATGATGCCCTAATTCTAAGTTCAATCCACCCTTTATACCCTTTTAAAAATTTCTTAGGCACATTCCAGTATGTCTGTGGGTGATGCACTGCATTGAAGCTGACTTTACAAACAATGGGAAGCTCTATATTTCTTTCTAAATTTAATTCATCTCTCCATCATGTCCTACTCCATATGGTCTGTCTTTCCCTTCATTGAAAACACTTCTGAAGGAAAAGACAGATAGACAGGCAGATAGGAGGAAAACCTAGTCCTTCCTTGGCCTATAATCTCTAATATATTGTGAGAATCAGCTTCAGAAAAGAAGGGTTTTCCTGAGATCTGTAAAGATTATTTTTAATGCTTCCAATTTTTAGTTTCTCCCCAAGGTGATCTCATCCCAGAATATTAGTAGAGATTAGTAGAGATAACAATCACCACTATCACCCTGGGTTCAGTACTAGGAATTATTAAATTTTCTCAAAATAGGAAAAAATATATACAAAAGGATTTAGGGTTTTTTCTCAAAATATGTGTTGTTTTTTTCTCACATCAGCTCCAACAATCAAGGTTCAGACTCGAAGGTAAGCTTTGTAGTCATTTGACAAATATTCATTTGCTCACAGATAGCTAACCAATATCTAACAGCCAGATTTACTGATGAAATAAAGGAATAGTGGCATAGGCTGGATATCCAAACAATTTAAAAAAAATAGAAGTACAATTGATAAATTGCAGTAAAAGAAGGAACTTGTAATGAGCTGCTTTGATTTATGATCTTAATTTTCATTTCACATTAGTAATTTGTCTTAATACAAAACACAAGCCCTTCCCTCTCCTTTATTAAGTAATACATTTCATGTTCCATAACTTTAAAAAAGAGGGGTAAAAACGAAGTATTTGGGTAATGTAGCAGATCATTTGCTTTAGATTACTACAAGGTGAAATTGAAGCAGATTTCAAGGAGGTAATATGTGACTATTGTTTTATTAATACAGTGCTGGGCTAGGAGTAATTTTCATCTGAAGATAATGGATATAATTTAAATTGTTAAATTAAATTACTTATAAGAATTGATTTTCCTATTAACCAGGGGATAATTTGGTTTAATTCTGATACAGTAGAAGGTAAGTGCTAATACACTTGGTAGAGTTTATAGTGCAGGATAGATAATTGGCATGAGTAAGGTGAAAAAAATTGACAGGAATTCCACACATGTGGAGGATAACAGAATCTATTTACTACATGTGGGGGAGAGCAAAACCTATTAGTGCAAGAGGTACACATAACTGCATGAGGGCAAGCAAGAACCAAGGCAGGAGAGAAAATATCTGTCAACATATTACCATGAAACCTAATAGAACCAATTTTTTTGGTATTTCTCTGACTTTAAAAATTTCCTTTTGCCTCAGAAGGGTGGTTAAACAAGGGAGTAAAATTAGCCAAGCACGGCAAGCTAATTACTCAATAAATTAGGGTAGACCTAGCATAATATTGAATGGTGCAAATTGGCAATGTGTCTTTATTTTTTATATATTTTAATAAAGCCATCCAAGATAATTTTGCCAATCCAAAACTCTACAGGGAAGGAAAATAAAAGACCTTTCCTGACTGGAAATTTTAGTAATTGTTAATAGATATTAACAATTAAGAGACTGACTATCACTGATCTTCTCATATGATTTAATCTTATTCAGAGTCTCCCAAAGTGGATTTAGGATTCGTCTTCTATGAAACAGTTTATTGCTGGAAATGAAGAACATATCATTCTAAACTGAAGGACTTCTGGAAAGTTTAGAGATAGGACTTCCCAGAGGGAATTGATTCTGGAAATATCTATGCAAAGTTTAATTTGTGCCATTAAGTGGGTATTGACTCTTAGCAACCATATATACCTAGGTTTTTTCCAGAATTATTCATTTTATTATAGTTATATCTTTATTTATTGATTAGCCCTTGGGCCATATCAAAATGCAGAGTTCTAAAAACAAAACACCACTAAAATTTGACAAAAGCAACCCAAAATGGAATTGAATAATTACAATTCAGAATAATATTAGAATAAAATACAATCCAAAATGGAATCGGGATAGAATACAATGATTTAAGATACAGGTTAAATATGATTAAAATTATATTACAATTTTACCCCTGCATCTACCCCAAACAGTCTTAAAACTACCACACTCTGCTGCACCAACTTTGTAGCAAACGATGTTGCAAGAAGCGCTCTTTAGACATACGAGTGTTGGTATAAAAGATCCAGTCCAGCTCATGTTCCCTCAAATCTGAATAGAGGGGGCAATCAAAAATTACATGGGACATTGTTTCAATTTATTATAGTTATATATTGCATACATTATATATTATTGTGTTTTATTATACCAGGTAGTCCTCAACTTATGACCACAATTGAGCCCAAAATTTCTGTTGCTAAGTGAGACATTTGTTAAGTGAATTTTACCCCATTTTATGACCTTTTTGCCACAGTTGTTAAGTGAATCACTGCAGTTGATATGTTAGTAACCTTGGGACACAGCAATGGTCATAAATATGAACCAGTTGCCAAGCATCTGAATTTTGATCATATGATCATCAGGATGCTAGAAATATCATAACTGTGAAAAAACGGTCATAAGTCACTTTTTTCAGTGCTGTTGTAACTTTGAACAGTAATTAAGTGTACTGTTGTAAGTTGGGGACTATCTGTATACATTAGAAACTGTCTAGAGTCCAGTTGGGTTGAGGCATTGAATAAGTTCCATAAATAAATTAATACTCATAAAACCTTAGAGCCATGTTTACACCTGGTATACATTTCAATCCATCACATACAAGCTGTTTTCACACATGGGATACATTTTGTACTAATAGTCTCTGAATTCAGCATCCTACGTTTTCTTTTCATCCATTTTATTGTGAGAATAACTGCATCCTCAACTAAAATTTGAGTCTTTCTACTTAAAGTTGGAATTGATTTTTTAGAGTCAAGTTAGTTAAGTGTGCTTCTAGTCATGTTTATATTTTTTCTTTCTATATTTTCTTCTTGGTCTTCTTCTCCTGAATGTCTGCTTTTTATTTTCCTAGACTTCTGCTTTTTATTCTTCTCTCAGTTCCAACTGCACAAAGAAATATAATCTTAACCTTTGCTTTCAAGTTTCCAAGCTTTTTTTTTTAATTTTTAAAAACTCATTTCTGAATCTGGAACAGACATACAAACTTCTGTGTCCTACTGCAAGTTTAATGGCTTTGGATTTGTGTGAACCCTACCAATTGTTATTTAATAGGTTATAGATGAACAGAACATGGTTTAATGCATTGTGGATGCTGGATACAGCATCCAAGTACTCTAAATATTGTAGAATAAAGGAGTGTCCTACTTTCCATCATTTTTCTGCTATTGTTATATACATGAAAAAGTTAATGCTGGAATGACCAAAGAGGCCCCTCTTTCTGAAAAGTTGTGTGCTATAGAAATACAGATAAGGCAGATTATTACAGTTAAGTCATCTAACCTTTTGTCTTTTCCCTGTTGTTCCACTCTCTTTCTCTTCCTTCTTCTTCCTGCTGTTTGTCCCATTTTTGGCAGTTAACTCTTTTTGACACATTTTTTTGCTAGTTGAACTGAGTGAGACATATGTATACTCTGATGGGACTGGGAATATGTTGCGTGTAAACTCAACTGGCAAACACCAACAGTAATTTCCTAAAGTGTAAACTCAGTCTTAATGTATATTTGAAAGATAAAAGGGCCTTGGTGGCTCAGGCTGTTAATTGCCTGCACTTAAGCTCCAGCTGCCTACAACTGCTGTAGGCTCGAATCCCACCAGACTCAAGGTTGACTCAGCCTTCCATCCTCTCGGAGTAGGTAAAGTGAGGACCCAAAATTGTTGGGGGCAATAAGCTGACTTTGTAAAATGCGCTAGTAATAAGCAGGCATATACAATGGAAGGAAGGCTATTGCTGAGCACATTGGGTTGTATCCCAAAAATTGTAAGCCGCCCTGAGTCTTCAGAGAAGGGTGGCATATAAATGTAATTTAAAAAAAATTGTGCATTTCCCTCCTGGAAACCCATGTCCCTAGAACCGGATCAATACGTAAACATAGCAATAGCACTTAGACTTATACACCACTTCACAGTGCTTTATGGCCCTTTCTAAGCAATTTTACAAAGTTGGCATACTGCCCCCAACAATTTGGGTTCTCGTTTTACTGACCTCAGAAGGATGGGAAGGCTGAGTCAACCTTGAGCTGGTGAGACTTGAACTGCCAAATTGCTGGCAGCCAGCAGTCAGCAGAAGTAGCCTGCAGTACTTCATTCTAACCACTGAGCCACCATGGCTCTCTTAAATATAAGAGTACCAAAGTTATTTTTGAAATTCCTTGAGCAGGTACAGAGTCAAAAATATTTTGAAAACCTTCATGGTTTCCTGGGCAGATCATCTCAACATATTTTAACTCTCTCTGCTGCTGCTTCTAACAGGAAGACCAGAACATAAGCACATCCCAGATGAAGCAATCTTATGGATTCACATTGATTTTCTTTTCCTTGAAATATTGCAATCCACTAGGGAAATTGTCCATCCACACTATTTTTATTTTTAATTCAATTTATTTTTGTCCATATTTTTCTCTTAGGTCACATGTACTGCTCACAAACCTGTTCAGGACAAAAGGGAAGAGCATTTCCTTCACTTGCACAAAAGCTTGAAATCAGTACTGTGACGATTCTCAGCTTTGCAGACTATTTAAGCATTAGCTGTAATATAGTGTTGTTCCAATGAAGAAACCATTTAATTTTATTCTCATTGCTGCTGTTATTTGGGGTATTAAGGATGAAATCCGAAGGAGGGAGTCGGACTAAAAACCTTTAAGTTCCTAACTGTTTTGCAAATATCACTATATAAAGGTCACTGTGTAATTATAATTTTGCTGCCCTTCAATGCTCAAAGATTTCACAGTATCTTTTTTTAAACAAAAGTCATTGAAACAAAATGCTAATTTATATCATTTATTATAAAATTGTGTGTTTAAAGAATGCTGTAAAATGTATGAAGAATTTAAACTGCTAAAGCAAGAAATATCCAAATATAAAGCTACATAAAGACTTGTGCATTCCTCAGTCTGCTAGTATGACTGATTAAGATCTTGAAAACAACAGAAAAGAACATTAGTAGACTCTAGGAATGGCCCCTAGCAAGAATCATATGCTTCACCTGCCTTTAATCCCCACACTGTTTGACATTTTCACTATCTTTTTGCTACATTATGCCTTCTCTGAGTCATATGATCTCTGTCAGCCTTCTAGTCACAGTAAAATCGCTTATGTGGAGGCTATTTGGCAGTTTCCACAAAGATATTGAACCCCAATGTCCCTAGAAGTTATCTGAGGTAATTTCTGAGGTACCTGAAGGAGATTGAAGTTGTGTCATTAGCAGAACTGGAATTAAATAGAAAAACAAAAACTTATTGGAAAAATGAGAATGTTTTAAAACCAACAGGTATACTTGGTTTGTGCATGGTTTTAAAATATACCTGTGCATGTTCTTTTTCTTTCCTTGCATATCAATTTTAACTCTACCTATTCATTCTCATGTAACAAAAATCTCACAATGTTTTTCTGCTTTGACCCATCTTATTCTTACAGGTTGAGAAAACTAGACTTTATATTGTGTAGGCTATCAACATAATTGCATACTTTAGTTTTGAGAAAATTACAGCTGAGTTCCTCTTCTAATCTTAGGTATTCTGGGGCTTAAATAGTTTTGTGAGATTTGTGACAGATTTGTAAGAGAAGATATATCTTCTAGTTCCAGGAACGTGGGAGGGTTTTACTGAAACTGTTCTCCAACAGTCGAGAGCAAAATGTATGCGATAAGGTTAATTGAACTGTTGGATAATTAACAGTATTATCATCTCCTGGTGCTGACAATATACGAGAATTGATCATATGCTGCACAATGCTTCAATGTCAGTGATGAACACAATCACTAGTCTTTCAACATGCACATGTATCTAACATCAAAGGTAATTACTGAAACATAGAGCTGTGCAAATCTTTTAAAATAGTCTCTTTGGAATGTGCAAAGAAGCATGGATGAAGCAAGCATTTTTGGGCCATTGAAGCAACTATGACTTTTTCAGGCTGCATAAAGAACAATTTTCTTCATTTTTGGTCCAGCAAAGTAAAATCTGGCTGCTTCAATGATTTACAGAGAGATGGGTCGTGAATACTCCTACGTAATGCAAAACACCTGCTTCAAATAGATTTCCACAGCTGGGTTAAATCTGACACCCAGATCATTCAAATTCAATAATTTACATTACATTTAAGAACCTTCAGGAGATATTTTTGTTTGAAATAGTAAGTCATGATGGTCACCGTTCTCTAGAAAGTAATTGTTTTTCTGAGATAAATATGATCATACAACATTTGGATTCAAAGATATTATCCAGATCTGCTGATAGGAGATTTAGGTATGATTCTCAAGAGAAAACTGCATGGATTTGAAAGTTGGTGAATGCTGGTTTCTGGAGACTTCTTGATTGCCTTAGGAAAATGTTCACAGTTGGCTATTTCTGATAGTGATAATGAAATGCAAGGTGGAAAGCTATGACCAATGGGATGTTTATTTCTAGCTGATTGACTTATCACTTTCATGCAGGAGAATTTCTTAAATAAAATGTTTACCTTTGATGTTCTAATCAATGATAGATGGGCAGTATTTTGAGCATGAAGTATATATATATTTTTAAAAGTTCCCTAATCGTTTTATGATAATTGTAGCACAAATCCATCTAATTATACAACCAAATTATAGATGATTTCTGTTTATAGATTTAGGATGGAAGGGTGTTCACTCTAGAAAAGTGTTGACATCAATGAGTTTATTATAAAAATGAGCAACAGGGAAAATTCAAAGGAAAGAAATTTATGGAAGGAGGAGGGGTTCTCTGATGGTTATAATGCTGATACAATGTTTGCTTTAGTTCTTGTTGCTTTTCATCAAGATGAAATTATAATACAATTATATAAGCAACTGGTTATCAGTTGTCTTACAGAATTTCCAATTCAAATTACTCATACATGGATAATATATGGTAAAGTAAGTGTGTCTACCATTTTACCATATAATTTAAGTTAATGTTATCCACCAAATGTGAACGTATTACAAGAGAGGTATAGCCTTACTAAATCCTTTATAACTTTGGTGGAAACATTCTTCATAACAATATTGATTTGATCAGCCTTTGTGTAATTTTTAATCTGTACTGTTGGTTGGAAGGTAAAAACATTCCATGTTGAGGGGGAAAATATCCTTATTCCGTATCCCCATTGTAGTTTTGCATAGGTATCCTGTTATTAAGAGAAGATATATTAGTGCTTCCTTCTCTTTGTACAAGCCAGGACCTATTTTTCTCAGATCAATTGTCTTAATCTTCAAGGAGTTGTTTGGACAAGCCTTTGGAGAGCTAGAATGGAGGGAGAAAATTTTCAGTATCCACCCAACAAGCTTCTGAAGAAGGTGTTTGATCTTGTTACTTATTACTCTGTAGCTCTATCAGTGTGTGTGTGTGTGTGTATCTGTCTCTCTCTCTCTCTTTCTCTCAATTTGCCATCAGCTTCATTATTTAATTCATTTTTAAATTTATGATTAAAATATTATTATTATTATTATTATTATTATTTATTTATTTATTTATTTATTTAGACTTGTAGCTACTCCCAAAGGACTCAGGCAATATAAGCTCTCCTGCAAGTCAGGTGAAAAAAAAAGGATGAATAAAATGACCATTTATTATTCAATACAGAATAAAGAGTTGTGAAAGTGTGCATGTAAGGATTAGCAGAAATGGCTTTTAAAGGCCATCATATAAATGGAGGGTGAAATTAGGAAGCCCACTTCAGCAAAAAAATAAAATTGTTTTTTAAAGAAAGCAGATAGAATAGTGTATTTTTTTTTTCTAAGATAGCTTCAAAATAAAAGTTCCATGAAAATTAGACTTGGAGAAATTTGAACATCAGTAATTGTAGAAGAAAGAAGCAATAGGGTGATAATGGGAAAGAAGAACAAAACTATTTGCTTCCTTTAACCACAGTAAAATATAAATGACCAATATTGCCTGATTTACTGATGTATCAAAAATGCATTATCCTTTATTAGGTAGTAAAGGATAAATATTCTCTAGAATGGAACAGAAGAGAATAGAAATAGGCATTTATTTTCTAAGAAATTTAATCTATTCATTTTTTTTGGATACTTACTTAATATTTTTATTTGATGGGCTACATAATTTAGTGGTTCTGTTCCAGTAATGCTGGTCAACCTCGAAGTTAACCTCGAAGTTAAGAGGTTGGGAAATATAATAAATTATGTAGCCGATGCAAATTAAAAAAAGCATTTAAAAATGTTAATTGAATCATATGGAACACCTATATGCTCCTATTCATTCCTGAAGTTTGCATAGATTGTTTCACGGTATTTTCTTTCAGAATCACAATCATAATTTTGGGGAACTACACTTTCTGTAGATACTACCCATTTAGTGACTGTTTTGTTTAGTGACCATTCAGAGTTATGAAAAAAAAGCAACTCTGTGACCAGTTTTCTCATTTATAACTTGCTTGGAGGTCTGTAAAGCAAAGCAAAGCTTGTCGTGAGATGATAAGCGCAAGCACGGTTTCATTTAGTGGCTGCTTCATTTAGTGACCAATTTAACAATCTCAATTGTGGTCAATCAAAGAGGACCCTATAAATGATTCTGTTGGTTTTCATAATCATCCCAGTGGGAAATACTTCTGTTCAATCTCATTGAGAAATTAAAAAAAAAGGCCTTAAGGAAAGAATGCAATTTTCGTGAGCCATTGACCACAAAGATTTCTATACACAAGACATGAAGGCACTAGGTTTTTGCTGGCTTAGGAGCCTTCTCATTGACAGATGAAGCCTGAGAACACTTCTGTTTCTTTTATGTCCACTGTGCCATTGTTTGGAAGTGTCATTCTTGTAAAATACAGTGAAGTTGCTGAACTGGAAATTTTAGCATAACTTTCTTTAGAAAAGGAGGGTGGAAATATTTAAAATATTCTAAACTGGGAGAGCACCTGGAAAATCACAGCTTGATTTAAGGATAGCTGTTCCGGTAGAAGAGTACATGCTTAATTAAACACATTTTTTAAAAATAATTCTGCTGTGGCTGATAAAACTCATTCAGTAAAGTGTATATTTTAGAAGGAAAAAGCAACCACGTCTTTTACAAAGTTATACACTTAAAGTAAATGTTGCCTTCAGCTCCTGTACAAACTCCGTAGATAAATCATAGGAAATATTATGATTAATAACAAGCAGAATGCAAATGAAGAGTGTTAAGTTTGCATGAAGAAAGAGTTTGCATGAAGAGTCGAAGAGTTCCAGCAAAGAGTTTATTAGTGACTACAGCTCGAATGGACCCGTCCTGGCTTGGCTACGGCTGCTTCTTATAGCCTGCAGCCGTAGCTGCCAGCCAATGGGAGTGCAGGGTTTCTTCCCGCACTATTTAAACCAATACCATTTGACATTTTACAAGAACAGTTCAAATAAACCAATAACATTCAAACCTACATACATAACACCCCTCCCCACTAGGTTCAGTCCATACCAAACCCCAACTATCTAATGTATTCCTTTAAATAGGTGGGGCTCTTACGTGTTGAGACCTTCGTGGTTCAGAATTTTTAACGTTCTCACCCAGTGAGAGGGAAATGTGTCTACTGACATTTCCCTGTTGGGACTTCCTGTGAAAAGACCCTGTTAGATTGTTAGAATCTGGTCTCTCCTCCAACCCATCTCCATTCCAATGTCAGCACCCAAGTCAGGTAGTGATGTGCAATCTTCCACTTCTAAGGATGGATCTTGGCATTGTGACAGGGTTCGGGATGGTTCCTGTCGCAATGGCTCGTTACACATGGGGTTGATTCCTGTTTGCTGATTTTCCTCCTGTTCCCCCTTCCCCCTAGAAGAGACATCAGGTGAGGGACCCAGAGGGAGACAGGGGCGATGTTCCTGAGGAACCTGGATCTAAGTTGGTCAATGTGCCTGCTCCAGAGGAGGCCATCCTCTGTTTGTACCCTGTAAGAACGAGGCCCGTGATGTGAGTTATTTCAGCAGGAATCCACAAAGGTTCACCTATAAGGCTCCTAGCATAGACAGAATCTCCCACACTAAAAGAACGAACTTTGGAAGTGGAATCCAGTGGTGCGTGCGTAAGTGGGATGAAGGCGGTCAAGGGAAGACCTAAGTTTCCTACCCATCAACAACTCTGCTGGGGACAAGTTGGGCTAGGAGTGATGTGTTGAACACTAAGAAGTTTTCAAGCTTCTCAGTGATGTCCCCAGGACCCAGCTGCTGAAGCTTCTCTTTGGTAAAGCGTACCATCGTTCAGCCCGGCCATTGGCGAAGGGTGCCCAGGGGCAGTGAGGGCATGTCTACCCTGTTGAGCTAGAAAGGATTCAAAAATGTTAGATGTGAATTGAGGGCCATTGTCAGAGACAAGGACATCTGGTAACCCATGGGTTACAAACAATTTTCTGAGCTGCTTGATAACAGCCTCAGTTGTAGTGGATGTCATGGGAATTACCTCTAGCCATTTGGAATATGCATCTACTATAACTAGAAAAGTGTGCCCTCTTGTAGGGCCTGCAAAATCAATGTGGATTCTAGACCATGGGCCCCTAGGACATTCCCATTCCTGTGTGGGCGTGAGGTGGAGCAGGTCTGACTACCTGGCAATTGGGACAAGAGGCTACCCAGTTTTCAACCATTTTGTCAATACCTGGCCACCATACATAACTCCTGGCCAAACCTTTCATCCTTACAATCCCAGGATGACCCTCATGTAACATTTCCAAAACCTCCCTTTGCAGTTTTGCAGGAATAACCACCCTGTTACCCCACAAAATACATCCTCTTAATACAGATAATTCAGTTTGCCTGGACTTAAAAGGTTGGGCAAGGTGAGGTAGATCTTGAAGAGGCCAACCTTTCTTAATCCAGCCCATAACAGGTGCCAACACAGCATCTTTGGCAGTTCTCTCTGGCAATCTCAGCAGCATGGACTGGAAGCTTAGCAACGGTCTCCAGGAAAAAGGTGTGAGTTTCAAGTTCAAAGTCCTCCTTGTGGCAAGGTAGTGGGCAACGACTCAGTGCATCAGCATGTCCAATGTCCTTGCCAGGTCTGTGAATCAGTTTGTATGAATAGGCTGCAAGAAATTCAGTCCACCTCAGCATTCTTGGTGACAGGATATTAGGTGTAGGTTTGTCTCCTGCCACAATGCCTAATAAGGGTTTGTGATCTGTAACAATGGTGAATGACCTGCCATACAGATATTCATGAAATTTCTTAACAGCTGCAACAACTGCTAAAGCCTCCTTGTCCAATTGGCTATAATTCCTCTCTGCTTTGGACAAAGCGAGAGTAAAATGCAATTGGGGCTTCCTTCCACTGGGAAGCCTGTGACTCAACCCCCCCACTCCAAAGGGGATGCATCACAAGTCAGAACAACAGGCAAATTCTCAGAGAACTGTATCAACACAGCATCAGCGTGATTAGTCTCTTAATACTGTTAAATGCTGACTGTTCCTTCCCCCAGATCCAAACAGCTTTCTTATCAAGCAGGCGATGTAAAGGCTCAGCAATAGATGCTTTGTGAGGTAGAAACATGTGGTAAAAGTTAATAAGTCCAAGGAAGACTTGCAAATCTGTCTTGCATCGAGGTTTAGGGGCTTCCTTGATTGCTTTAACCTTGGCATCAGTAGGGTGGATGCCATGCTTGTCAATCATGTACCCCAGGAACTCAACTCTGTCTGTTTTGAGTGTACATTTGTCTTCCTTGACTTTTAACCCGCTTTTCTGAATCTGGTAAGGACTTCTCTGAGTCTCTCTTGAAGCTGAGTGTCATTTTCAGCAGAGATTAACACATCATCAAAATAAGGCACTACCCCTGGCAGTCCTTGCAACATTCTTTCCATAAGGCTTTGAAAAATGCCAGGTGCCACGCTTACTCCAAATTGTAGTCTTTTACATTTGAAGGCACCTCTATGAGTCACAATTGTTTGTGCCTCTGCAGTGGCATCATCAACTGTTAATTGTTGATATGCCTGAGCTAAGTCCAGTTTAGCAAATACTGTACCCCTGCCAAGGGAATGGAGCAGATGATGCACAACTGGTACAGGGTATGCGCTCTGCTGCAGCGCATGGTTAAGTGTCCCCTTATAGTCACCACAGATTCTCACTGACCCATCAGCCTTGACTGGTGTGACTATGGGTGTTTCCCATCTGGAGTGGTCAGTAGGCTCTAAAACCCCTTGAGCAATGAGCTTATCTAATTGTGCATCATTTTTTCCTTTAAAGCAAATGGGACCCTCCTGGGCTTTAAACGAATTGGGGGCACCTTGGGGTCTAGGCTGAAAGCAATAGGGGTCCCCATATACTTGCCCAGTCCTTCGCTGAAGACCTCTGGAAACTCAGACTTCAAGGACTCTTCCCAGTCAGAGCTGCTCACGTGATGGATGCCAGTCACCTCGATGCCTAGTGGCTTGAACCACTCAAGTCCCAGCAAACTTGGCGATCCTTGTCCACGATGGTCAGGGGCAACGTTTGGTGTGGCCTTTAAACTGCACGTTGAAATCTCTCACTCCAACTACTGGAATCTTGTTCCCTTGGTAGTCTTTGAGAGTCAGTGCTTGCTTCTGGAAATGCTTCTTCTGAATTTTGGGAAAGAGTCTGTGGATAGTGTCCCATGACACCATAGATAAATAAGAGCCTGAGTCCACTTCCATTTGGCAAGGCCTTCCTTCAATAAACACCTTCACATGTACTTTTCTGCTTTTTAAGGGTGAAGAATGACCAATAGTGATTGTTTGGTGAGTTTCATTCTTGCCATTTGCTTCTAAATTTAGCCCCATTTTTCAAGGAAATTGTTGGGCTTAAAGTCTTTATCAGGAAATTTTTTCCTAATGGTGGAGTTCTGGATGATTTGCAGACTCTGGCTATGTGACCCCGTTTCTCTACGTAGGCAAATGGAGTCAAAGAACTTGCATTCAGTGGGGTGCCCCCCAGCCTCTGCAATAGAAACCTTGCCTGTTTTTCCCAGAGTCTTTTCTCTTCTTCTCCATTCTGAGTTTAAAAATCCCTCCTCTGCCTCACTGCCATCAGAATCAGAGTCTATTTGTTCGCAATGGGCTGTTGTGGATTTTTCCCCATCAGAATGGCTTGAGGCCTGGCTTGAGGCCTTGTTAATCTTTTCATGGCCGCTGCTGAGGACTTGGTGGCTTCCGCTGAAACAGCTTCTTCAATGGCCTCTTTAAGCGTGATCTTAGGTTTCATTAAAAGTTTGCTTTGTAAGACCTTATCTTTGAGGCCTAAAACAAACCGATCACGCATGGCCTCTTCTAAGTTGGTAAAGTCACAAGCACCCCCAATGTCCCTTAAACTTGCCACGAAGTCATTAACATTCTCGCTATCCCCTTGATCCCGACGGTAAAATTCGTGTCTCTTAATGAGGCACGATACTTGTGGGGCGTAATGGGCTCTTAAAAGTTTCTCTAAATCGGGCCATTCCATTACCTTCAGCTCTGCTGCTCCCGCCAACGCCTTCGCCATTTTGAAGACTGCCGGACCGCAGTGCGTGAGAAAGACCGCCTCTTCCGTCTCTCGGGATGCCGGCGAGATCGTTCCCTTCCAGATACATGTGGAAACGATCCGCATACGATTCCCAGTCTTCCGTCGCGGATCAACGGTGCTGGGGGTGTTCAGCGCAGCCATCTCGCTCAGTTGCTTGTTTCGCGTCGTCTTCTCTTCAGGGAAATCCCACCTTCGTCGCCAGTGTTAAGTTTGCATGAAGAGTCAGACGCGAGGAGTTCCAGCAAAGAGTTTATTAGTGACTACAGCTCGAATGGACCCGTCCTGGCTTGGCTACGGCTGCTTCTTATAGCCTGCAGCCGTAGCTGCCAGCCAATGGGAGTGCAGGGTTTCTTCCCGCACTATTTAAACCAATACCATTTGACATTTTACAAGAACAGTTCAAATAAACCAATAGCATTCAAACCTACATACATAACAAAGAGCTTCCTTCATCTACTGTTGTTTCTCAAATCTAATTCTGCACTACATCCCAAGAATCGTGGCACCTTTTATGAAGCCCCATAAGTGTGAAAGGATTAGAAGCAGCCCGCAATTATGTTACTAAGTAAAGTGGTAGTTAAGTAAGTTAAGTAAGCTACTTCTGATTTTATGATTTTTTTTGCTATGGTTGTTAAAAGAGAGTTACTCATTTACTAAATGAATTATGAGGCCGTAAAGTGAATCTAGCTCCCTCCATTGACTGCTTGTCGGAAACTGGCTGGGAAATTCGTAAATGGTGATCACATGACCCAGGGCCCCTGCAATCATTGTAATTACATGCCAAGCACCCAAATTTTGATAATATAACGAAGGGGATGCTGGGACAGTCATCAATATGAGTGTTGGTTCCCAAGTAATAGACCCATAGAAAGCAGAACTCTGAGGCAGGTAGATTCCTCAAAGAATAGTTTTATTAGATATATCATATTGGCACATATCTGGTGAAAACCGACTCTGAAGTTTCCTGTGGTTTTCATCTAATTAAAAGTTTGTCACTTTGTCAAAACAATCAGTCACATGGTCCAATCACAGCACTGTCTGGTTGCCTGGTGACATCACTCCGCCTTCCTCCACCCAGGTATGAGGATGTCCTTGGTTCCCAAGAGAAAATATTTTGTTTTGGCTACGGAATCCCAAGTATCTAAAATCCACCCTCCCTATCCTTCAGCTCCAGTGTGGCAACACTGAAGAATCCAAGATGGCTTCATGAGGACTCATTACAAACCATTTTTTTCAGTGCTGTTGCGATTTTGAATGGCTGTTAACTGAATGGCTATAAGTTGAGGACTTATAGAAGCCTTATGTTTGTTTATTTGGCTTGCTAATTCAAGATCCTCTGATTCCATAAAAAATAAGTCAATGGTACAGTTCTGGCTAGTATAAAGAGGTGGTTTCAGGTATTATGACCACAACTGAGTCCAGAATTCCCATTGCTAAGTGGAATATTTGTTAAGTGAGTTTTGCCCCGTTTTACGACCTTTCTTGCCACAGTTGGTAAGGGAATCAGTGCCGTTGTTAAGTTAGTAACACAATTGTTAAGTGAATATGATTTCCCCATTGTCTTTGCTTGTCAGAAGGTCACAAAAGATCATCACATGATCCCCGGGCACTGCAACTATCATACATATGAACTAGTTGCCAAGCATTCAAATTTTGGACATGTAACCATGGGAATGCTGCAACAGTTGTAAGTGTGAAAAATGGTCATGCTGTTGCAACTTTGAACAGTCACTAAACAAATTGTTGTACATTGAGGACTGTCTGTAGTACCTTTTCTGATTACAAGATTTTATTAAAAGGCATATGTTTTTGGGAGCTACAGCAAATTTCATTGAATATTCTTTCTCTATACTGTGTCCAGGGGTGGGCTGCTGGGGGTTCGCAGGGGTTCAGAAGATCCTCTAGTTAAGATTCTGCACAGTTCAGAGAATCCCCAAATCCCACTCCTGGCTGGCCCGCCCACCCACCCCTCCCAGGAATCCCCACATGACCCTTTTTGGATGCAGGTCGTGCATGGAGGCTTCAGGAGGGTGAAAAATGGGCCTCCTAGAAGTTCTGGAAGGCTGGAAACGGGCCCATTTCTAGCTTCTGGACAGCTTCTGGAGAGCTTCCGGAGCCCCGGCAGTCCATTTTGCCACACCGACCATGGCCACGCCCACCCAGCAACTGGGCAGAGAACCCATTGCTAAAATTTTTGAAGCCCCCCCCCCCAACTGTGTCAGTTTAGCCACTCTGATGGCTTCCAAATTCCTTTTGATTTTGGGTTGTCACAGACTAACACAGTTCTTACACAGTTCTCACACAATGTACCTTCTTTCATGTCACTTTCTCCTATTTACACTTTTTCACAATTTGAAGGAGAAAATTTTGAAGCAGGGAAATGACCAGTGCAACTAAAGTTTCCTGGCAACGTAGATCAAATTGCATTTAAAAAACCCCAAAACTTCCCTAAGTAGACAACTGATTGTTTTTAACATTGCTACTCTCACTCTTTGTCAGTGATTTTTCTGCTGCGATTTGCACAGGAGAGAGAAGTGGATAGACATAATGAGATTTGACCTTCTGCTTTTCCCCACAGCTACCCATTAAAGAAGGAACCTTCAAGGTATAAGTTGCTAGGTAGGAGCTTCAATTTATAAAATGAGGCTTGACACACACATGGTAAACCAGTAAAAAAATATGACACTCACTTTCTCTGAAACCCTTCAGAGCTCCAGGACACTTCCCCCCTTCCCCGCCCCGCAACCTAATTCATCAGCTATCCATTCAGCATTTGCTATTAATTCAGTGATATTTAAAATGCAATGGCCAGGGTGTGGAGTGGAGTGGAGTGGATGGATATCTGATATTTCTGGATGATATTTGCCCTAAGAAAGGCCTGCATGGTACCTGCTGCCATTGGTTCTTCTTCCTTTTCTTCCTTCTCCTGAAGGAACCTTCTCTGCATCTGCAATTGTAAGGCTTGACATGGACTTCTTATGGAAACAGCGTCCTCTCTTTCGCCCATGTGCTTTTTCTAATGCTGCCCCCATCCTAAGCCTTTAGCTGCCTCTCTTGCCCATTTCACAAGTCCCAGCATCCATGTGGCTGTGGAAATCATATGGGCTATGATTGTGTACTCTACTGTTAAAATACTGAAGTTTGCAGATGATATAACAGTGATTGGCCTCATTCGAGACAACGATGAATCCGCATACAGATGGGAGGTCCTACAACTTGCCTGGTGGTGTGACTGGAACGATCTGGAACTGAACATACTCAAAACCGTAGAAATGGTGGTACACCTTAGGAGAAACCCTCCCATACTACCACCTCTTACAATACTAGACATCACAGTATCAACAGTAGAGATCTTCAAATTTCTAGGTTCTATCATATCACAAGACCTAAAGTTGGGCACCTAACATCAAAAACGTCATCAAAAAAGCACAACAAAGAATGTTCTTTCTGCACCAGCTCAGAAAGCTCAAACTGCCCTAAGAGCTGCTGATTCAAGAGGAATTATTGAGTCTGTCATCTGCACCTCTATAATGGTCTGGTTTGGCTCTGCAACCAAACAAGACAGACAGACACAAACTTCAATGGATAATTTAAACTCCAGAAAAAACAATTGCTAGCAACCTGCCTTCCATTGAAGAACTGTATACTGCATGAGTCAAAAAGAGGGCTATGAAAATATTTACAGACCCCTCACATCCTGAACATAAACTGTTTCAACTCCTGCCCTCAAAATGATGCTATAGAACACCGCACATCAGAACAACTAGACACAAGAACAGTTTTTTCCCCAAATGCCATCACTCTGCTAAACAAATAATTCCCTCAACACTGTCAAACTATTTACTAAGTCTGCTTTACTATTACTAATAATCCTCCCATCCTTCCTTTCACCCATCTCATCCCACTTCTGACTATATGACTGTAACCTTGTTGTTTGTATCCTTACAATTGATAGTGACTTATTCCTAGTATGATTTGATTGCTTATTATACCCTATGTTTATTATTAAGTGTTGTACCATATGATTCTTGACTCTTGATGAATGCATCTTTTCTTTTATGTACACTGAGAACATATGCACCAAGACAAATTCCTTGTGTGTCCAATCACACTTGGCCAATAAAGTATTCTATTCTATTCTACTCAGGAACTTCCTCAGTGTCTAGGGAAATTCTCAGTCATCCAGTTCACTGTTGTTGTTGTTCCTTCTTTCTTAGCTTTTTTATTGCCTTTTTTGAATGTGTGTTGATATGGTTTATTTCTAAGCATCTATTCTGATCTGGGTTCCCTAGTGTATATAGATTATACAGAAAAATTATAACAAGATAGGGTATGATGTGCATATCCCTAATAATCATTCCCATAAATCTGTCAGGGGTGAGAAACTCAAAAGGTTTCCCCCTTCACAGAGCCTAGAAATGTTTGCCCCTGTTTTAATATATGCCATTAAAAATGATACCTTTATTTGAACCTTGTTTCATGGAACTCTTTCTAAGTATTATCATGCTTTGGAATGACCTTATCTTGTAGAAACGAGAAGATGTGACACTGTGATTTTACATGTTCTAGTGTTAAAAAGTTGAATGTGGTATATATTAATATTCTTCACTGGATTTTCTTCTTTTTCACTTTGTTATAATTGTTCATTGTGGGTGTTGTTTTTGGTTTTTTTGTCTGTAAAGCTACCCTATATCTGTGATGTTGAACCTATGGCACGTGTGCCAGAAGTGGCACGCAGAGCCATTTCTGTCAGCACGCCGCACCAGAACTGATCCACTGCGCATGTGCACGCACCTTCCACCATCCAGCTGATTGTTGGGTATCTGCAGCGCATGCGCAGGGCAGGACATGCACAGAAGATGTGTGCGTGTGTGTGGGGTGGGGCACATGCGCGGGGTCACACATGCATGTGCAGAGGTGCACAGTGCACACAGGGGGTTGCGCATGTCATGCATGCATTGCATTATGGGTGTAGGCCCACGCAAGTGTACAGGCATGCATGCATGCACGCAGACATGCATGCACTTTGGCACGTGACGACAAAAGGTTAGCCATCACTCCCCTATAAAATAATAAGCCTTAAAAATGCCTTGAAAGTTTATTGTTACAAGGTAGAGGCAAGTGTTGGCTATATGAAGAGGCATTGGTGATTAGATTGTTTTTCTTTTTTATGGTTGCATTTTAACCATGCATCATTACATATATTGAAAAACAAAAATATGTTTTAACATCACTGTTATTTTTTTTTGCTTGCTAAATTGATCATCATTCATTGACAGAAAATCAAAATGTACCACTTATACAGATCAGAGCTTAAATAAATATAGATGTGTATATGCAAACAATAAAAACTAAAGGATTTGTGTATTTACAACTGACCTCACATGCAGCCTGCAGTTATTTGTATGCATCTATGAAACCAAACCAAATCTATTTCAAATCTAACACTTCTTTCAGTTGAATTTTCAAGAAATCATTCTCTTACCTACAAACTAAAAAGATCAAATCTTACCTCCATAATTATTATCTAGAGTTGATCTTGATTAATCTATTAAGCATTATTTCACATTCCTGTTTCTTTTATTTTAGTCTGTTCATCAATTTCATACAGATCTCTATCCAACAAGAGTTAGTCATAACTAATTACTGTTAAAAAATAATGTAATAAGTTATTCAAGACTAATTAAAAGTATACAACCTTGAGTAGAAGATAGAAGTGATGGTTTTCTCTCCTCTGATCAGTGTCAAAAGAGACTACCCTTAAAACTCATCAAGTAAAACTGTAATGTTCAAAAGCTTTAAAACAATTCTCTGTTATATATCAGTAAATGTATTATTTGAAAAATTGGAGCTAAATTGGTAATTATGTTTTCCATTAAGTTTTCCTTACTTTGAAGAGCACTAATAGAATATACATGAACTTACTTATCAGGCACAAATCCCTTTTTTCTTATATACAAAATTATAATTACATTTAGTTTTGTGGAAACTTGTTTCCTGAAATAAATTTATTGAGGATATTAGAATGAGACAAATATAAAGGGTTTAATTTCCAAAAGCTATTAAAAACACACCTTAGTGGAATGTGTGTTTGAAGTTCAAATGAAAGACTATATCTGAATATACTAATCCTCTGGAGAATCCATGACACCTGTCATGCACTGTAAAGGTTTATAAATGTTTTCTTTTGCAAAGTCAACTACAAACATCATAAGACTTTCTGTAAATATATCTTCTAGCCTCTTTGTTTGAGCAGAAATATTGGATTTCCCATATTATAGTTATAAACCAGAGAAGATTATTTTAGATTCTTTTAAAAATATTTGATTAATAGACTTCCACTTTTGCCCTGGGATCAAGTTTCAATCATTGTTTTAAGTATTTGAAAATATTTGAATTATGAATGCCAGAACAGCAAGTAAAGTTTCTTCCATATGCATTATTTTTACACAAACACACACACACACACACACACAGATAAATATATACATATACACACACACATACATACACCGCATCTTGGTAATAAGGACATAATCTCACATGGCACAAAGGAACTGAGTGTAAACCCAGTACAATATACATAAATTATTTGCTTGTCATAAATACGCTACTAAAATGTACATAACAATATTGCTATACACATTAAAAGAATAGAGTTTTTAAATGCATGAAAGGTTTGTATTATAACCTAGCTGTGGAATTTCAAGGTTTAATTGAATGCATACATTATTAACTATGAAAGGCATTCTGCAATACCCATTTTATAACTTTGCTTTTTCATGATTTGAAGGAACCTAGGGGTTTGTATGTGTGCATGGGTGAATGAATTTAAAAGAGGCTTTTATTGTGTGTCCCCAATTCTTTGCTTTTCTTTCTTTCTGTGTGTGTATCTGTGTGAAGATGTTGCAGCATAAGAAAAATTGACCTACTTCTTCATCTCTGTAACATGCACTCTGGAGGCATAAAGCCTAGAAGAGATCTGCCTCCCCCAATTTAAAATGCGTATGAACTGGCTGCTGTAATTTCTGATATACTCAATGATGAAATCTTTAACTACTTCACAGACATTGAATTTAAGTCCCAGAAAAAGTTATGGAAATCCTAAATTCTGACTTGTAGAAATGCATTTTAAAAATCACATAGCACTAAGGAACACACTGCACAGTACAAATGATTGTAGGTCTTTAAGGTAGGCTAGGGCAGGAACTAGATAACAGAAATATTTTAACTCTATTTTATTAAGAGAGGCAATCTCTCTCTCCCTCTATATCTCTCTGAAACTTGAAAGCCTGCTCGCATTTCCACTTCCCTTCTTTTATACTAATCTTTGAGGCAATTTGGTTTCTTTCTCATGCTTTCTTGTTTCCCCAAATTTCTAAATTCACACTTTTATTAGTAGCCATTGCATACATTGGCTGCAAGTTCTACTGTGAATGAACCAAAACTAGAAAAATATTTCATTTTGTACATTTATCAATAGCCTCTGGTAATTATTGACAATGTGATTACAATCCTCTTTAAAGACCTTAGAGACTAGGTTAGTAGGTCATACTACTAAGATCCTTAGTAGATCATATAGTGGGGGAAATCTATTCCTGCTATCCTCCTCCTCCTCTTCTTCCTCCTCTTCCTCCTCCTCTTCCTCCTCCTCCTCCACTAAGAAGTGAAAATCATACCCACAAAGTATACAGAATGTTATGTGAACTATATATCTTTATATACCTTTAATATTGCCTTTAATATTGCCTATATAAACTCTAGCTCTTATATGTTGTTTTAAGTGATATAACCAGTACATGAATCCCATAATCTTTGAAGTATTATATTTCATGAGCTGACCTTATTTCCTAAATAACTTAGTTCAATATACATAATCAATGTTTAAGAATAATGTATCCAACTGTGATCAATTTTTCCTATATACACACACATATTCATGCATACATACATATATATACTACACACACATACATACACACAAACACATACAATTGATATAAGTATACATAAATAGGTGACTTACTCTTTTCCAAGGCACATCCTGTTGTTGTGTCTCAGGACAGAGGGCTGAAAGAAGAAACAATTTTTTAAAAAAAATATCACTATGGGTTTATTTATTAAATGTATGAGCACTACCCCTTTGAAATGAAATGAAATATTTATTCATCCTTTTGTAACTTGAAAATTTCCCCATAATTCTAATACATACATTTTTCCACAAACACTGTCGAAAGATGTTTGATATTAAAATGGACATATTGATAGGGGTTCTCCCTTTTCTTTTTTCTGGTCCTGTCCTTCAGAAATAATGCACATATTCTGGCCAGTCAATTATACATGTGGAATTTTAGATTTTTCCTTTTGTTGGAATTAACTTACAGTGACATTTTGTAACATTGTGTTATGCATTCAAACACTGAACATGCACTCATATATAGTAAGATACATCTCATTCCTTTTAAAAACATTTTACATGATTACACTATAATATAATACTAATATATGATACAAAAGCAAATTAAAGAAATAATTGACTTTCTGTTTCAACATTATGCTCTTAGAAGATTCTGGATTGGATTTGGACGAATGGAGTTCTGGGGGGCGGAATTGCAGACTACAGGAACTAGGAGCACTACTCAAGTGACCCAGAGGACACAGATAAACCTCCATGTGCTTCAAGGACCCTCTAAAAGGATGAAAATTACCAGCTGTCTGCAAGGAATATAAATCCTTCCATTCCCCACTATCCTGTCAAACTTGAAGAAGCTTCTTGGATGAGAAGTGACATGTCTTCAAAAAAAAAAAAAGAAAAAAATCCAGTTGCCTCTTGAAAAAGCATCTTTGGGACAACCATGATCTAGAAGACTGAGAATCTCTACAGATCTGGAGAAAGTTAACAGCACCTAAACAATCCAATTATGATTTTCCTGGAATTAAAACCAGATACAGGTAGAAAACAATAGTGGTCCCCAAATCACATGACTGGAACCATTGGGAATTTTATACATTACTTGCAGCAGTTATATGCTTTCTAGATTTTTAAAGGGATAGGGGGTCAATTTAAGATGCAGTAGCTTTAAGCTCCTTTAGTTTTTGCAGAAGATTCCAGGATGGTCTAATACATATGTCAGTAAGAAGTGATCAAGAGAGGAAGGAAATAGAAAACGATCCTGCCAAGAGTCTACTGAGATTCTCAGTCATCCAGGTCCATCAAAACCAACTCAGTAAAGTTGGATAAGGTAATTTGTTGGGATGGTGGGGAAAAGCATTTGATATAGGCATAAAATTCAATTGAGCAATACATGGTACAAAGACTGTTGGTGTCTAATCTTTACTAGGTTATGGCCTATCATTTTTAAATGCTTTAAAATGCGTTGATGGGAAAGATTTTTTTTAAAGAGGTCAATTTAAAAAACTGTCTTTGCAGTTCACCTTTAAGTATACTGCCTTGATCTTGTCACTCATTAAACTGTCAAAATGTCTCTTGCTATTTTTTAAAATCAATATCTATGCAGAATTTTTTAAAAATATATTACATATGCTGCATACATTTTGCTACTCTACTTCAAGATGCGGAGATAGTTCTAGAAAATTAGTTTCTCACATTCCTTTTAAATTAAATCATCTCAAATATTAGCTGAAAGACTAGAGGGTATTATTAAAGTGAAATAGACCATGCAGAATAGAGAAATTGGGAAGAAAGGAAAGTTAGAAATGGTACACAGACATGCCCACAGGGATATATTAATATAATATTTATCATCAACTATGATAGTAAAATGCAAGCATGATGTTTTATTTTTATTTATGTATTTGATGAGCATGTATTAATTAACAGATGTAAGTATAAACATTATTATTAATACATGAAATTGATATAAATAAAAGAGAACATTAGGACAGGGATGGTAGGCATGTTGGTGCACTTATGAACACCCCTTAAAGACCTCTTAGGAATGGGGTGAGGTCAACAGTAGACAGTTAAAGTTTTGGGGGTTTGGGGAAGAAATCACAGAGTTAGGTAGAGTATTCCAGGCATAGATCACTCTGTTGCTGAAGTCATATTTCCTGAAATAGAGTTTGGTGCAGTTTACCTTGAGTTTGTATCTATTGTGTGCTCGTGTGTTGTTGTGGTTGAAGCTGGAGTAGTCATTGATGGGTAGGATATTGTAATAGATAATTTTAGATACTACGCTTAGATCAGACTGAAGATGGCATAGTTCTAAGTTATCTAAGCCTAAAATTTCAAGTCTGGTGATATAAGGTATTCTGTTATGAGTAGAGGAGTGGAGGACTCTTCTCATGAAATATCTCTGGACTCTCTTGATTGTGTTAATATCCGATATGCAATGCAGGTTCCAGACAGATGAGCTGTATTCAGAATTGGTCTAACAAATGTTTTGTATGCTCTAGTTTGTAGTACAATATTACCGAGAAAAAGCTATGCAGGATTAGGTTAACTCTTAATGCCTTTTTGGCTATGTTGTTACAGTGGGCTCTAACACTTTGAATGTAACTTTTAATGTTGACTTTTCCCCTAAATCTACAACATAGTAGTTTGTGCAACAGTTTATTGGACTGCATCTGATGGAAAATATAGTACTAGATTTCCAAATGTCACTAGTATATGGACAAACCTCATTGGTATCAGGTTAGACATACATGTTTAGTATATTGGGTTAAGAACCAAAATAGATATTTGTAAAAATAAAAGAAATATCACTGTAGAAATATTGAAAATTAATTTGATGCTACTTATATTATTTGTATTAAATTTCCATTAATATATTTAAGTTTGTATTAATTTTGCAATTCAAGGCACTGGTTGTCACTTTTAAAGCCCTTCATGGCTTGGGATTAGGTTATCTGAGGGAGCATCTCTTGCCAGTCACATCTACCCGACCCATCAGAGTGGGGAGGCAGGGAATGCTGCGGGTCCCATCCCTGAGGGAGATAAACCTGGTGGGACACAGAAGAAGGGCCTTCTCAGTGGTGGTGGCTCTCTCTGGAACATCATGCCCCCAGAGATTAGAATGGCCCCCACTCTAATACTCTTCTGGAAGGCGTTGAGGACCTGGCTCTGCCAGCGGGCCTGGGGAACCCAGAGTGGGATGGAGCCCATTAAATGGCTCATGTGATCTGCTGTTGCTAGGGCATGGGGTGGGGGTGATTTTATTATTTTATACTATATTAATTTATTTGATTCTTTTTATTAGTTTTATTATTTTAAATGTGGTTTTATATTCAAGTCGCCTTGAATCACCATGTGTGAATAGGCGGCAATATAAATTCAATAAATAAATAAATAAATTTGTATTTGTATGGAAGCTTAATATAAATACTGTTCCTCTGTGGGCTTATAATGGATGCCTCAGGCCTCTATTGAAATCTTTTGGTTTAAATATCAACATGATGGAAGGGTAGAGATTTCAAATTTTCTCTCCCCAAAGCCCTTGAAATCTTTACATGCTTGCCCTGTTTCCTGTTTTGGGATAGTCACATTGCAGTTTCTGTTGCCACTGTCCCTTTTGCAGGAAGCACCTTATTTGATATGCACTCCATAAATTTTCAATTTTGGGGATTAAAAGATCAAGGTGTAAAACTGGAAAACTTTAGTTCCATAGTGCCACACCAAGCTGTATAGCATAGAGATGTGATGATTAGAGAATCGGCCCTTCCTCCTCCTCATTTTATGAAAGAAATCAATTTTGCAAGAAATAAAATAAAATTTTATCTTTTTTAAAATGTAAAAATTATATTAAAATCTTTTGGTTTAAATATCAACATGAAAACATTGCATGTTAAAGAAGACATCCAGAACTGACTAGTGAATGCAACAGCTACTAATAAATAAACTAGAAAATCCAAAAGAAAATATAATTATCTGGATGGAACATGGAATGGTGTTAGAGTACTCTAATAGGGACTTGTCTGCCTAAAATCTGCATAGAGAGATCAGAAAGAGAGTTACAGATCATAAGATTCTAAAGGAAAAACAGTATGAATAAAGGCTGAAATTATACCCAATTTTATAATAGAAAATAAAAACTTAGAAGAGTAATAATAATTGCCTAAAGCATATGTAAGAATTTGGTATAGTAGTTAAGGCATCAAACTAATAATTGGCAGACCATGAGATCTAGATCAGAGTCTCCATCTGGCAACTTTAAGACTTGTGTCCTTCAACTCCCAGAATTCCTCAGCCAGCTTTGCTTTTTACTGGGAGTTAAATTCCACACGTCTTAAAGTCTTAAGGTTGGAGACCCCTGATCTAGATATATGTTATAAAGTCAGCTAGGTGACGTTGGGCCAACTTTTCTCAGCCCTAGGAATATAGTAATAGCAAACCACTTCTGAAAAACCTTGCCAAGAAAACTGCAGGAATTTATCTACAAAGTCTCTGAGAATCAGGAAGGGGTGGGGAAGCAGATCCTCAGCTTCTTCTTCTCATGTTATTCAGAATTTGCTGGGGAGACAACTTCACTTTTGATAGTCTCTCTTCATGGAGTTTGGAAAAAGTCTGTTCCTTCTTTTAAAAGATCCAAATTGATTTTGTAGATAGCCATGTGCTATGTAACACTCATGGGCATGTGAAGTCTGGTTAGAAGGCTAAAGTCACAACAGATCCCAAGGAAACTAACCTGGGCAATTGCTTCTATTTTATCTCCACATTAAATTTTATACAAGGTTGGTTGGACTGAAAGAAAATGTCTGGCACCGAGACTTCCAAGTGGAAATTTGGACCTTCCCATTCCAAAACTAACATCTTAACCACTCTGACTCTGGCTTTAGAGTTTTCCAACTAGAGGTAGTATTCAGCAGGTTCTGACCAGTTCTGGAGAACCGTATGGAAA
>CM019149.1:228485602-228730821 GCA_009733165.1 Naja naja | reverse complement strand
TTGCCTCTTCTGCCACATTCATTTTTATGGAGTGTTGTGTTTATTTCTTAGAGTAGTCTGAAATTCATCTTATCACGGGAATCTCTCACTATCCTTTACAATTTCTATGAACTATTTCAATTTTAAGAATATTTACTTCTCAAACTTTTCTTTATAATGATTTTGAGCATAGGTTAATGGCACATTGGATAATTTTTATCATTAAGGTTAAAAACATGCTGGAAAAACTGATATTAACCAGAGCAAAACACATCTTTCTTAAAGATGACAGACTACTGTAATTCAAAAGTTAGGTCCCAAACTCAGAAATGAGAGTGTTCAGCCATATACAATATTACTTTCAGGAAAATCATGCTTTGGAAAGCATGCTGAAAACAGAGATACCAAACAGTGTGTTTTCTTTTTGTGCCTTTGAGTCATGAGTGACTCCTGGTGAGTTTCTGGACATGTCCATAAAATTTTCTTGGCAACATTTTTGGGAATGGTTTACACTGGTCTTCTTCCTATGGTTGAAAGAAAGGGGGTGGCCTAAAGTTATCCAGCTGGGTTTGTGTCCAAAGTGTTACTGGAACTCACAGACTTCCAGCTTCTAGCCTGATGTCTTAAATATTACACCAAACTGGTTCCATTTAAACATCATACTTTTGGTAATAAAAACCAGAAACCAAGCCAGCAACTAGCTTTTCTTTATAGATGAACAAGGGTGAATAAAATACAATTTGCTGAACAAATTATGGGTATAATTGACTCTAGGTGGTAAGCTTGGCTACAGCCTTGAAAATAACAAAATAAGGCTTCCACAACTCTAAAGTACAGTGGGTTGGTTTTGATCTAAAAAGTAGAGAATTTTAGTCTACATATTAAGTGTTCATAGATTAGCAAATAGATGGTTTAAACTGTGAAAGACGGTTGTTTTATATCTTTCAGTCAAAATCAGATTAGATGATACCCTCTCTGTCAGGAAAGGGGTGCGTGTGTGTGTGTGTGCGTGTGTAATTTATTATATATAATAAATTTATTATATATAATAAATTACACATTTGTTTTTTTTAAATAACTATAGAGAGAGAGAGAGAGAATAAAATTGCTGTATGTACTGAATAAAATAAAATCTTCCATTTGTTTTTTTTAAAATAATGTTATTAAAAATTGCAATTAAGACAACACAAACAAAAAAAACAGAAGGTGCAGAAAAAAGAAAGGTATAAAACAAAGAAAAAGTAAGAATACAGTAAAGAAAAAGAAAACAAGGATTTAAAGAAATAACTTCCTCTTCATCACAAGTACTTTAGTAACTTATCACCTTCTGTCAAAATACAGCAAATGATTTTTCTCATATACCATCTTTTACTAAAAACAAATGCTTAAAACCTTATTACTTCAGTTCTGTTCAGCAAAAGTTACCAGAAATAATTAATATATCTTGATCAAGTAAGTTAACTTTACATTCCTTCCTTGTACTTATCATGAACTTTAATCCCCTCAAATAATGTCCTAGATCTTGATTTCTTTTCAGCTTTTCTTCATCCCCTCTCACAAAATTCTTCAAAGCTGTAACAAGCCTTTTTAGTAAACCCAATATAGAAAAATTATCCAGGTAACTCTCTTAGTTTGTTATATGTATATCTGTTTTAATGCTAAGACGTTAGTGCAGGTTCTTTTGTACGTTCAATATGTTTTTCCCCATTTCATCTTAGCAGCTTGTCATTTTTAAATCCATTTTGCAGTCAGTCTCAATCATGTCAGATAAAGTTTATTTCCCTTCCTTGGCATCTTTAAATATAGTCTATCTATGGAAACAGACACTCTTAAAATTAACTTCTTGGGACTATTGTTTAAAAATATCCTTCAATATTTTGCTTCATTCTGTATTTATAGATTGAGTTTGAGTATTCTTCTCACTTAATTGTAATCTTTAGTTCCTGATAGTTCATTGTCCAATTTTTCAAGTCTTAACTTATTATCAGATTGGTAAAGCTGACTCAGAAATCAGTTTGATTTTTCACATTAACAAATATATTATGGAACTATCTAAGCATTCACAATTCTTGGCAGGTCTTTTAATAGGACAAGAATGTATGATATGGAGGACACACTTGGATACAATCAACTATTTCCTGTTCTAATGAATACATTATTGGATACATTCCTGAAATAAGTAAGATCCAGGAGAAAAGTGGAAATTTCCGCTACCAGATTAACTTATTTTTATTCTTTCCTGCCTGGGAAGCTGAGAAATGCTATTTTACATTTCAACTGAGGGTATTGCTAGTCCAAAGATTAGCATCTTTGTCCTTGGTTACTATCCCCTGACAGCTTTGCAGCCATAAGCAAACAAGCAATAAACTGAAAGATAAATGGAGATGATTTGGCAAGAATAATTATGATAAAAAAGAGCATTAGGTTGCTGGCTCAGTACTAATAATAAAAAAGACCAGGGCAGAATATAGAAAAGTTCTGTGTATGAATTCAAGGAATGCTAAAAGTCAATCTTTCAGCTAGCTGTACCTTTTGTGAATAACTTCTCTTTCAAAGAAAGAGAACATGGAAGTAGCATGGTTTTTGTTTATAAGAGGTTAGAAATGCTAATAAAGAGAGAAAGAGGGAGGGTGGAGGGAGAGAAAGAAAGAAAGAAAGGAGGAGGGAGGGAGGGAGCATGGATGGATGGACGTTGGAGTGTCAAATTCACATTTTCTCTTCTTTCCTCTCCCTTTCCTCAGTTTTTCCCCTATTTATTTATTTTTCTTTTCCTTGTTCAAAGGAATGATCAGTAATTTTATTCAATGGTCTTTATTCAATGCTATCATTTTACATAGATCCTTACTGCTATTTGATTTCATTTTAGAGAAGCAAAATAGTAAAATGAGCAGCTCAGGTAAAACAAAGGAATGTTTTATTGTTATTTTTTATGGACCTTTTGATACAAATGTAAGCAAACACCAGCCTTGACATTCTAATACATACCTGGAATGGTCTGAGGTCACTGTCGCTAACGTATCAAATTTTCTTAATGTAAAAATCTCCTTTTGATCAAGATCAGGTTCACCCTGTTCCCCTGACTCTTACGAATGAGAGGCACAAATATATATATATATATATATTTTAGCTGTTTGCCACTATTGGCATTCTGCAGTTAACGAAGACATCACCTTGAACTTTCTTCCTGATGATTATCCACTTTTCTCCCAGTCAGTTGATGAGCTCGACAATCTTGTTCAAATGCCAGCGATGTAATTTTGGCACACCTTATGCCTCATCGTCTGGGGTTGTAGCAAAGCACTGGCCTGGCAAACCTTTCAAAAAAAAGGCTAGGGAGTCTGGAAATACAGCTAAATGGAGTCCCTTGCTCAGAGATTGGCAACAAATCATTCTCTGCATTTGTATGTATGGGTGTGTGTGTGTGTGTGTGTGTGTGCATGCACATTCCTGTGCACAGATATAGATGTGTTGCTTTTATCATTTGCTTTCTAGGCCAGCCAAGTTCCAGCTAGATTCTTGCTCAGAAAAATAGAATGAGCTCCATGTTTGGAGAAGATGTTCTCAGAACTCTTAAAACATGGGTCGTAGTTTTTTAATTTTATTTTAATTACATGCCCTTCTCAGACTCAGAGGCACTTGGGATGCAACAGTGCCAGCAATAGCCTTCATTCCATTGTATATGCTGCTTATTACTAAGAGGCATTTTTACAAGGTCAGCTAATTGCCAACAATCCAGAATAATCTATCACGGTATAAAGAAGCTTTCTGTCTTTGCACCTAGCAATTTAAAAGCAGGCTCATTTGTTCTGAAATTAGTTTGTTCTTCAGTAACAGCTGCCATGCTTCTTTTCTTACATTATGGAATGGTTTTATTTTTATTTATTTTATTTATTTATTTATTTTGTCAATCTCTTACAAGATAATAAGTATAAGGATAAACATAGTTATGAATACATGAGATGGATACATATAAGAAAAATAAAAGAAACAACAGGACAGGGACAGTAGGCACATTGGTGCACTTATGCACGCCCCCTACAGACCTCTTAGGAAAGGGGTGAGGTCAATAGTAGACAGTCTAAGGTTAAAGTTTTGGGGGTTTGTGGAAGAAACTACAGAGTCAGGTAGAATATTCCAGACATTGACCACTCTGTTGCTGAAGTCGTACTTCCTGCAATCAAGATTGGTGCGGTTACCTTGAGTTTGTATCTATTGTGTGCTCTTGTATTGTTATGGTTGAAGCTGAAGTATTCATTGACCAGAAGGACATTGCAATGTATGATTTTATATACTATACTTAGATCGGACTGAAGGTGGCGAAGTTCCAGGTTTTCTAGGTCTAGAATTTCAAGTCTGGTGGCATAAGGTATTCTGCAACGAGTAGAGGAGTGGAGTACTCTTCTTGTGAAATATTTCTGGACTTTCTCAATATCAGATGCGTGATGTGGGTTCCAGACTGATGAGCTATATTCGAGTATTGGTCTAGCAAATGTTTCGTATGCCCTAGTTAGTAGTGTGATATTACCAGAAAAAAGCTCCATAGGATTAGGTTAACAACTCTTAATGCCTTTTTGGCTATGTAGTTACAGTGGGCTGTAGCACTTAGATCATTAGAGATGAGTACTCCAAGGTCCTTGATGGAGTTTGGATCATCAACAAGGTCTTGACTATTTAGCCTGTATTTTATTTTCTGATTTTTTTGCCAATATGTAAGACAGAGCATTTATTTGTTGAGATTTGAAGTTGCCATTTGTTTGACCATTCTGATACATAGTCGAGGTCTTTTTGAAGGGTAGCAGTATTGTCTGTGGTGTTGAATAGCTTTACATCATCAGCGAAAAGAACACAGTTGTTCTTAATATGATCACAGAGGTCATTTATGTAGAGTATGAAGAGAGTTGGTCCTAGAACACTGCCTTGGGGGACACCACTGTTGACAGGTACAGAATTTGATAAGACGCTCCCAATTTTGACCATTTGTTGTCTGTTTGACAGGAATGCTTCTATCCAGTTATGCAGTTGTCCAGAGATACCATAAGATTTTAGTTTTAGTAGTAGTTTGTCGTGTACCACTGAATGGAAGGCTTTACAGAAAGCTATGTAGATTGCGTCTATTGCTTTGCCCTGATCGAGTTGTGAAGTCCATATGTTTTTGCAGTGTAAGAGTTGCAGATTACAGGATAGTTTTTTTCTGAAACCATATTGTTTGTTAGAGAGTAGGTTGTTTGTCTCTAAGTGGAGGATAATGGATTGGTTAATAACTGATTCCATGACTTTATAGGTGACGCAGCATAAAGAGATTGGTCTGTAATTTTCAACTAGACTGGGGTCGCCCTTTTTGAAGATGGGGATGACCGTGGCTTGTGACCATAGGTTTGGCAAGGAGCTGGTCCTGAAAGATTTTTCAAAGATTATGCTTAGAGGTTCAGCTATGGCAGTGGATAGCTTTTTTAAGAAGTAGGCACATATTCCATGCGGTCCAGTAGATAGAAATGGTTTTAGATTGCGTAGTGCTTTTTCAACATTGTCTTCTGTAAAATCGATATGTATTATATCATTGTAGTTGTCTGGTGGATCGACTAGGAAATACTGTGCATGAGCCATTGCTGTTTACAAAAACTGAGTGAAAGAATGTGTTAAAGAGGTTGGCTTTAATGGTGTCATCATTGCAGTCTGTACCATTAGGTCCTTTCAGGGGTGGGATGGATCTTGAGTCTTTTAGTTTGTTGTTTACAAAATTGTAGAAAGTGTGGGTGGAATTGGTGCGTAGAAGGTTTTCTTCTTGTTTAATGTGATAATTGGTGCATTCAGTCTTTATCTAGTGGCATAAATTTTTGTATCAGCTTTTGAAGGTGGCAGTGTGACCAGATTTGTTTTTCCGCCAAAGTGATCTTTTTGGATTGAAGTTTCTTTATTGTTATGGGTAATCTGTTTTTTCTGGTTTTGGGAGTTGTTATTGGTACATATAGTTTGATGACTCTTTGGATTTCAAGTAAAAATATGTTGTGATGGTCTTCAACAGTATTGCATCCAGTGAATAGAGATTGCCAAACAAGGGATGAGAGATGTTGTCTATAAGATCATAGTTGCCTTTTTGAAGTTATAATTGGGGATCATGTTGTTGTGATGATTTTGTGTGGGCGTATGTTGAGACAAAAGTCAATCATGTTGTGGTCGCTGTTGGAAAAGGGTTCTTTAATTTGTATTCTGTAAATTGAGTTCAAACTATTGCAGAAGATGAGATCGAGGCAGTTGTTAAGTCTAGTATTGTTGGTTACTAGTTGTTCCAGTCCTAGATTTGTTACAGCATTGTAGAAGGTTGCATATATGGGTTCAGTATTACATTCGTTTAGGGTCCAGTTAATATGAGGTAGATTGAAGTCACCAAGAAAGATAAAAGCATGTGGGCAGGATGATGCCCATGTTAGTAGTGAATTTAGCTTGTTTACATGTTCTATGTCATAATCAGGGGCTCTGTAACATAGTAAGAATCGAAATGTGATATTTAAGGACAGTTCACAGATGATGGTCTCAGGAAGAGCAAGCTTCTGGGTGACTTGGATGTTTTTAGATGTAAGGACTTTTATAGAAGATAGCAACACCACCTCCTCTATGGATTTCATGATCTGATTGGTAAACATGATAGTCTTTTACTGTGGTAATGGAGTCAGGGAGAGATGCGTTGAGCCATTTTTCACAGACAAAAATGATGTCAAATTTAGTATTTAGTAAGAGGAGGAATTCAGGTATTTTGTTCACAAGGCTTCTTGCATTGAGTAGCTTGCATTTAAGGCCAGCTGTAGTTGGAATTGAGGTAGTTAGGGGCTTGAGTACCTAGTCTTGGGTGATGGTGGATTGGTTGGTGTAGGGTTGGATGCTGAGTTGTGGGTTGTGTGACTTACTTTTGATACAGTCAGCATGGTAGTCTATGTACAGGTCCTTCTCTACATTGTCTAGACATTTTTGAGTTCTGTGCGGAGTACACGGGAGCGGCACGTTGCTGTATGGTTAAGTCAGAGTGAGAAAGAAGGTTCTTATGGTTGGTGTTACTTTTGGTGTGTGAATTTATAGTGTAGATGAATTTACGTTTGCTTGATTCATTTTTGCAAATGACCCTGCAGAAGCGGGGGCCATCGAGCAGCCTCTGTTTTTGATCTCTGGGCCAATGCAGGAAATGTCAAGTATTTCATCATGGGAGATGGTTGATGCTTGATAGTCACTGATGATGTTGCAGACAATTGTGATGTCATCATTGTCATTGGTGTCCTCTAGAACAAATAGGATGGTGTTTGGATGCTTCTGTTCGTGCTTGACAACTTCTCTGACGAGGATTGGGATATCATTATTAGTTGGATTTATGGTTTTTTGTGGATTGGGTTGTGGTTGTTGGGTAGAGATGTGGTATGTATCTATTGGCTGTTCAGTTTTTTTGTGTTGTGTCTTTTTTTCAAGGTTATTTAATCTTTCTTGTAAAGAGTCCAGGGATGCTACTATGGTGTCAAGGGATGTTATTCGTGTTTCTATGGTGTCAATTCTTTCAGATTGGGCTATATATTTGTCCAGTTTGGGTCTGCATTGTTGGCAGAGATATGGAAACGCATTGTTGGATGATTCTAGGAATTGAATTATTTGCTTGGTTAATTCCAAGCAGCTATGATGAGCGTGATTGTCACATAGTGAACATTTGATGGAATTTTTATTATCCTTTAGAGTTTCATGGCATGTAAGACATGTGTAGGAGTCTTGTGGTTCATTGGTGGGGATTTCTTTCTCTTTAGGTTGTGGTTTGACATTGGATTTTTGTCTTGGCATGGTAGGTTAGTTGTGATAGTATGTTGATTAGATTGTTAATGAAACAATTTTGGGTAATCAATATAGCCAATATCACACCAATAATCAATTACAATAATTACAATAATCTCATTAGTCAAATAATTTTGCTAAGCAACAATTAGCCTAATCAATTAATTATACTAATTGCTAATCAATTAATTACAGCAATTGCTAATCACACTGTTCAATTAAATTAACTAAATCACTAATTTTACTAGTCAATTAAATTACATGAATCCTGATCTTTTAAAAGTAATCAGTAATCACACTATTTGCACTAAACACTCTAATCACACTCATCAATTAAAACAATAAATCAATTAAACCATTGATAAGTTAATTATTTTATAGAAATAGATTGTCTAATCATTGATATAGGTAATGAGGTAGAAAAGTTATAGTGAATTAATCAGTGTTTGATTAAAGTAATGAGGTAGTATTGAGAGTCAGCAAGTAAAGGGTTAATTGTTTTACTAGCAGATGCTATTTGATCAACTGGGTGGGAGGGATGTGTTGCTCCGATGGCTGCTAGCTAGTTTGTACATGGAAGTCCAAAGGCACACTGGATTATTGAAACAGGAAAACACACTGAATTAAAACACTTTTACTACAGTCAAAATGTCTCTGAATAAGATTGTTTTCCAATAGTTTTATAGAAATTGATTATCTAATCTTGATATAGGTAATGAGGTAGAATTAGAAAATGCTTTTTAAAATTGCTGGTTGAATTCCCTCTTTAGGAGGGAAACAAATCACAGCCCGTTTTTTTTTTCTCAAAGAAAAGATTAATGACTTTGGAGTTCTTAGGCAGTCCATTTCTATGGAGACTTATTATAGCATAGCATCCATTGTTCAGCCGATTAATTGGTAAGCAAAGTAACTTAAATCCTATTTCAAAGAAACAAAGCATTTTATGTACATCTTTTTTATTACTTTTTGGAAGATTATACTTAAACCACTCACAAGTAGAATCCATTCTCAGTAGTTTATAATATATATTTGACAATGGATTTTTTAAATTAAAAAATAGAATCCAATTGATACAGCCAGATTTACCTTTCTAGAATAGGATAGGGTAGGATAGGACAGGACAGGACAGAACAGGACAGAACAGAACAGAATAGAATAGAATTCTTTATTGGCCAAGTGTGATTGGGCACACAAGGAATTTGTCTTCGGTGCATTCTACATTATTATTATTACTACTATTATTACTATTATTATATAAATGCATTGTTATATAATAATAATAATAATAATAATAAATAATGCAGGAACATTTTTCAAACACTTGGAGGCTGTGCTGGTACAATCTATTCATTTTAAAGTCATTCTCTCCCTCTCTAATGACATACATTGTCTGAGGGCAGGAGTGATCAACTTTATTGCTGCTTAGGTCAGAACACAGACACTGACAGTAAATGCTTCTGGCTTTTTAGGTTAATGGGAACATAATAGACCTCAATAGATCAGCTTTCATCTGCAAGTCATCAGCGAAGGCCAAACTCAATAAAGAAGAATGTGGTAGAGTTCACACCCAACCAACAATGAGTGGCAGGACACATTCAAGGCCAGAAAAGCTAAATCTATATTTCTATAGGAAAAAGAGATTGGCAGGTAAAAACCTCAAAGCTTTATGAGAGATTTTATTCAGCTGGGTCCCTGCAAGGTACAGTGAGATGCATTTTTAAAATAATACATAACAATAAGATGGTCATGTAAATAAGATTATGATCTACATATACTATTGATGAAAACAGTTCATTTCTAGAAGGTATTATTTTCATACTTACCTTGAACTTTATGTAGGATTTAAAGAGGGACTATATTCAAGGAGACTCTAAAATTAAATATTATGTCTGTGCTAAATGATAGAAGCAACATTGTTTACTTGTACTGAAGGGAAACAACATTAAACCCAACTACTGTTCATATTTTTGTAATATTTCTACAATAATACTCTAAAAAGCTGAGCTTGGATAAAATATATATATAACATATACACTTTATTACATTTAATAAAATCATAAATATTGTTTACAAAGTGAGGTCTGACATGTGGTATCTCATTAGTGGAAACAACTGGCCTAAAATTACAGATTGTAATCCAGTTTAAATTACTTTTCTAAAAATATTTAGCTTTGATAAATATGCCATAAGGACAATGTCACAATAAATATAAGATTCTTTAAAATAATAAAGGAAACCTAAATGACATAACAAAGCAATGTGGAATTTGAAGTACTTTTTGGAGGATAGCTGGTATTTTTACTCTTTTAATTTAAAAATTAAAGAGATAAGCAAAGAACAAAAATAGACTGAACAAACATGCTGTTTAGAAAACGCACATCAGAAATCCATTCTTTAGAATGGATTAGATCCAATAATTGGAACAATTATATGCAATAATTGGAAAATTTATCATATGGTTAATTTAGCAAAATAACATAAAATGAAAAATCTCGTCTGGAAATCTATTGATTTTCCAACTATAAAAGCAAAGCCAAAGAAATTTTACTCAAATGAAATATGAGACAAAATAGCTCATGTATCTAAAGAAGAAAGATAAAGATTTCTCCTGTCCAGTCCTGTCTGATTCTGGTGTTGGTGTGGGTGTGGGTGTGGGTGTGCGTACACTCATTTGCTCATTAACATTTCTTAGCTGAGAGAATCTGCATTGTCCAAAGACACTTCTGTGGTCATGCGGCTAGCATGACTATATGTTGAGTTGCATGTAATGCTGTTACCTTCCCATCGAAGTGGTACCTATTTCTCTACTTGCATTTGCATGCTTTTGAACTGGAAGGAGCTGGAGTATGTAATGGGAGTCACTCCATTGCATAGTGCCTGGATCTTGAATCCAGGCTGCCAGTAGTCAATCTCAGCATCTTTAACCACTGAACCATTGCACCCCCATATATCTAAAAGAGGCATAAAATGTAATGTTAAAAGACAATTATATTCTTCCTGTCTAATATAAAATTATATAACAATGTATAACCTTACTTACTACTTGTAACATTTTAGCTCTTTCCATTTCTCTTACTTGGATAGATGCTCTGGAACCATTATCCTTACCCTGGACAATTTATATAGACAAATAAAAATATGCCAATTTTCTTCTTTTTTAACTCCTGTCTCCCAAAATATCCACATTGAAGTAATGGGGAACAGATGATTGTCTGATACTCTGTATGTTGAAAAGAGTCATGATCAATCCATGCAGAGTTATCAAAAATGTCAGGGGATCAATTGTGTATCCAAGCATGGTTTATCTAAAAATGGTGTGTAAAATGGCTGGCTGGCTAAGTTGATAGCAGTATATGAATAAGCAGAGGTATGATTACTACCAAAAGCCTTCTTTAAATCCTTTATGTGGCCTGCCAATATTTTAGAAACCATCCTATTCTAACATGAAATCTATATTTATACAGGTAATCCTTATAACAGTTCATTTAATGACCGTTCAAAGTTATAACAGCACTGAAAAAAGTGAGTTATGACTATTTTTCCTAGCTATAACTTTTGCAGCATCCCCATGGTCTTGTGATCAAAATTCAGATACTTGGCAACTGGTTCATATTTATGACAGTTGCTATGTCCCAAGATCATGTGATCACCTTTTGCTACCTTCTGAAAAGCAAAGTGAAAGATTCACTTAATAACTGGATTACTAATTTATTAACTTCAATGATTCACTTAACAACTGTGGCAAGAAATGTGGTAAAATAGGGCAAAACTCACGTAACAAATGTCTCACTTAACAACAGAAATTTTGGTCTCATTTGTGATCATAAATCAAGGACTACCTGTATAGGAGTGAGTAAGCCAGAGTGTGTGTGTGTGTGTGTGTATACACACACAGACATATATATACAAACATACGTGCAACACATACAAATATGTACATGTGACTCGTCTTTCTCTCTTCTCTTTCTCTCTCTCTTTTACACTCCTGTATGCATTTGTGTATGTGTATGCATGTGTAAATACATATTCATATTTATAAATATATTTGTCAATATAGTAACATTATGAAGGAAATTTCTAGAAACCTCGCAGGAACAATAGGCTCAGATGAAAATACTAGCGCTTGTTCATTTAGGAGCATAGAGTTCAGGAGACTTGTTTCATAAGTCACCTCAGATCTTTTACCCTTTGAAATTAAGGGAAAACATTCCTCAACTGTAACATGGTTTTCTCAATATATACATAATTTATTCAGAAACTTGACTTTCAAGAAGATAAACTAAAAACATGAACAACAGTTTATCTTCTTGAAAGTCAAGTTCCTGAATTAATTAGCATACATTAGTTTCTATTCTGTATCAGGAAAAACTGCTGTTGACCTCAGAATGTAGACTATTTTCATCTTGATTGTACGAGACAGCTTTTGGCATTCTTCAGAACAGACAACCTGCACTCCTGGGTTTAGCTGATATTTGAAGTTCAGATATAAAATTACATTATGAATGTATGCGCCTAATTTAGTTCTGATAATTTCTAGGGTTCTTCCTATCCTAAAACCTTTGTTGTGGTTTGTTTTTCCTTTTTTAAAATAATACAGTATCAAGATCACGGTTCTGAAAACTGAAACTGCTTCTTTTCCTCTTCCATGGGCAAGAACTACCTCCTTTTATATATGAGCCTCCATTGGGCTGAATTTATATGAAATACAATCACAACTGTGTTGAATGATAAAGAATCAAACACTGTGGGGGTTTTGGGTTTTTGGTGCTATGTTTAATGTGGGAACATGAGCCGCATGTCAAAGCATGAACAGTGAAGACTCACGTAGTGCTAATGCATGTGAGAAGTTTGGAAATGTTTCAAAGGTCAGTCCTTATAGCACAACAAGATTGCTGCCATTTCACTGTGCTTTTGCAGACCTCTACATCTGCACAGTGCAGCAGAGTAAGAATTAATTGTGTGTGGTTGTGTGGAAAACAACCTTTAAAGCATCACTAATTTACTGAGGACAAATTCCTTTCTCCCCAAACAGCTCGAAGTTTTTTCTTTAGAAATAATCTTTTCCCTGGTTCAAATGTTCCTGGGTAGAACATTTGGGGCAGGGGAGAGAATAGGGATCTTTATTTTTATTTCCTTTTCCTTTAAAAGTATCCATCCTGACAATAAAAAGGTAGTTTATCCCTTCACCTACCCACGAAGCAAAATCTTGAGGCAACTCTCACAAGTAAGAGATATAATAACATGTTTGTTGGTTAGTTGTTGTTTTTTTCTTGGTTTGGTCATACGGGAATGCCACATATTATCCCTTCTCTACCAAAACAAACAAATGCCATTAAACAAAAACCCAAATCTATTATAACAGCATTGAGGTGGGATGCCTATGCTGAACTCTGGGCCAATACGAAAAATATATCTAGTACTCGTGTTTTAACAACCTCAACACTAATATTGGAGAGCTGAGCTGATTTATTTGCTCAGCTGCAGTTTAGATGTTGCTCGTTTTATTCATTCTTGAGATGATAAGGATGGAACTGTAGTCTTGCTTCTTCTACAGCATCTAAGCTTCAGGCTCTTCTAAATGGATAGTTTTGTATCTCAGTAGTCCAGGCTATGAGAGGAAAGTGAAAGATACTACATTTTCCCACCAGCTTAGATTTTTGTGTGGAATGGTAAAGTTGAAAAAAAAATTAGGTTGAGGCAAGGCAGAGCTTTTCATCCCAAATTGTTTTGCCTATCAAGTTAGGTGAAATAAACACTTTTAGAGGTTTCCTTCAAACTATCGGTACTTCAGAGTATTTGAAGACAGAAAATGTTCAGTGGGGAAGTGCACTGAGAAAATAAGTTGAATAACTAAAAAAAACATATTTTCATTATGCGCTTGGCAATTAAGCCAGACAGGATTAAAAACTCATATGTAGACTAAACACACACAGACTTACTTCCTCCCCCTCTCTCCCTCCCTATCCATCCACCTACCCACCCACCCATTCATCCATCCATCCATCTTGATTTGCCATTCGTTTGTCACTTTGGTAATAGTTTTCAGCTAAACCTGTGTTCGATGCTTTCTCTTTATTCCTTATCTTTTTGAATCAGACATATTCTCATAATTACCTACAAGTTTTACTTTCATTAAGTCTTGCTTCAGTATTGTTGATAAATGATAAAGATGCTTGGTATCTACAATTTACTCAGCTTTAGATGTTTAGATAGAGAAATGTATCAATTTATCAATATTCTCATTTGTGTATACAGTATGATTCAAATTCAGCTACATGATTTGGAATTCACTTGCTTCTTCTGCTCTGTTCTATTAATGGCTTTTAAATTAAATTAAATCTTTTTAGCTTTTTGGTGAACAGATTTTCCTTCATGTTCACTTTTAGTAACATAATATCCTGCATACAATATGTATGTATGTATATATGTATGTATGTATGCATGCATGTATGTATGTATGTACGTACGAATCTATATATGTATGTATGTATGAATCTATGTGTGGATGTGGGTGGGTGTTACATTACCTTTTTGTAATGATTATATGTGAAAATGAGCATTATGGTCACTAGTATGACTATTCACTTACAAAATCCTCCCAAAGGTCACACAGGAGGAAATTTATTTTGCTAAGAACTATGTTTCCTTCTACTTTTAGAAATTCAGGGGACAATTAAACTTTCAGCACTTGAAAATTATCCATTAATTAGTGCTGGAAGCAAGCACCCATGAAATACAGGTGATAACCATAAATCAGAACAATTAGTCTGTCTAAAAAAGCAACATGATCAAATCAAGATCCTTACTACCAGCTGCTCACATAATCGGAGGTTGTGGTGTTTTTTTGTTCAAGGAAGATAACTCTGAAAAAAGGATGATACCTGAAATTTTGTAGCAAAGTTTATCATATAGGTACACTTGATGAGGGCCAGATCCAACAGAATTTTGAATATATATAAGCTTGACTCTTTTGACACTACATTGTATAGCTCACTTTGAAAATCAAATATGGTTGGGATGAGCCTGGGTAGATAGTATATATGGGTTTTTGTTGAAGTATTTATTTTATTTTATTTTTTATTTTATTTGGACTTATATGCTGCCCCCTCTCCGAAAGGACTCAGGGTGGCTCACAACTAAAATACAGACAATAAATACTTTAAAAAAAGAATTAAACCCAACAAGCCCAATAAATAAAATCAATTTAACCCCCCCCCCCAAGAGGTCAGTCCAGCCCGGCCTGCTCAAATAGCCAAGTTTTCAGATTGTGGCAGAAAGAGTGGAGATCAGGAGCCAAATGGAGCCCCAAGGTTAGTTGGTTCTACAAGGCGGGCACCGCTACAGAGTAGGCCCTTCTCCAGAGCACTGCCAGCCAACACTGTCTTGCGGACGGCACACCGAGAATTCCCAGTCTGTGCGCTCGCACCAGGCGATCGGCATTCGATATTGGCAGGAGACGCCCCGCCCACCCAAGCCATGAAGGACTTTGAATGTTAATACCAACACCTTGAACCTCACCCGGAGGGCAACCGGCAACCAATGCAGCTCGCGCAGGAGGAGCGTAACGTAAATATGATGTGTTTATATTTGTGTTATAAAATATCAGCCTGAAAACAATGTTAAATATCTGTCTTGTAAAAGAGCCCAGAACTAATATTATTTACAGCCTTTTAAAAACATTAACATCCGAGTACAGATATGATACAGTAGCCAAAATTATAACTCACTATCAACTTTCTGGGTTATCATGGAAAGATCAAATTTTTAAGAACCAAGAGTACAATATATGCATGTTTACTCAGAAAAAAAATCCTGCTGTGATTAATAAGGTTTATTCTGTTGTAAATACATTTAGTTTTCTATGCCATTTATAGCTTATGCTGAGAAAAAAGTGCATTAGTATTTAAAATCTTTATCTCTCATTTCCATAGCAGGCAGAAACTTGTTCCTAAGTAAGACTATCTTTTTTCTACCATAAGACTAGTGATAGGAAAGGAGATAGCCACGGACACAATATCGACATATTTTTCTGTTTTAGGGTGCCAATGCTGGACATTTGGCTAGTAAAACCTGCTCAGCATTTGTGGGGAAGATGTTGATTACTTATTCTACAAAGTCAAGTTAATTATGAATAGTGAGCTAATAGCCTCCTCATAGAACGCTAATGTTTCATATTCTGCCAAAGGAAAAGAAAAAGAAAATCAAATGATAAACAATGTAATAAATAAACAATTGTAGATACATGTTTAAAAGGGTTTTGGGATTTTGATGTTAATTTAGGGAAGAAATCAAGGCTAACTGGAAGTGGCGCCTGTCCAGATTTGCATTTGACCTTGCAAATTTTGAAAAAAAAATCTTTCTGTCCTAATATTCTTTGTAAGAAATTTATAAACAATAGGTAGCAGTCAATCTAGATAGCTAAAATGCTAAAGTACCTAAAGGGTAGATTTTATCTCAATTCACTTAATTCTGTTACCATTAGCTTTAGTACTTAGGGTTATAGATTAACTTTTAAAGCTTGTATGTTGTATGTTATCTATGTTGTTTCTAGTGCCAGTTTGGTGTGGTTTGGTTAGAACAGAGAGATTGAATTATAGTTCCACTTTAGGCACAAAACCAGCTAGATAACCTTGGGCCAATCATTTTCTCTTAGTTATAGGAAAAAGATGAAAACTTTGCCAAAAAGAAAAAAAAGCTACAAGTACTAATCAAGAAATCCAGAACTAACTCGCAGGTACACATACACACACTGGTTCCATTTTATGATATTTAGGCATTCTGCTCTTCAATGACTGTAAAAATAATACCGTAGTAATGTCATGCCCCTGGTGGAGACTGATTCTGAAAGAGAGGAGGAATAGTCGACAGGGAGTGGAAGTGTGGCTCCAGAGGTTGTGGAAGGGCAGAGTGGGGTGTGGGGAAGGGCAGAGGCCGGCTGGGCAGTCAGAGGAGGACCCAGGCCCATCCCCTCTCCATCCTAGGGCACGCAGGGAGGAGAGGATAAGGGAGAGACGTGGTCTATGTGGGAGGAAAGGGCATTGATCCTCTTCATGGGCTGCAGCTGTGACAACTGGATAAGAGGACGGACATGCGTACAGGCGAGTGCTGGAAACAAAGTGTGGAAATATCTCTAGTTTATTGTTCCTCTCTGAGTTTGGCACCCTTCCCAGTGTAGACATGTTGCCTGGTTTGTGTTGTTTTTTACTCTTTATAATTTAAACGGCATTTCCTCCTTTTTGTAACTGCTTGTGTGGGAGTTTTTTGTCTCCAGTCAAGGATATTTGGAGCTTGGAAGCAAAGTGAAGGAATAAAATGGGCTTCACCTAGTTTTTGTGACTGTGTTTATTTTGTATCCCACCCTGGGTCATCACAAGTAACATCAAATGATTCAAAATGCAGATTTTGCAAAGAAGCAAAAGAACCAGTAGATCATATATTCAGCTCATGCAAAAAAAATAATGCAAACTGATTATAACACAATCACCATCATCCTGTTTGTGCAGTGGGTTGGACCAGAAGACCTCCAAGGTCCCTTCCAACTCTGTTATTCTGTTACCAAAATGATGCACTGCAACATCTGTGAAAATAATAATGAGCTGGTAATGAAAAACTGGTGGGACCACGTAGTTAAAAAAGGTAGTCGAAAGTGTGCAACCTAAAATATCATGGGATTTCTGAATACAAACTGATAACGTCTTGGCTCATAACACCTCAACTGTGATTGCAAACAAAGAATTGGAGAAGATCACAAAGTATCAGGAAAATCAATCTTGAAAAATAATGACATAACCTAACCCTAGTGGTGCCATTGTTATTGGCACATTGGGTGCCATACCAAAAAATCTTGGATTAAGCTGTCATGCCCTTGATAAAGTCGGACTCTGAGGGAGAGGAGGAACAGCCGACAGGGTGTGGAGGTGTGGCTCCGGAGGTTGTGGAGGAGGCTGGGGAAGGGCAGAGGCCGGCTGGGCAGTCAGAGGAAGAACCAGGCCCATCCCCTCTGCATCCTAGGACACACAGGGAGGAACGGAGAAGACAACAATTTGGCTTACATGAGAGGAAGTGTCCATGATCCTCCTCATTGGTTGCAGCTGGGGAGTCTAGTATATAAGAGAGATGATTACAACACAGCATTGCCAGAAGCAAAGTGTGTGTTATTTTGGGCTGAAGTTATCTTGATTGGCATCCTTTCAACAGACTGTGCCTTGTTTGGTAATTACTTATCCTGGTCCATTGTGGAAATTTTGTCATTTTAGTTTGTTTGGTTTTTTATTTCACCTCTATCTGCTCATTAAGTTCAGACTGTATTACTTTCTTTTGAAGACTATTTTTGAATATGTTTTATCTCCAACTGAGAATTATTGAACTGTGGGGCCAAGTTGGGGGTATTAAAGGATATTTATTTACATTTTGGATTTTGTTACGTTTGTGTTACACTCTGGGTTATCACATAAGCTTAGAGAATCTGTGCATTGACAACATTACCATCTTTCCATTACAAGAGACTACGCTCCTTGGAGCCGCATGTATGCTACACTGAAACATTATGATAGTATAAGTTCTTAAGAAGAACTCAATACGTTTCAAGTCGAACACCAGCTAAACAACTGGCAACTGTGATTTCATACTACTGTGTGCATAATAATAAATGTACTGCTCCTAAGGAATGTCTTGGTGATTACAGTCTTAACCCAACACCTAAATATTTAGTAAATAAATAGTATATTTATATTTATTTAATTAATAATATGTATATACTGTATATAAATATGTATAGTATTTATAAATAATATTTAGTGGGTTACCCAGTATGTATTTTGCAAAGGAATTCTAGAAAGTTCTTCTTCTTATTATTATTATTTATTTAGACTTGTATGCCGCCCTACTCCCAAAGGACTCAGGGCTAACATACAAAAAGCATATACAATAAAATAATGAATAAAAACAAGTCCAAATATCTTATCTGACAAAAACCTAAGCTACAGCAATCCTTTCATCGGTTACATTCCAATTCTTTGAATGTGGAGAAAAATTGCACTCCATTTTAAATCTCTTTTGTTTTCCTTGGTAAAAAAAATGCAAAGGACCATGTTCATTTTTTTTGTATGAATGGCAACGAATTATAATCTATATTGTGACATTTTTTCTTCCAGGATTTTATTGTCCAATTATAAGAAATTTTACAAGGAATGCTGCTGTTTTTCATAAAAAATAGCATGCAGTTCATAATTGTGTTAAAAATCATATTAATTGAATCTTGTGGCATTCGAAGTATAAGAAAGGGTGAGGACCATATCTCTTTTCTTTCTCTGTATTGGACTCAACTAATCTTCATTTTCTTTTTCACTTTGCACGTTATATATGTGGATGTGATTTTTCTTTTTTTCTTTTGGGTACTTCTTTTCATTCTTTTTTTCCCCTGAGGATCAGCAGGAACTTTTAGTTTTCATGCTACACGGAACACTTTGTGTGAAGGTGGAAATCTATCTTTCATAGTTAGCTGCATCTTAGGTCAAGTGCTGCTCAGTAAACATTCAAGGAATTGGATATGACAGGTAATATTTCATAATGGCTTCTCCCTCCATATGTTTTTCATTCTGTAGTGCTGATTCACAGGAAGAAAATGTTAAAAGACACATATCTGCTTTGCATTTGTATAAAAATACATTTAATCCTGTACAAAATTAACTTGAGAAGTAGAACTTATTCTTCTTCCTCAATTCTTCCTCCTCCTCCTCCTTCATGTCAACTATAACATTTTTGCGTCTTCCAAAAAGCCCAGGAAACAAAAACTTACATTTTGCTTCAAGCTATTATTGGCTTGAAGGACTTACAATGCAAACAAATAAGATCAGCTACATTTGGCCAAGCAAAATGTACAACATATGTTTTTTTTAATGCTGTGTTAAGGAAAGATGCAATGTGAGCATACATATACAACTAATATGTATAAAATACAAGAGGTTGATTTTTGCTTTCTAATTGAGTTTCTTGCGAACGGAAGTAGAACCATGGACAATCCTGTAATGCAAACCAGAAGTGAAGCCACACAATACGGAACTAGATGTTTGTTTTTATTTTTAATGCTGAACAGGTTTACCTGAACAAATGCCTGCAGAACTGGAGGAATGCCTAAATCAGGGGTCCCCAAACTTGTGGTCTTCAACTCCCAGAATTCTCCAGCCAGCTATGCTGAGTTGAAGTCCACAACTCTTAAAGTTGCCAAGTTTCGAGACTTCTGTCCTAAATCCTTACAGGATCCTTGGCCACCTTTTTCTATGAAGCAGCAATCCATTTCTGATTTGGCAGACTGCTGTGGAAAGGTGTATCCTGAATGCAGGCTAGTCCCCTAAGGCTGAGTCATGTGTCCCAGGATAGCCAGAACAACATCAAAAAGCCTGTCCCTTTGCTATAATCTCAGTATCATCACCAGAATTAAAATGGACTCCCTGAGATATCCTTGAGGGAGACCACCAGTAGCACCTCCTTTTTGCAAGATCAGGATATTACCTGATTTTTAGGTGCAGAGTGATATCTGTCAGCCTTTCAATGTAGATCAGTCTGAAAATGCAACATTATGTAGGCAGTACTACTTTCACATTAAAGCAGTAGTAGAATCTTGCAGGACTGAATTTACTTCCCCTCTTCTTTCCTTTATCTTTGTGAGAATTAGGCAGAGAATTAGGCATCAGCTCATGTTACAGTCCTGCCTTGAACTCAGGCCTCTTTTATTGGACTATTGTCTTGACTATCTGACCATCATCTTCCTCCTGTCCCTCAAAGCCAGACTTGGGCATTTTATGGCCCGTGACCTGTGAGGGATCCCAGTCCAGCCTGGAGTATCATGGTTGAGGGTAAGGCATCAGTGCAGTGTTGATGGAGATAGTGGGGCATCATCATTGGAGGGCAAGGTACTGTTGCAGTGGGGACAGGACAGCAGTAAGGCAGGCAGGGCAACGGTGGCAAGGGTTTGTGGCAGGTGGCAGGGGTGTCTGTGTGGTAGCCCTCCACAACAATCCCAGTTTCTCATGTGGCCTCTTGGCAACATTAATTGCCCATTCCTGCTAAAAACGATCCCTCTTCCCTCTACAATACCACTGAGGACCCTTCTAAAGTTTTCTATCATGGTTCAGGAACAGAAGAGTGTTATTCTGCATGTCAGCAAGGCAACTGGTTTATCCATTAAAAGCTATAGCTTACATATTCAAAGAATCTTGAAGCTGATCAAGACCCATGTTGCCTGCTACTTCATCTGTCTTAGCATGCTGTATACAACTCTTTCCAGGGAATTGCTGGTAATATTTGATCATGGAAAACTTTATTGCATCTTCTACCAGAATTCCACCTTTTTCCCCAGAACATACAGAAAAACTTTGGATTACATTTCTGTGTTATATAGGCTCCATGAAAAGAAGGAAACCTTGCAGGCATCTCATTTTTCAGCATGTTATGTGAGACAGGAGGTTTCTTGCATCTAGATGTGGGGAGCCCTCAAGGTTTTGCTCAGCTTAACCTTTGATCCTAAGATCGATGCCCTCAGCCCATTAACTGCAGGTCAGCACAAGGTCAGGTTATATCAGGGCATGCTGGCCATCTGATATTCCTGAAGTGATATTCTTGGGTGGAACTTGGCAAAATGCAGTATTTGGAACCAAACTGTATTATGTATCAGAACCTTATAGGTTATAACCAACACAACTGTGGCCATTACCTTCTCATTTACTGAAAGATGATTTCATTGTAGCTCTTCTCTATTCACCTATCTCACATGGAAAGCATTTAAGGAAACTATCAAATAAATGTATAGTATAAGAAAGAAACAGGATCTGTCTGTCTGTCTGTCTGTCTGTCTGTCTATCTATCTATCTATCTATCTATCTATCTATCTATCTATCTATCTTTTATTATTTATCTATATTCAATTAGATATTCAATGGAACCAATTTCTGTTCTTAAAAATCCCCAACATTTGAAGATCATTATAAATAAAATGAAATTTACAGCATTGCCAAATTTGTATAACAATTCAGAGCCATCCCATTTTATTAGGAAAAGAAAGTAGCATTCAGTGGCAAATGTATTTAATCTTTTGGAAATAATTCATTGCCTATAAAAGCAATCAGGTTTTTTCCCCCACACAAAACATATAACTGCATGAAATAAAAATAGTGAAAATCCTAAGGCTTTTTTTTGGCAGGGTTGGTGGTGATCGTTAACAGGAATATGACAATTTTTATTTTATACATTTTAAAAATTACACATTCTGGATCACGCTCCACCCTTTTGAGTCTTTGACAATTCAAATTCTTTGTGGATACATAAGTGGCCTTGAGTCTCTGTGATGTACTGAGTCCTATACAAATGTCCCCATAATTCTTAGTGCATGCCCTTCTTTAGTCTTGCTGACAAATGCTCTGCTTAACCAAGGTGTTTATCTTTCTACTGCCAGACGCACACATAAAGAGACATGAGGTCTGCTCAGGTATACAGAGAGAAAGACAGACAGACAGAAAGAGAGAGAAAGAGAGAGAGAGAGACAGAAAGAGAGAGATAGAGAGATCGAAAGAGAGAGAGAGAGACGCACACACACACAGACAGGCAGACAGACAGACAGAGAGATTAGAGAGAGAGAGACAGAAAGAGAGAGAGATAGAAAGAGAGAGACACACACACACACACAAACATACAGAGAGACAGAGAGACAGACAGACAGAGAGTGAGAGATAGAAAGAGAGAGAGACAGAAAGAGAGATAGAAAGAGAGAGAGACACACACACACACAGACAGACACAGAGAGAGAGAGAGAGAAGAGAGAGAGAGAGAGAGAGACACACACACACACAGAGAGAGACAGGCAGACAGAGAGAGAGACAGACAGACAGACAGACAGAGATAGACACACACACACACACACACACACACACACACACACACAGAAGAAAATAACTGGCCACATTTAGAGCATAAGGTAGGGCTTTCCTAGAATCTATGGGGCATTGCCAAGAGAAAGATGAGAGACATGAGACCAAACAATGCAGAAGAGCTGAAGGCTGCTATTGAAGCATCCTGGTCTTCCATAACACCTCAGCAGTGCCAAAGGCTGATAGCTTCCATGCCACGCTGCATTGAGGCAGTAATTGCTGCAAAAGGGGCCCAAACCAAGTACTGAGTACATATGCATGCTTATACTTTTCAGAGGTCTGATATTATGTACAATCCTTGTTTTATTGATTGCATGTAATATTCTAATTTTCTGAGATTGTGGATTTGGGGTTTTCATGAGCTGCAAGTCATAATCATCACAATTATGACAAATCACGGCTTGACCTATCTTGTTTTGCAATGAGTCTATCTCATATATTAGTTTCACCTTTTAAGTTGCATTACGGAAATAAATGAACTTTTGCATGATATTCTAATTTTTCGAGTTTCACCTGTAGTATCACAGCATCATTTTCTTCCAGTGATGATTAGCAGATAACAAGGACTGCTTGACTGGGGTTCTGCCGTCACATACCATAAAATGTGTAAAGAAGAAAACCCTAAGTGGCAGGCCGTTAGGGACTGTTATTTTCCCCCTTCAAATTGATTATTTTCTTGCTTGTTCCTTTTTCTTCTTGTCACAAACAGCTTCTCCCATTTGGTATTTTCATTTCAGTATTACTAAAAAAAATATGAGAAGAGTCTAATGCTCAAATTAATAGCTATTTTTTTCCTCTGTTCCTTCAGCATGCAATTTCTCTCACACTACTTTCTATATCAAGTTATTTCTATTCTTTACTCATTCTGATCTACACTACATGACATGATGCCCTAATTCTAAGTTCAATCCACCCTTTATACCCTTTTAAAAATTTCTTAGGCACATTCCAGTATGTCTGTGGGTGATGCACTGCATTGAAGCTGACTTTACAAACAATGGGAAGCTCCTATATTTCTTTCATAAATTTAATTCATCTCTCCATCATGTCCTACTCCATATGGTCTGTCTTTCCCTTCATTGAAAACACTTCTGAAGGGAAAAGACAGATAGACAGGCAGATAGGAGGAAAACCTAGTCCTTCCTTGGCCTATAATCTCTAATAGATTGTGAGAATCAGCTTCAGAAAAGAAGGGTTTTGCTGAGATCTGTAAAGATTATTTTTTAATGCACGCTTCCAATTTTTAGTTTCTCCCAAAGGTGATCTCATCCCAGAATATTAGTAGAGATTAGTAGAGATAACAATCACCACTATCACCCTGGGTTCAGTACTAGGAATTATTAAATTTTCTCAAAATAGGAAAAAATATATACAAAAGGATTTAGGGTTTTTTCTCAAAATATGTGTTGTTTTTTTCTCACATCAGCTCCAACAATCAAGGTTCAGACTTGAAGGTAAGCTTTGTAGTCATTTGACAAATATTCATTTGCTCACAGATAGCTAACCAATATCTAACAGCCAGATTTACTGATGAAATAAAGGAATAGTGGCATAGGCTGGATATCCAAACAATTTTAAAAAAATAGTACAATTGATAAATTGCAGTAAAAGAAGGAACTTGTAATGAGCTGCTTTGATTTATGATCTTAATTTTCATTTCACATTAGTAATTTGTCTTAATACAAAACACAAGCCCTTCCTCTCCTTTATTAAGTAATACATTTCATGTTCCATAACTTTAAAAAGAGGGTAAAACGAAGTATTTGGGTAATGTAGCAGATCATTTGCTTTAGATTACTACAAGGTGAAATTGAAGCAGATTTCAAGGAGGTAATATGTGACTATTGTTTTATTAATACAGTGCTGGGCTAGGAGTAATTTTCATCTGAAGATAATGGATACAATTTAAATTGTTAAATTAAATTACTTATAAGAATTGATTTTCCTATTAACCAGGGGATAATTTGGTTTAATTCTGATACAGTAGAAGGTAAGTGCTAATACACTTGGTAGAGTTTATAGTGCAGGATAGATAATTGGCATGAGTAAGGTGAAAAAAATTGACAAGAATTCCACACATATGGAGGATAACAGAATCTATTTACTACATGTGGGGGGAGAGCAAAACCTATTAGTGCAAGAGGTACACATAACTGCATGAGGGCAAGCAAGAACCAAGGCAGGAGAGAAAATATCTGTCAACATATTACCATGAAACCTAATAGAACCAATATTTTTTTGGTATTTCACTGACTTTAAAATTTTCCTTTTGTCTCAGAAGGGTGGTTAAACAAGGGAGTAAAATTAGCTAAGCACAGCAAGTTAATTACTCAATAAATTAGGGTAGACCTAGCATAATATTGAATGGTGCAAATTGGCAATGTGTCTTTATTTTTTATATATTTTAATAAAGCCATCCAAGATAATTTTGCCAATCCAAAATTCTACAGGGAAGGAAAATAAAAGACCTTTCCTGACTGGAAATTTCAGTAATTGTTAATAGACATTAACAATTAAGAGACTGACTATCACTGATCTTCTCATATGATTTAATCTTATTCAGGGTCTCCCAAAGTGGATTTAGGATTCGTCTTCTATGAAACAGTTTATTGCTGGAAATGAAGAACATATCATTCTAAACTGAAGAACTTCTGGAAAGTTTAGAGATGGAATTCCCAGAGGGAATTGATTCTGGAAATATCTATGCAAAGTTTAATTTGTGCCATTAAGTGGGTATTGTCTCTTAGCAACCATATATACCTAGGTTTTTTCCAGAATTATTCATTTTATTATAGTTACATCTTTATTTATTGATTAGACCTTGGGCCATACCAAAATGCAGAGTTCTAAAAACAAAACACCACTGAAATTTGACAAAAGCAACCCAAAATGGAATTGAATAATTACAATTCAGAATAATATTAGAATAAAATACAATCCAAAATGGAATCAAGATAGAATACAATGATTTAAGATACAGGTTAAATATGATTAAAATTATATTACAATTTCACCCCTACATCTACCCCAAACAGTCTTAAAACTATTTTTAAAATTACATTTTTAAATCAGGTGATCTTTCCTACAATCTACCACACTCTGCTGCACCAACTTTGTAGCAAACAATGTTGCAAGAAGCGCTCTTTAGACATACGAGTGTTGGTATAAAAGATCCAGTCCAGCTCATGTTCCCTCAAATCTGAATAGAGGGGGCAATCAAAAATTACATGGGACATTGTTTCAATTTATTATAGTTATATATTGCATACATTATATATTATTGTGTTTTATTATACCAGGTAGTCCTCAACTTATGACCACAATTGAGCCCAAAATTTCTGTTGCTAAGTGAGACATTTGTTAAGTGAATTTTATTATTATTATTATTATTATTATTATTATTATTATTATTATTATTATTAATTCGACTTGTATGCCCTACTACTCAGAACATTAAAACAGAGAAAAATTTACAATAAATTTACCCCATTTTACGACCTTTTTGCCACAGTTGTTAAGTGAATCACTGCAGTTGATATATTAGTAACCTTGGGACACAGCAATGGTCATAAATATGAACCAGTTGCCAAGCATCTGAATTTTGATCATATGATCATCAGGATGCTAGAAATATCATAACTGTGAAAAACGGTCATAAGTCACTTTTTCAGTGCTGTTGTAACTTTGAACAGTAATTAAGTGTACTGTTGTAAGTTGGGGACTATCTGTATACATTAGAAACTGTCTAGAGTCCAGTTGGGTTGAGGCATTGAATAAGTTCCATAAATAAATTAATACTCATAAAACCTTAGAGCCATGTTTACACCTGGTATACATTTCAATCCATCACATACAAGCTGTTTTACACATGGGATACATTTTGTACTAATAGTCTCTGAATTCAGCATCCTACGTTTTCTTTTCATCCATTTTATTGTGAGAATAACTGCATCCTCAACAAAAATTTGAGTCTTTCTACTTAAAGTTGGAATTAATTTTTTAGAGTCAAGTTAGTTAAGTGTGCTTCTAGTCATGTTTATATTTTTTCTTTCTATATTTTCTTCTTGGTCTTCTTCTCCTGAATGTCTGCTTTTTATTTTCCTAGACTTCTGCTTTTATTCTTCTCTCAGTTCCAACTGCACAAAGAAATATAATCTTAACCTTTGCTTTCAAGTTTGCAAGCTTTTTTTTAATTTTTAAAAACTCATTTCTGAATCTGGAACAGACATACAAAGTTCTGTGTCCTACTGCAAGTTTAATGGCTTTGGATTTGTGTGAACCCTACCAATTGTTATTTAATAGGTTATAGATGAACAGAACATGGTTTAATGCATTGTGGATACTGGATACAGCATCCAAGTACTCTAAATTATTCTCTTCATATTGTAGAATAAAGGAGTGTCCTACTTTCCATCACTTTTCTGCTATTGTTATATACATGAAAAAGTTAATGCTGGAATGACCAAAGAGGCCCCTCTTTCTGAAAAGTTGTGTGCTATAGAAATACAGATAAGGCAGATTATTACAGTTAAGTCATCTAACCTTTTGTCTCTTCCCTGTTGTTCCACTCTCTTTCTCTTCCTTCTTCTTCCTGCTGTTTGTCCCATTTTTGGCAGTTAACTCTTTTGACACATTTTTGCTAGTTGAACTGAGTGAGACGTATGTATACTCTGATGGGACTGGGAACATGTTGCGTGTAAACTCAACTGGCAAACACCAACAGTAATTTCCTAAAGTGTAAACTCAGTCTTAATGTATATTTGAAAGATAATTGTGCATTTCCCTCCTGGAAACCCATGTCCCTAGAACCGGATCAATACATAAATATAGCAATAGCACTTAGACTTATACACCACTTCACAGTGCTTTATGGCCCTTTCTAAGTGATTTTACAAAGTCGGCATACTGCCCCCAACCATTTGGGTTCTCGTTTTATTGACCTCAGAAGGATGGGAAGGCTGAGTCAACCTTGAGCTGGAGAGACTTGAACTGCCAAATTGCTGGCAGCCAGCAGTCAGCAGAAGTAGCCTGCAGTACTTCATTCTAACCACTGAGCCACCATGGCTCTCTTAAATATAAGAGTACCAAAGTTATTTTTGAAATTCCCTGAGCAGGTACAGAGTCAAAAATATTTTGAAAACCTTCATGGTTTCCTGGGCAGATCATCTCAACATATTTTAACTCTCTCTGCTGCTGCTTCTAACAGGAAGACCAGAACATAAGCACATCCCAGATGAAGCAATCTTATGGATTCACATTGATTTTCCTTTCCTTGAAATATTGCAATCCACTAGGGAAATTGTCCATCCACACTATTTTTATTTTTAATTCAATTTATTTTTGTCCATATTTTTCTCTTAGGTCACATGTACTGCTCACAAACCTGTCCAGGACAAAAGGGAAGAGCATTTCCTTCACTTGCACAAAAGCTTGAAATCAGTACTGTGACGATTCTCAGCTTTGCACACTATTTAGGCATTAGCTGTAATATAGTGTTGTTCCAATGAAGAAACCATTTAATTTTATTCTCATTGCTGCTGTTATTTGGGGTATTAAGGATGAAATTCGAAGGAGGGAGTCGGACTAAAAACCTTTAAGTTCCTAACTGTTTTGCAAATATCACTGTATAAAGGTCACTGTGTAATTATAATTTTGCTGCCCTTCAATGCTCAAAGATTTCACAGTATCTTTTTTTAAACAAAAGTCATTGAAACAAAATGCTAATTTATATCATTTATTATAAAATTGTGTGTTTAAAGAATGCTGTAAAATGTATGAAGAATTTAAACTGCTAAAGCAAGAAATATCCAAATATAAAGCTACATAAAGACTTGTGCATTCCTCAGTCTGCTAGTATGACTGATTAAGATCTTGAAAACAACAGAAAAGAACATTAGTAGACTCTAGGAATGGCCCCTAGCAAGAATCATATGCTTCACCTGCCTTTAATCCCCACACTGTTTGACATTTTCACTATCTTTTTGCTACATTATGCCTTCTCTGAGTCATATGATCTCTGTCAGCCTTCTAGTCACAGTAAATTCGCTTATGTGGAGGCTATTTGGCAGTTTCCACAAAGATATTGAACCCCAATGTCCCTAGAAGTTATCTGAGGTAATTTCTGAGGTACCTGAAGGAGATTGAAGTTGTGTCATTAGCAGAACTGGAATTAAATAGAAAAACAAAAACTTATTGGAAAAATGAGAATGTTTTAAAACCAACAGGTATACTTGGTTTGTGCATGGTTTTTAAAATATACCTGTGCATGTTCTTTTTCTTTCCTTGCATATCAATTTTAACTCTACCTATTCATTCTCATGTAACAAAAATCTCACAATGTTTTTCTGCTTTGACCCATCTTATTCTTACAGGTTGAGAAAACTAGACTTTATATTGTGTAGGCTATCAACATAATTGCATACTTTAGTTTTGAGAAAATTACAGCTGAGTTCCTCTTCTAATCTTAGGTATTCTGGGGCTTAAATAGTTTTGTGAGATTTGTGACAGATTTGTAAGAGAAGATATATCTTCTAGTTCCAGGAACGTGGGAGGGTTTTACTGAAACTGTTCTCCAACAGTCGAGAGCAAAATGTATGCGATAAGGTTAATTGAACTGTTGGATAATTAACAGTATTATCATCTCCTGGTGCTGACAATATACGAGAATTGATCATATGCTGCACAATGCTTCAATGTCAGTGATGAACACAATCGCTAGTCTTTCAACATGCACATGTATCTAACATCAAAGGTAATTACTGAAACATAGAGCTGTGCAAATCTTTTAAAATAGTCTCTTTGGAATGTGCAAAGAAGCATGGATGAAGCAAGCATTTTTGGGCCATTGAAGCAACTATGACTTTTTCAGGCTGCATAAAGAACAATTTTCTTCATTTTTGGTCCAGCAAAGTAAAATCTGGCTGCTTCAATGATTTACAGAGAGATGGGTCGTGAATACTCCTACGTAATGCAAAACACCTGCTTCAAATAGATTTCCACAGCTGGGTTAAATCTGACACCCAGATCATTCAAATTCAATAATTTACATTACATTTAAGAACCTTCAGGAGATATTTTTGTTTGAAATAGTAAGTCATGATGGTCACCGTTCTCTAGAAAGTAATTGTTTTTCTGAGATAAATATGATCATACAACATTTGGATTCAAAGATATTATCCAGATCTGCTGATAGGAGATTTAGGTATGATTCTCAAGAGAAAACTGTGAATGCTGGTTTCTGGAGACTTCTTGATTGCCTTAGGAAAATGTTCACAGTTGGCTATTTCTGATAGTGATAATGAAATGCAAGGTGGAAAGCTATGACCAATGGGATGTTTATTTCTAGCTGATTGACTTATCACTTTCATGCAGGAGAATTTCTTAAATAAAATGTTTACCTTTGATGTTCTAATCAATGATAGATGGGCAGTATTTTGAGCATGAAGTATATATATATTTTAAAAAGTTCCCTAATCGTTTTATGATAATTGTAGCACAAATCCATCTAATTATACAACCAAATTATAGATGATTTCTGTTTATAGATTTAGGATGGAAGGGTGTTCACTCTAGAAAAGTGTTGACATCAATGAGTTTATTATAAAAATGAGCAACAGGGAAAATTCAAAGGAAAGAAATTTATGGAAGGAGGAGGGGTTCTCTGATGGTTATAATGCTGATACAATGTTTGCTTTAGTTCTTGTTGCTTTTCATCAAGATGAAATTATAATACAATTATATAAGCAACTAGTCTTACAGAATTTCCAATTCAAATTACTCATACATGGATAATATGTGGTAAAGTAAGTGTGTCTACCATTTTACCATATAATTTAAGTTAATGTTATCCACCAAATGTGAACGTATTACAAGAGAGTTATAGCCTTACTAAATCCTTTATAACTTTGGTGGAAACATTCTTCATAACAATATTGATTTGATCAGCCTTTGTGTAATTTTTAATCTATACTGTCCGTATCCCCATTGTAGTTTTGCATAGGTATCCTGTTATTAAGAGAAGATATATTAGTGCTTCCTTCTCTTTGTACAAGCCAGGACCTATTTTTCTCAGATCAATTGTCTTAATCTTCAAGGAGTTGTTTGGACAAGCCTTTGGAGAGCTAGAATGGAGGGAGAAAATTTTCAGTATCCACCCAACAAGCTTCTGAAGAAGGTGTTTGATCTTGTTACTTATTACTCTGTAGCTCTATCAGTGTGTGTGTGTGTGTGTGTGTATCTGTCTCTCTCTTTCTCTCAATTTGCCATCAGCTTCATTATTTAATTCATTTTTAAATTTATGATTAAAATATATTTTAGCTCTCCTGCAAGTCAAGTGAAAAAAAAAGATGAATAAAATGACCATTTATTATTCAATACAGAATAAAGAGTTGTGAAAGTGTGCATGTAAGGATTAGCAGAAATGGCTTTTAAAGGCCATCATATAAATGGAGGGTGAAATTAGGAAGCCCACTTCAGCAAAAAATAAAATTGTTTTTAAAGAAAGCAGATAGAATAGTGTATTTTTTTTTCTAAGATAACTTCAAAATAAAAGTTCCATGAAAATTAGACTTGGAGAAATTTGAACATCAGTAATTGTAGAAGAAAGAAGCAATAGGGTGATAATGGGAAAGAAGAACAAAACTATTTGCTTCCTTTAACCATAGTAAAATATAAATGACCAATATTGCCTGATTTACTGATGTATCAAAAATGCATCATCCTTTATTAGGTAATAAAGGATAAATATTCTCTAGAATGGAACAGAAGAGAATAGAAATAGGCATTTATTTTCTAAGAAATTTAATCTATTCATTTTTTTTTGGATATTTACTTAATATTTTTATTTGATGGGCTACATAATTTAGTGGTTCTGTTCCAGTAATGCTGGTGCATCAACCTCGAAGTTAAGAGGTTGGGAAATATAATAAATTATGTAGCCGATGCAAATTAAAAAAAGCATTTAAAAATGTTAATTGAATCATATGGAACACCTATATGCTCCTATTCATTCCTGAAGTTTGCATAGATTGTTTCACGGTATTTTCTTTCAGAATCACAATCATAATTTTGGGGAACTACACTTTCTGTAGATACTAGTGACTGTTTTGTTTAGTGACCATTCAGAGTTATGAAAAAGCAACTCTGTGACCAGTTTTCTCATTTATAACTTGCTTGGAGGTCTGTAAAGCAAAGCAAAGCTTGTCGTGAGATGATAAGCGCAAGCACGGTTTCATTTAGTGGCTGCTTCATTTAGTGACCAATTTAACAATCTCAATTGTGGTCACTCAAAGAGGACCCTATAAATGATTCTGTTGGTTTTCATAATCATCCCAGTGGGAAATACTTCTGTTAAATCTCATTGAGAAATTAAAAAAAAAGGCCTTAAGGAAAGAATGAAATTTTCGTGAGCCATTGACCACAAAGATTTCTATACACAAGACATGAAGGCACTAGGTTTTTGCTGGCTTAGGAGCCTTCTCATTGACAGATGAAGCCTGAGAACACTTCTGTTTCTTTTATGTCCACTGTGCCGTTGTTTGGAAGTGTCTTTCTTGTAAAATACAGTGAAGTTGCTGAACTGGAAATTTTAGCATAACTTTCTTTAGAAAAAGGAGGGTGGAAATATTTAAAATATTCTAAACTGGGAGAGCACCTGGAAAATCACAGCTTGATTTAAGGATAGCTGTTCCGGTAGAAGAGTACATGCTTAATTAAACACATTTTTTAAAAATAATTCTGCTGTGGCTGATAAAACTCATTCAGTAAAGTGTATATTTTAGAAGGAAAAAGCAACCACGTCTTTTACAAAGTTATACACTTAAGGTAAATGTTGCCTTCAGCTCCTGTACAAACTCCGTAGATAAATCATAGGAAATATTATGATTAATAACAAGCAGAATGCAAATGAAGAGCTTCCTTCATCTACTGTTGTTTCTCAAATCTAATTCTGCACTACATCCCAAGAATCGTAGCACCTTTTATGAAGCCCCATAAGTGTGAAAGGATTAGAAGCAGCCCGCAATTATGTTACTAAGTAAAGTGGTAGTTAAGTAAGTTAAGTAAGCTACTTCTGATTTTATGATATTTTTTGCTATGGTTGTTAAAAGAGAGTTACTCATTTACTAAATGAATTATGAGGTCAGAAGTGAATCTAGCTCCTCCATTGACTGCTTGTCGGAAACTGGCTGGGAAATTCGTAAATGGTGATCACATGACCCAGGGCCCCTGCAATCATTGTAATTACATGCCAAGCACCCAAATTTTGATAATATAACCAAGGGGATGCTGGGACAGTCATCAATATGAGTGTTGGTTCCCAAGTAATAGACCCATAGAAAGCAGAACTCTGAGGCAGGTAGATTCCTCAAAGAATAGTTTTATTAGATATATCATATTGGCACATATCTGGTGAAAACCGACTCTGAAGTTTCCTGTGGTTTTCATCTAATTAAAAGTTTGTCACTTTGTCAAAACAATCAGTCACATGGTCCAATCACAGCACTGTCTGGTTGCCTGGTGACATCACTCCTTCCTCCACCCAGGTATGAGGATGTCCTTCGTTCCCAAGAGAAAATATTTTGTTTTGGCTACGGAATCCCAAGTATCTAAAACCCACCCTCCCTATCCTTCAGCTCCAGTGTGGCAACACTGAAGAATCCAAGATGGCTTCATGAGGACTCATTACAAACCATTTTTTCAGTGCTGTTGCAATTTTGAATGGCTGTTAACTGAATGGCTATAAGTTGAGGACTTATAGAAGTCTTATGTTTGTTTATTTGGCTTGCTAATTCAAGATCCTCTGATTCCATAAAAAATAAGTCAATGGTACAGTTCTGGCTAGTATAAAGAGGTGGTTTCAGGTATTATGACCACAACTGAGTCCAGAATTCCCATTGCTAAGCGGAATATTTGTTAAGTGAGTTTTGCCCCGTTTTACGACCTTTCTTGCCACAGTTGGTAAGGGAATCAGTGCCGTTGTTAAGTTAGTAACACAATTGTTAAGTGAATATGATTTCCCCATTGTCTTTGCTTGTCAGAAGGTCACAAAAGATCATCACATGATCCCGGCACTGCAACTATCATACATATGAACTAGTTGCCAAGCATTCAAATTTTGGACATGTAACCATGGGAATGCTGCAACAGTTGTAAGTGTGAAAATGGTCATGCTGTTGCAACTTTGAACAGTCACTAAACAAATTGTTGTACATTGAGGACTGTCTGTAGTACCTTTTCTGATTACAAGATTTTATTAAAAGGCATATGTTTTGGGAGCTACAGCAAATTTCATTGAATATTCTTTCCTCTATACTGTGTCCAGGGTGGGCTGCTGGGGATTCGCAGGGGTTCAGAAGATCCTCTAGTTAAGATTCTGCACAGTTCAGAGAATCCCCAAATCCCACTCCTGGCTGGCCCGCCCACCCACCCCTCCCAGGAATCCCCACATGACCCTTTTGGATGCAGGTCGTGCATGGAGGCTTCAGGAGGTGAAAATGGGCCTCCTAGAAGTTCTGGAAGGCTGGAACGGCCCATTTCTAGCTTCTGGACAGCTTCTGGAGAGCTTCCGGAGCCCCGGCAGTCCATTTTGCCACACCCACCATGGCCACGCCCACCCAGCAACTGGGCAGAGAACCCATTGCTAAAATTTTTGAAGCCCCCCAACTGTGTCAGTTTAGCCACTCTGATGGCTTCCAAATTCCTTCTGATTTTTGGTTGTCACAGACTAACACAGTTCTTACACAGTTCTCACACAATGTACCTTCTTTCATGTCACTTTCTCCTATTTACCCTTTTTCACAATTTGAAGGAGAAAATTTTGAAGCAGGGAAATGACCAGTGCAACTAAAGTTTCCTGGCATAGATCAAATTGCATTTAAAAACCCCAAAACTTCCCTAAGTAGACAACTGATTGTTTTTAACATTGCTACTCTCACTCTTCGTCAGTGATTTTTCTGCTGCAATTTGCACAGGAGAGAGAAGTGGATAGACATAATGAGATTTGACCTTCTGCTTTTCCCCACAGCTACCCATTAAAGAAGGAACCTTCAAGGTATAAGTTGCTAGGTAGGAGCTTCAATTTATAAAATGAGGCTTGACACACACATGGTAAACCAGTAAAAAAATATGACACTCAGACTCTTTCTCTGAAACCCTTCAGAGCTCCAGGACACTTCCCCCATTCCCCGCCCCGCAACCTAATTCATCAGCTATCCATTCAGCATTTGCTATTAATTCAGTGATATTTAAAATGCAATGGCCAGGGTGTGGAGTGGAGTGGAGTGGATGGATATCTGATATTTCTGGATGATATTTGCCCTAAGAAAGGCCTGCATGGTACCTGCTGCCATTGGTTCTTCTTCCTTTCTTCCTTCTCCTGAAGGAACCTTCTCTGCATCTGCAATTGTAAGGCTTGACATGGACTTCTTATGGAAACCGTGTCCTCTCTTTCGCCCATGTGCTTTTTTCTAATGCTGCCCCATCCTAAGCCTTTAGCTGCCTCTCTTGCCCATTTCACAAGTCCCAGCATCCATGTGGCTGTGGAAATCATATGGGCTATGATTGTGTACTCTACTGTTAAAATACTGAAGTTTGCAGATGATATAACAGTGATTGGCCTCATTCGAGACAATGACGAATCCGCATACAGATGGGAGGTTCTACAACTTGCCTGGTGGTGTGACTGGAACAATCTGGAACTGAACATACTCAAAACCGTAGAAATGGTGGTACACCTTAGGAGAAACCCTCCCATACTACCACCTCTTACAATACTAGACATCACAGTATCAACAGTAGAGATCTTCAAATTTCTAGGTTCTATCATATCACAAGACCTAAAATTGGGCACCTAACATCAAAAACTTCATCAAAAAAAGCACAACAAAGAATGTTCTTTCTGCACCAGCTCAGAAAGCTCAAACTGCCCTAAGAGCTGCTGATTCAAGAGGAATTATTGAGTCTGTCATCTGCACCTCTATAATGGTCTGGTTTGGATCTGCAACCAAACAAGACAGACAGACACAAACTTCAATGGATAATTTAAACTCCAGAAAAAACAATTGCTAGCAACCTGCCTTCCATTGAAGAACTGTATACTGCACGAGTCAAAAAGAGGGCTGTGAAAATATTTACAGACCCCTCACATCCTGAACATAAACTGTTTCAACTCCTGCCCTCAAAATTATGCTATAGAACACCGCACATCAGAACAACTAGACACAAGAACAGTTTTTTCCCCAAATGCCATCACTCTGCTAAACAATAATTCCCTCAACACTGTCAAACTATTTACTAAGTCTGCTTTACTATTACTAATAATCCTCCAATCCTTCCTTTCACCCATCTCATCCCACTTCTGACTATATGACTGTAACCTTGTTGCTTGTATCCTTACAATTGATAGTGACTTATTCCTAGTATTATTTGATTGCTTATTATACCCTATGTTTATTATTAAGTGTTGTACCATATGATTCTTGACTCTTGATGAATGTATCTTTTCTTTTATGTACACTGAGAACATATGCACCAAGACAAATTCCTTGTGTGTCCAATCACACTTGGCCAATAAAGTATTCTATTCTATTCTACTCAGCAACTTCCTCAGTGTCTAGGGAAATTCTCAGTCATCCAGTTCACTGTTGTTGTTGTTCCTTCTTTCTTAGCTTTTTATTGCCTTTTTTGAATGTGTGTTGATATGGTTTATTTCTAAGCATCTATTCTGATCTGGGTTCCCTAGTGTATATAGATTATACAGAAAAATTATAACAAGATAGGGTATGATGTGCATATCCCTAATAATCATTCCCATAAATCTGTCAGGGGTGAGAAACTCATAAAAGGTTTCCCCCCTTCACAGAGCCTAGAAATGTTTGCCCCTGTTTTAATATATGCCATTAAAAATGATACCTTTATTTGAACCTTGTTTCATGGAACTCTTTCTAAGTATTATCATGCTTTGGAATGACCTTATCTTGTAGAAACGAGAAGATGTGACACTGTGATTTTATATGTTCTAGTGTTAAAAAGTTGAATGTGGTATATATTAATATTCTTCACTGGATTTTCTTCTTTTTCACTTTGTTATAATTGTTCATTGTGGGTGTTGTTTTTGGTTTTTTTGTCTGTAAAGTTACCCTACAACCGTGATGTTGAACCTATGGCACGTGTGCCAGAAGTGGCATGCAGAGCCATTTCTGTCAGCACGTGAGCCATTGCCCAGAACTGATCCACTGCGCATGTGCACGCACCTTCCACCATCCAGCTGATTGTTGGGTATCTGCAGCGCATGCGCAGGGGCAGGACATGCACAGAAGATGTGTGTGCATGTGTGGGGGTGGGGCACATGCGCGGGGGTCACACATGCATGTGCAGAGGTGCACAGTGCACACAGGGGGTTGCGCATGTCATGCATGCATTGCATTATGGGTGTAGGCCCACGTACAAGTGTACAGGCATGCATGCATGCACGCAGACATGCATGCACTTTTGGCACGTGACGACGAAAAGGTTAGCCATCACTGCCCTATAAAATAATAAGCCTTAAAAATGCCTTGAAAGTTTATTGTTACAAGGTAGAGGCAAGTGTTGGCTATATGAAGAGGCATTGGTGACTAGATTATTTTTCTTTTTTATGGTTGCATTTTAACCATGCATCATTACATATATTGAAAAACAAAAATATGTTTTAACATCACTGTTATTTTTTTGCTTGCTAAATTGATCATCATTCATTGACAGAAAATCAAAATGTACCACTTATACAGATCAGAGCTTAAATAAATATAGATGTGTATATGCAAACAATAATAACTAAAGGATTTGTGTTATTTACAACTGACCTCACATGCAGCCTGCAGTTATTTGTATGCATCTATGAAACCAAACCAAATCTATTTCAAATCTAACACTTCTTTCAGTTGAATTTTCAAGAAATCATTCTCTTACCTACAAACTAAAAAGATCAAATCTTACCTCCATAATTATTATCTAGAGTTGATCTTGATTAATCTATTAAGCATTATTTCACATTCCTAACTGTTTCTTTTATTTTAGTCTGTTCATCAATTTCATAGAGATCTCTATTCAACAAGAGTTAGCCATAACTAATTAGTGTTAAAAAATAATGTAATAAGTTATTCAAGACTAATTAAAAGTATACAACCTTGAGTAGAAGATAGAAGTGATGGTTTTCTCTCCTCTGATCAGTGTCAAAAGAGACTACCCTTAAAACTCATCAAGTAAAACTGTAATGTTCAAAAGCTTTAAAACAATTCTCTGTTATATATCAGTAAATGTATTATTTGAAAAATTGGAGCTAAATTGGTAATTATGTTTTCCATTAAGTTTTCCTTACTTTGAAGAGCACTAATAGAATATACATGAACTTACTTATCAGGCACAAATCCCTTTTTTCTTATATACAAAATTATAATTACATTTAGTTTTGTGGAAACTTGTTTCCTGAAATAAATTTATTGAGGATATTAGAATGAGACAAATATAAAGGGTTTAATTTCCAAAAGCTATTAAAAACACACCTTAGTGGAATGTGTGTTTGAAGTTCAAATGAAAGACTATATCTGAATATACTAATCCTCTGGAGAATCCATGACACCTGTCATGCACTGTAAAGGTTTATAAATGTTTTCTTTTGCAAAGTCAACTACAAACATCATAAGACTTTCTGTAAATATATCTTCTAGCCTCTTTGTTTGAGCAGAAATATTGGATTTCCCATATTATAGTTATAAACCAGAGAAGATTATTTTAGATTCTTTTAAAATATTTGATTAATAGACTTCCACTTTTGCCCTGGGATCAAGTTTCAATCATTGTTTTAAGTATTTGAAAATATTTGAATTATGAATGCCAGAACAGCAAGTAAAGTTTCTTCCATATGCATTATTTTTACACAAACACACACACACACACACATAAATATATACATATACACACACACATACATACACAGCATCTTGGTAATAAGGACATAATCTCACATGGCACAAAGGAACTGAGTGTAAACCCAGTACAATATACATAAATTATTTGCTTGTCATAAATACGCTACTAAAATGTACATAACAATATTGCTATACACATTAAAAGAATAGAGTTTTTTAAATGCATGAAAGGTTTGTATTATAACCTAGCTGTGGAATTTCAAGGTTTAATTGAATGCATACATTATTAACTATGAAAGGCATTCTGCAATACCCATTTTATAACTTTGCTTTTTCATGATTTGAAGGAACCTAGGGGTTTGTATGTGTGCATGGGTGAATGAATTTAAAAGAGGCTTTTATTGTGTGTCCCCAATTCTTTGCTTTTCTTTCTTTCTGTGTGTGTATCTGTGTGAAGATGTTGCAGCATAAGAAAAATTGACCTACTTCTTCATCTCTGTAACATGCACTCTGGAGGCATAAAGCCTAGAAGAGATCTGCCACCCCCAATTTAAAATGTGTATGAACTGGCTGCTGTAATTTCTGATATACTCAATGATGAAATCTTTAACTACTTCACAGACATTGAATTTAAGTCCCAGAAAAAGTTATGGAAATCCTAAATTCTGACTTGTAGAAATGCATTTTTAAAAATCACATAGCACTAAGGAACACACTGCACAGTACAAATGATTGTAGGTCTTTAAGGTAGGCTAGGGCAGGAACTAGATAACAGAAATATCTTAACTCTATTTTATTAAGAGAGGCAATCTCTCTCTCTCCCTCTATATCTCTCTGAAACTTGAAAGCCTGCTCGCATTTCCACTTCCCTTCTTTTTATACTAATCTTTGAGGCAATTTGGTTTCTTTCTCATGCTTTCTTGTTTCCCCAAATTTCTAAATTCACACTTTTATTAGTAGCCATTGCATACATTGGCTGCAAGTTCTACTGTGAATGAACCAAAACTAGAAACATATTTCATTTTGTACATTTATCAATAGCCTCTGGTAATTATTGACAATGTGATTACAATCCTCTTTAAAGACCTTAGAGACTAGGTTAGTAGGTCATACTACTAAGATCCTCAGTAGATCATATAGCGGGGGAAATCTATTCCTGCTATCCTCCTCCTCCTCTTCTTCCTCCTCTTCCTCCTCCTCCTCCTCCACTAAGAAGTGAAAATCATACCCACAAAGTATACAGAATGTTATGTGAAGTATATATTTTTATATACCTTTAATATTGCCTTTAATATTGCCTATATAAACTCTAGCTCTTATATGTTGTTTTAAGTGATATAACCAGTACATGAATCCCATAATCTTTGAAGTATTATATTTCATGAGCTGACCTTATTTCCTAAATAACTTAGTTCAATATACATAATCAATGTTTAAGAATAATGTATCCAACTGTGATCAATTTTTCCTATATACACACACATATTCATGCATACATACATATATATACTACACACACATACATACACACAAACACATACAATTGATATAAGTATACATAAATAGGTGACTTACTCTTTTCCAAGGCACATCCTGTTGTTGTGTCTCAGGACAGAGGGCTGAAAGAAGAAACAAAATGTTTTTTTTTAAATATCACTATGGGTTTATTTATTAAATGTACGAGCACTACCCCTTTGAAATGAAATGAAATATTTATTCATCCTTTTGTAACTTGAAAATTTCCCCATAATTCTAATACATACATTTTTCCACAAACACTGTTGAAAGATGTTTGATATTAAAATGGACATATTGATAGGGGTTCTCCCTTTTCTTTTTTCTGGTCCTGTCCTTCAGAAATAATGCACATATTCTGGCCAGTCAATTATACATGTGGAATTTTAGATTTTTCCTTTTGTTGGAATTAACTTACAATGACATTTTGTAACATTGTGTAATGCATTCAAACACTGTACATGCACTCATATATAGTAAGATACATCTCATTCCTTTTAAAAACATTTTACATGATTATACTATAATATAATACTAATATATGATACAAAAGCAAATTAAAGAAATAATTGACTTTCTGTTTCAACATTATGCTCTTAGAAGATTCTGGATTGGATTTGGACGAATGGAGTTCTATGGGGCGGAATTGCAGACTACAGGAACTAGGAGCACTACTCAAGTGACCCAGAGGACACAGATAAACCTCCATGTGCTTCAAGGACCCTCTAAAAGGATGAAAATTACCAGCTGTCTGCAAGGAATATAAATCCTTCCATTCCCCACTATCCTGTCAAACTTGAAGAAGCTTCTTGGATGAGAAGTGACATGTCTTCAAAAAAAAAAAGAAAAAATCCAGTTGCCTCTTGAAAAAGCATCTTTGGGACAACCATGATCTAGAAGACTGAGAATCTCTACAGATCTGGAGAAAGTTAACAGCACCTAAACAATCCAATTATGATTTTCCTGGAATTAAAACCAGATACAGGTAGAAAACAATAGTGGTCCCCAAATCACATGACTGGAACCATTGGGAATTTTATACATTACTTGCAGCAGTTATATGCTTTCTAGATTTTTAAAGGGATAGGGGTCAATTTAAGATGCAGTAGCTTTAAGCTCCTTTAGTTTTGCAGAAGATTCCAGGATGGTCTAATACATATGTCAGTAAGAAGTGATCAAGAGAGGAAGGAAATAGAAAACGATCCTGCCAAGAGTCTACTGAGATTCTCAGTCATCCAGGTCCATCAAAACCAACTCAGTAAAGTTGGATAAGGTAATTTGTTGGGATGGTGGGGAAAAGCATTTGATATAGGCATAAAATTCAATTGAGCAATACATGGTACAAAGACTGTTGGTGTCTAATCTTTACTAGGTTATGGCCTATCATTTTAAATGCTTTAAAATGCGTTGATGGGAAAGATTTTTTAAAGAGGTCAATTTAAAAACTGTCTTTGCAGTTCACCTTTAAGTATACTGCCTTGATCTTGTCACTCATTAAACTGTCAAAATGTCTCTTGCTATTTTTTAAAATCAATATCTATGCAGAATTTTTAAAAATATATTACATATGCTGCATACATTTTGCTACTCTACTTCAAGATGGAGATAGTTCTAGAAAATTAGTTTCTCACATTCCTTTTAAATTAAATCATCTCAAATATTAGCTGAAAGACTAGAGGGTATTATTAAAGTGAAATAGACCATGCAGAATAGAGAAATTGGGAAGAAAGGAAAGTTAGAAATGGTACACAGACATGCCCACAGGGATATATTAATATAATATTTATCATCAACTATGATAGTAAAATGCAAGCATGATGTTTTATTTTTATTTATGTATTTGATGAGCATGTATTAATTAACAGATGTAAGTATAAACATTATTATTAATACATGAAATTGATATAAATAAAAGAGAACATTAGGACAGGGATGGTAGGCATGTTGGTGCACTTATGAACACCCCTTAAAGACCTCTTAGGAATGGGGTGAGGTCAACAGTAGACAGTTAAAGTTTTGGGGTTTGGGGAAGAAATCACAGAGTTAGGTAGAGTATTCCAGGCATAGATCACTCTGTTGCTGAAGTCATATTTCCTGAAATAGAGTTTGGTGCAGTTTACCTTGAGTTTGTATCTATTGTGTGCTCGTGTGTTGTTGTGGTTGAAGCTGGAGTAGTCATTGATGGGTAGGATATTGTAATAGATAATTTTAGATACTACGCTTAGATCAGACTGAAGATGGCATAGTTCTAAGTTATCTAAGCCTAAAATTTCAAGTCTGGTGATATAAGGTATTCTGTTATGAGTAGAGGAGTGGAGGACTCTTCTCATGAAATATCTCTGGACTCTCTTGATTGTGTTAATATCCGATATGCAATGCAGGTTCCAGACAGATGAGCTGTATTCGAGAATTGGTCTAACAAATGTTTTGTATGCTCTAGTTTGTAGTACAATATTACCGAGAAAAAGCTATGCAGGATTAGGTTAACTCTTAATGCCTTTTGGCTATGTTGTTACAGTGGGCTCTAACACTTTGAATGTAACTTTTAATGTTGACTTTTCCCCTAAATCTACAACATAGTAGTTTGTGCAACAGTTTATTGGACTGCATCTGATGGAAAATATAGTACTAGATTTCCAAATGTCACTAGTATATGGACAAACCTCATTGGTATCAGGTTAGACATACATGTTTAGTATATTGGGTTAAGAACCAAAATAGATATTTGTAAAAATAAAAGAAATATCACTGTAGAAATATTGAAAAATTAATTTGATGCTACTTATATTATTTGTATTAAATTTCCATTAATATATTTAAGTTTGTATTAATTTTGCAATTCAAGGCACTGGTTGTCACTTTTAAAGCCCTTCATGGCTTGGGATTAGGTTATCTGAGGGAGCATCTCTTGCCAGTCACATCTACCCGACCCATCAGAGTGGGGAGGCAGGGAATGCTGCGGGTCCCATCCCTGAGGGAGATAAACCTGGTGGGACACAGAAGAAGGGCCTTCTCAGTGGTGGTGGCTCCCTCTCTCTGGAACATCATGCCCCCAGAGATTAGAATGGCCCCCACTCTAATACTCTTCTGGAAGGCGTTGAGGACCTGGCTCTGCCAGCGGGCCTGGGGAACCCAGAGTGGGATGGAGCCCATTAAATGGCTCATGTGATCTGCTGTTGCTAGGGCATGGGGTGGGGGTGATTTTATTATTTTATACTATATTAATTTATTTGATTCTTTTTATTAGTTTTATTATTTTAAATGTGGTTTTATATTCTGTAAGCCGCCTTGAATCACCATGTGTGAATAGGCGGCAATATAAATTCAATAAATAAATAAATAAATTTGTATTTGTATGGAAGCTTAATATAAATACTGTTCCTCTGTGGGCTTATAATGGATGCCTCAGGCCTCTATTGAAATCTTTTGGTTTAAATATCAACATGATGGAAGGGTAGAGATTTCAAATTTTCTCTCCCCAAAGCCCTTGAAATCTTTACATGCTTGCCCTGTTTCCTGTTTTGGGATAGTCACATTGCAGTTTCTGTTGCCACTGTCCCTTTTGCAGGAAGCACCTTATTTGATATGCACTCCATAAATTTTCAATTTTGGGGATTAAAAGATCAAGGTGTAAAACTGGAAAACTTTAGTTCCATAGTGCCACACCAAGCTGTATAGCATAGAGATGTGATGATTAGAGAATCGGCCCTTCCTCCTCCTCATTTTATGAAAGAAATCAATTTTGCAAGAAATAAAATAAAATTTTATCTTTTTTAAAATGTAAAAATTATATTAAAATCTTTTGGTTTAAATATCAACATGAAAACATTGCATGTTAAAGAAGACATCCAGAACTGACTAGTGAATGCAACAGCTACTAATAAATAAACTAGAAAATCCAAAAGAAAATATAATTATCTGGATGGAACATGGAATGGTGTTAGAGTACTCTAATAGGGACTTGTCTGCCTAAAATCTGCATAGAGAGATCAGAAAGAGAGTTACAGATCATAAGATTCTAAAGGAAAAACAGTATGAATAAAGGCTGAAATTATACCCAATTTTATAATAGAAAATAAAAACTTAGAAGAGTAATAATAATTGCCTAAAGCATATGTAAGAATTTGGTATAGTAGTTAAGGCATCAAACTAATAATTGGCAGACCATGAGATCTAGATCAGGAGTCTCCAATCTTGGCAACTTTAAGACTTGTGTCCTTCAACTCCCAGAATTCCTCAGCCAGCTTTGCTTTTTTACTGGGAGTTAAATTCCACACGTCTTAAAGTCTTAAGGTTGGAGACCCCTGATCTAGATATATGTTAGGCATAAAGTCAGCTAGGTGACGTTGGGCCAGTCACTTTTTCTCAGCCCTAGGAATATAGTAATAGCAAACCACTTCTGAAAAACCTTGCCAAGAAAACTGCAGGAATTTATCTACAAAGTCTCTGAGAATCAGGGAAGGGGTGGGGGGAAGCAGACTTCCTCAGCTTCTTCTCATGTTATTCAGAATTTGCTGGGGAGACAACTTCACTTTTTGATAGTCTCTCTTCATGGAGTTTGGAAAAAGTCTGTTCCTTCTTTTAAAAGATCCAAATTGATTTTGTAGATAGCCATGTGCTATGTAACACTCATGGGCATGTGAAGTCTGGTTAGAAGGCTAAAGTCACAACAGATCCCAAGGAAACTAACCTGGGCAATTGCTTCTATTTTATCTCCACATTAAATTTTATACAAGGTTGGTTGGACTGAAAGAAAATGTCTGGCACCGAGACTTCCAAGTGGAAATTTGGACCTTCCCATTCCAAAACTAACATCTTAACCACTCTGACTCTGGCTTTAGAGTTTTCCAACTAGAGGTAGTATTCAGCAGGTTCTGACCAGTTCTGGAGAACCGGTAGCGGAAATTTTGAGTAGTTCAGAGAACCTACAAATACCACCTCTGACTGGATATTTTACAGTATCCTTCCCCTGCCACACCCACCAAGCCACGCCCACCACTGGTTCCAACGTATCTGATTGGCAAGTTGCTTGGAAAATAAGTGAACAAAAATATCTTCCTATTGCTATGCCTTTCTGACTTCATATATTGAATCTGAAAATAATTTCTTGAAATAGAGTTGACATGGAAACTAAGTGAATTTTTATTACTCATAGATACCCATAGCAAGCATACCCATAACAAGCATAGTGATACATACTTTCATCATTCTACATTGTGATCCAAGAAATTAGCTCCCTCCCTAACCAATAGAGGATCCCTCTATTACCCCAATCCCAAATTTATATCTCAATGCTCTCAGCTAATATTTATTTTCCTAATATGATTTGGACTTGGGTATATAACCTACTGATCCTTCAGAAAGATTAGTGACCATAGGCCTTCCTAAAAGTCCTTCGTGTTCACTAAGCTCTCCAAAGATTCTGCCCAGGATTGGCTACGCATGCCACCATGAATAATCTAATAAGAAGGGCTTCCTTCTAAATGCAAGATTCAGCTTCCCTTCCTAGTGTCCTCCAGTGGCATCTAGGATGTGCCTGACTCTCCTCTCCTTGCTCTTGACTTTTTCAGCAGGTTCTCACAATCAGAAACAACTTTGGTAACTTGAGAATTTTGTAGAATTTATTATAATTTTGCATATTTCTGCTAGTTTCTGGAAGACCCACTGGCTTCTAGGAATTTTCTATCATACAAATAATAGTTTTATAGGCCTTGGTATCCCAGAACGATCTGAGGGCAAAAGAAGAAGGAGACGACAGAGAATGAGGTGGCTGGATGGAGTCACTGAAGCAGTCGGTGTGAGCTTAAATGGACTTCAGAGGATGGTAGAGGACAGGAAGGCCTGGAGGAATGTTGTCCATGGAGTCACAATGGGTCGGACATGACTTTGCGACTAACAACAATTCCAGTCCTTAGCCATCATTGCTGTTAAGCAAATGCTACCTTGGAGTCTAATCTGTGTACCTCTCTTTCTTTCACTCATCATTTTTTAAGATGTCTGTTCATTATCCTTTTCCCCTTAACTAACCCCCAAATAATGAAGGCAACCATTTTCTTTTCTTGCACGCACAGCATACTGTACAAATGGGCAAATTCTGACTATAGTTTTACCTTCCTTATTTAACCTACAGACTGATCTCTAATTTGGCTGTAACATTCAGTATAGTTTCCCCCTGTTATTTCAGTAGAGAGATGCAATATATGATGAAGCATCATAATTATTGTTACTATTATATACTCTCTTTTGAAGAATACTCAGCAAATATTCATAATTTGAGAAGTTCAAGCTTTATCCAAAAACCTATGAAGGGTCCAAATACCGCCATATATCCTTATTCCTTTTGTTCTTATTATATCACTCAGACAGGTTATAATCACTGTGATTAATTTTGCATTAATTTTGCAATTAGCCATCCCAACAAAAGACAACAATACAGTTTATTGGTCTCTAAAATCATGTATCATTATACAACTTTCTTATCTGCATTCCAAAGTATAAGGCTGATATAGGCATTAAATGAACATAAATATAAATGTTGTGTATATTAATTAGAAGCCAATATGAGCTAAAGCTCAGCTCTTTCTCTGAGGAGTAATGTGATTGAAGTATTGGAACTGAAGGGGGGGAACCTCCTATCAAAATTAAACCTCTCTCAAAAATACACTCAATTACTATCAAAGGGCTTAAAGTATTTAACCTTTAAAGTAAGAGTGTTTGCCTAGTATTGATTTATCAGGAATTACAAGCTAAGAAAACATGCTATGTTTCAGTTTGTTGATTACCTTCAAGGATATTCTTCTTTACAAAGACCCTCTAACTAGGGAATACTTAATTCCTTGGAACAGCTTGTCAATTATAGGCAAATATACTGAGTTAAAAAAACATCACTACCTCAAAAAAAATAGTGGGGGGAGAGCAGGCAAAAATTAACTAGTCATTTGAATATCACATTTATTTTGACATTACTGAAGCTATAAGATGCCAAAGTAAAAGTCCGCTTTGCACATTTATGAATAAAAGACACCTACGTGTTTAAATAATACTTTGTGCATTTCCACATACTTAGAAAAATGGAATTCTTAAAATTTGAAATGTCAAAGGGTGGATAAAAACATCAGCTTTGAAACATTATTTTGATCAGCATTCTTTAATCTATTGACCTTCATTTGTATTGGGTTACCAATCTAATAGTTACTGATCACTTTTGATGGCCAAAAAAATGTACTGCCCTTCTATAACATGTCAGGTTAAATAAATATAGAATAGAATAGAATTCTTTATTGGCCAAGGAATTTGTCTTTGGTGCATATGCTCTCAGTGTACATAAAGGGAAAAATACATTCATCAAGAATCATAAGATACAATACTTAGTGATAGTCATAGGTTACTAATAAGCAATCAAATCATATTAGGAAACAAATAAAACAATATAAATTGTGAAGATACAAGCAACACGGTTGTAGTCATAAGTGGGAGGGATAGGTACTAGGAAGGATGAGAGGAATAATATTAATACAATCTTAGTAAATAAGTTGACAGTGTTGTGGGAATTAGTTGTTTAGCAGAGTGATGGCATTCAGGAAAAAACTGACCTTGTGTCTAGTTGTTCTGGTATGCAGTGCCCTATAGCTTGTTTTGAGGGTAGAAGTTGAAACAATTTATGTCCAGGATGTGAGGGGTCTGTAGATATTTTCACAGCCCTCTTTTTGACTCATGCAGTATACAGTTCTTCAATAGAAGGCAGGTTGCTAGCAATTGCTTTTTCTAGAGTTCAAATCATCCATTGAAGTTTGTGTCTGTCTTGTTTAGTTGCAGAGCCAAACCAGACCATTATAGAGGTGCAGATGACAGACTCAATAATTCCTCTTGAATCAGCAGCTCTTAGGGCAGTTTGAGCTTTCTGAGCTGGTGCAGAAAGAACATTCTTTGTTGTGCTTTTTTGATGACATTTTGATGTTAGATGTCCATTTTAAGTCTTGAGATATGATAGAACCTAGAAACTTGAAGGTCTCTACTGTTGATACTGTGTTGTCTAGTATTGTAAGAGGTGGTAGTATAGGAGGGTTTCTAATAAAATCTACCACCATTTCTATGGTTTTGAGTGCATTTAGTTCAAGATTGTTCTGGTTGCACCACAAGGCTAGTTGTTCAACCTCCCGTCTGTATGCAGATTCATCGTTGTCTCAAATGAGACCAATCACTGTGTTTCATATGCAAACTTCAGTACTTTAACAGAGGGATCTTTTGAGATGCAGTCTCAAAATATAGAAAGAAGAGAAGTGGAGAAAGCACATAGCCCTGGGGAGCTCCTGTACAGGTAACTGATGTGATTTTGCCTTGCTTCAACTGCTGCTTCCTGTCTGTTAGGAAGCTTATGATCCATTTACAAGTGTAGTCAGGTACAGCTAGCTGATTTAGTTTAGTTAGAAAAATATCTGGAATGATGGTATTGGGTTTATTTTAGTATGGATATACATTCTAAATAGATACCATTAGTCAACTTGATAATTGTCAAGGGCCAATCTTAACTATTATAGAAACTAAAAATGCAAAGTGAACACATACTAAGTACATTCATCTTAAGAGAGGAATTTAGGAAAGGACCGGGGGACACTGACTTTCCCTTTATGTTAGAGGATTGTTACCTGATTTAAATTGGGTAAATCCTAAAACATCTTTTCTAATCAATATCTATGTGTTTCCATCCATGCTTATTTCTTTCACTTTTCACACAAATTCCTTGTGTGTCCAATCACACTTGGCCAATAAAGAATTCTATTGTACTGTATTGTATTGTATTGTACTCTACTCTACTCTACTCTACTCTACTCTACTCTATTCTCTCATCCTCCAATTACTTCTATCATTCTCCAATACCAAACTGTACTTCCAGGATTTCTTATCTTCTTTTAAGTATACGTGCTTCTCATTCCATGCAGAGAAGTAAACTGAATCACAGTTGAACTTTGGTGATAGGGCGAAGTGCCCTGAAGTGTTATGTAGCCTTTTGAATCTAATGTGGGGTCAAACCAAGATGACTAAATAGAACCAATAGTTTTATTTATTTAACCTGTAGTCTACTAATACCCAATACAAACATGTTTAGAATATTAGGGGAAATAGAAAATTGTAGATATCCCAAGATAACTTTGAAGTGCTTTGTTAATATAGCAACAACTCGCCAAATATGTATAAAATAATCTTTAACTAAACTATTACTATGGTTAGTCAAAACTTTTTGCTGTGGTGGTGGTTTTTCAGCCAATGCAATTTCCCATGGTTTAAAACCCTATTGATCGAAAAACCATGTATGTTAATTTTCCAATGTTTTGCAACAGTAAATCTGGCAGCTAACAACAAAATTGGATTAATTTCTAATGTAAATCATTGTAAAATCCCTGGGAAACACAAGAGTAAAGCCACAGTTGAATTAATTATTAATGATTATTGTGTATATTTCCAACGCCTTTAAAAAGTACAAAAAGAGTAAGTAAATGGACAGAGGTAGTAATACTTTGTAATAGTATGTCAGATCAGCTAAATTAGAGGCTAACATGGAGCACAATAGAGGCAGTCTTCTACTTGTGACCACAATTGAGCCCAAAATTGCTGTTGCTATTTGTTAAGTGAATTATGCCTCATTTAACAATCATTATTGCCACAGTTGTTAAGTGAATCACTGTGGTTTTGAAGGTAATAACATAGTTGCTAAGTGAATCTGGCTTCGCTATTGACTTTGCTTGTCAGGAAGTCACAAAAGATGATCATATGAACCAAGGACACTGCAACTGTCATAAATATGAGTCAGTTGTCAAGGGTCTGAATTTTGATCACGTGACCATGGGATGCTGCAACAACTGTATGAAAAATGGTCATAACTTTGAATGGTCACAAAATGAACTGCTGTATGTTGAGGATTACTTGTAGATTCTTGGGAGCCATTGATTGAAATAATACATGATATATCAAAATTAACTTCAAGTACTGACACTATATTTATTCATTTCATGTTTACTTAGCTGTCTTAAGAATGTAGAATGAAGTTAGAAGAAAAACAAACATATCACCTGTAAACAGATTTATTAGAAGATATTTTGCTTCCATCTTGAGACTTTGAACGTTGTTATTCCTTTCAGTAATCTGTGTCAATACTACTATAATTAAATTATGTAAAAAGTTATATTTTGGTACTGCCCTTATCTTTTCTGCTCCATGAATACTAATTACTACTTCTGTTGCTGATACCACTAATAGATTGTAGCTAAAATTATATTTACTTGCAGTAACAAATATTTGACAGGTTTTTTCTATCAACGATTTAAAAGATATTGAAAATGTAAAAATGACTGAAAGTTTATTGGCTTGTCACAATAATTAAAAAGTTCACTTTCTAATTGAACTATATGAACATGGCCTTCTCAGATGGTTTTTAATCTAAAGAAGAAAAACAAAGTTCTAGTCAGGTTCCACAAAGTCTACAACTCGGTGAGCCAAATTATAGCACCAAAGTAATTGCAAAAAAAAAAATTCCTCAGAGCTCTTGAATCTCCTTCCATGTATATGAAGATTTGGCCACCCAATTTCCATATCACAGAATTATATTCTGTACTCAGTAGAATTCTAGAACAATGACCCAGAGACCAGAGAGATGGCGAATACCATGTTGAGCAGAAGAGTCCTATAGGCACAATGGTCTGCTTTGAAGTTAGCAGATAATGAAACAAGTGGATTGATTTATAGACTGAATTCACTTTTGAAAATTGTGATGGTAGAGTGCAGAGTGTGTCATTATAGAAGACACCTCAAAGACAAGCAATTGTCTTTAAAACATTAGCAGCAGCATTAATTAGAAGAAGTAGGACTCATGGTTCAAATGCAACAAAAAGAGATGAGCAAGCTTCTGAAAACTTTGTACCTGGTGTATATACTCTTTTAAGCATAACTCAAAGATAATAAGATGGCTTTACAAAGTTAATATTCTGCATTTTATTTTTCTGTTTGACTTAGTCTTGGCATATGTGAAAACACAACCTTCAAATTTAATTAGCAGTTTCTTACAATGTTTCATGCATCTTGAAGTTTGTTGGAAGTCAGTACTATAACCAAAGATAGCTAAGTTAACATACAATGGCAGTAGTTCTGGAAACTAATAACGACTTAACTAATAACGAGTTATAAAAGAATGCCAACAGAACTCAGATCTTGAGCAAATAAAATTTTGTGATAGTTCTGGCACCTTAATCTCACACCCCAAGTAAACAAAGGCACAATTTATCCATTTATTATTTATTTTGGAGTCCTTTGTGCTCTCTGAGCTTGGTTGTTTTCTTGCAGCTGTTTCATTACCCAACTAGATAACATCATCATTGCTAGAAGGGAGTAGAGTTTGCAAAACCCACTCCCTTTGCAAACCCTGATGCCTTCTAGCTCTGATGATGTTCCCTGGGTCAAGTAATGAAACGCCTGCCAGAAAACAATTAAACTCAGAGGATACCAAGGACTCCATAGTTCAGCCCTGAGCTATACATATTGTCTTCTATTGCTTTGGTTTACTTATTTAAAACATTTGTATAGCCACTCATCTTATACTGAACCCTGGGAAGCTCCATTATCCTTTTAACATGAGGACCTTGCTGTCTTTATATGGGTGGGAAAGTAGTCCTTATCTTTTATTTATTTATTGTTTCATATAAGAGTAATCCTGTCACCATAAGTCAAGCGTGTCACTTATGAAGAGCCAACTCCACTTATAACGTTATCTCTATGAATCTGCTAGATTTATTTTCTGCCATCTCTTCCACTTCCAAGAGTTCTTATTTTTGTTTTCTTTTCCTTTATGTATTCTATATCAACTTTCTAAAGACAGCACACATGGAATTTCAATTGTTTACCAAATGTAAGTTAAATGTGGATGACAGGCATTAATGATATAATTGTACTCTGACTGACTGCTCCTATTAGATCAACATCTATCTAAATATAAAGAGCTGGATAACCATTAAGATCAAATTATACATACATTTATAGTGGGTTTAAAAAAAAACAACCAATGCTGGGATTACTACAAGGACTGTCAAATATAATTACAGTCAGTAAATGTACCATCACAATCTGATTACTCCAAGGGGCATTTCCTATCCACTTTTGAAGCATGTTGTAGAAGCAACACTAATTCTAGTTCTAATCCATGCTGCCCAGCAACCTGATTACAAGGTACCACTACAATACAAATTTTTGATATTGATTCTATTTTGGCCAACCTAAGATGTCTGTAGTCTGCTGTAGTCTAGGCATGAGCAGTAACCATCAAGGAAACAATATAATGGGAGAGGTGAATAATTAGCAGGAGCAGACAAATGATGAGAAGCAAGTTTTACAATTGGTCAAACTCAAATTATTTTCATTCACTATATAAAGCAAAAAATGGGTACATTCACCAAGCAGATGTCAGTAGTTGTTAATGACTCCTCTGACTAATAGTTCCAAATGGAAATCTAGATATGTTTGTTAAGTTGGTCAGAATCAAGATAAGCAACATAAAGTGGCTGACCTTTACTTGGTCAATTTGTTAGAGGATGGGGAAATGTCTTTAGTTGTTGCAAAGGAATAAAATATAGAAAGTTGTATCTATTTCTCCAGAACTGCATGGATAGAGCCTCTCTGAAAGTGATACCTTCGAATCTTCCAAGGGAGACTTGTGTATGGAGGCCATTGAAAAGGCTAAGGCAGGGGTGTCAAATTAGCGGCCCATGGACCAGATGTGTCACATGCAGGCCACGCCCACCCCAGTTCCATGAAGGGAAAAAAACCATGCAATACGTAACCGGATAGCAACATGATGCTGCGAGTTTGACACGCATGGGCTATCATCCTAAATGATCCTGTGAAATGGACCACTTTTAGCCTGTTGTCAAAAAGAGAGTCTCTACCATTGAGATGAGAAACACTGAAACTTCTCATACTCCTTTTGAACTCAGCATCCCTTAGAGATGGAGTTCAATTTATGATGAGTATAAAAGCAGTGGGTTATTAGAGAACATTACAAAAAGAGGTAAAGGTTGTACTTTATCCAACGGACTTTGTAGATCTACACTTGCAAGAAATCCTGAGGCTCATGTTTTAAATGTACTTCTGTTAAAAAAAACCTGCCACATCCATCAGAAATGAATAATTTTTAATTTGAATATCTATCATAATTGTCACTAACATCATATTTTATTCTGCTCTTTACATACATGAGATTTATACAATTTTATTCATAGGGGGGAAAAGTCTGTTTACCTTTTGACTAAAAGATAACTAGTTAAAGCATCAGAGTGCAGTTTGAATCAATCTCTTCTTGATCTCTGAAATTCAACCTATTTTCTTATATTTTAAACGGAATGGGTGAATTAATGAATAAATACATGCACATACATTTGGCTGTCCCTCTGTGTGCTGAAGTTCTGCCTATTGTATTATATTTAAAATGGAATGGATGAATTAATGAATGAACCCAGATAGGTGTGGACGCATGCACACACACACACGCACGCACACACACACACACGGACACTGTGCTCTGAATTCAACCTGTTTTGGTTATACTTAAAATAGAATGAATGAGTACACATACACATAGACACACACACATGTGTGTGTGTGTGCTAAACTTTAACCTATTAGATTTAAAATGAAATAAATACATATATGTGTCTGTGTTTCTGTGTCTGTGAGTCTATATGTCTCTCTTTAACCTTAAACCTGTTAGATTTAAAATGAAATAAATACATGTATTTTCTGTGTTTATGTGTTTATGTCTCCGTTACTCAATTTGTGTCTCTCTTTAACCTTAAACCTATTAGATTTAAAATGAAATAAATACATATATGTGTCTGTGTTTCTGTTTCTGTGAGTCCATCTCTTTTTGTGTGTAAATGATTCCACACAGTGATGTTTTGTGCCTAAGAGTTTTGTGCCTTTCCTTTCTTAGTGAAAAACCTTCTCTTGCCTATAATCACGTTGAGATTGACCAGGCTCATTACTGGATGGGAAATGTCAAAAAGGAAAGATTCTTCAGGTAAGAAAAACCCAAGGCCTGTTACTTACAACTGCCTATATTGTCTAAAATTGGCTGAGTAGATCTGGCCTGAATGAAGGATCTTCTGCAAGCACAAGGCATCTTTCTTTCCCTTCTGTCTTTGAAAGAGGAGTCAGCATGTTAACCTCAGCCTCCTGGCCAGGTTCCAAATTGTATAATTACATTCTGCCTCCCAACATTTTCCCCTGCAGTTTCAATTAGATTCAATGTTCTTTTTCACTGTCCTCAACTTTTGCAGGAAAGTGTTTCCCTTTGTAGCAGCTGCCACCTTCTACTCATGAGGTGCAAGGATTCAGTTGCGCTACCTTGCATAACAACCTGATTCAGTTTAACACCAGCCGGCACGATCCTAAAGCAGATTTATTCGGAATTAAAGAGTAGGTTGTATCCCAGAGGTCGCCCGCCTCCCTGTATTTGCTTGCAGGCCCTGCCTTTCAATAGGGCTCCTCTGTAACAGGGAAGTATTTCTGAAGCATAACAAGAGTGCAAAAGCCGCTTGGTGTGCCAGGCACATTGTCACAGCATGGGAGGCAAAGACAAATCTCTCCCCAGAGCTTAAAACCTCATTCTCCAAACCCCAAATGGACTTCTGCTCTGCAGTGGGATTTAAAACACAGATATGCACAAACTGTACCCAGTTTCTAAAGATGCCAATCTAGGCTTTTCAAAAGCTTGTTTACTGCAGAGGGGATGATTTTTCAGGGATGTTAGTCCCCCAAGAAATGTTTCAGTCTCTCTTCCCAGGACATGTCGACTGGCTCCTTTAAAACATCAAGAGGTGAACTTCAGACAGCAAAACCACTTCTAATGTCCATAATGTGCATAGCCCGAAACTACATTTGAGTCCAATTAAAGTAAGGAAATCATCAGTATTAACAGTTATTTGCTTGCTGGGCAAAAAAAAAAAGAGAGAGAGAGAATCTTTCAGTGTGGAGATTCATTCTCCGAGCTTCTGGATTGTTTTCTGAACCTTTGATTACCAGGTTAGGTAAAATCTTCAACAGAGCTGAACACTTTTTTTTTTGATGCTGGTATTTTTCTGTTGGCTTTTTGGGGTGACATCAAATTTGGTTCCCCTGTATTCTGTTTCAGGAGGTTTTTCCTGCAGGTGGACAAACAGGCCAGACTCCATCACCCCTCATGTAATTTATTTCCAGTTTTCCATTGGGTGGAGGGAATAACCAAATGTTGCTTTGAGCTTGGAAGGAAGCAGCCCCTCTCAGAACAGAACATTGGAGCAGTCAGTTTTTTCCATGTTGCAATACTGTCAATTTGAAAAACAAAGAACAACGGGCTTTCTTTTTCTTTCATTCCAGAACACAACTGCAGAAAGGGCCAACTGGTCTGTGCTAATGTTATCTACCACAAAAAAATCATTATTTTTAAAGCATCTTAATATTTTAGATATTTTTAAAATTGAAACGGGTACTTTATATGGAAAAATTGCAAAGAATTGTTAAGGTTTTCCTTCCTTAAGAGGCTATAGAATGGAGTCCAAATGGGCTATCACATCTTCAGTACAAATCGTTAGCAGTGCAATAACAAAAAAATTATTATTACCTGTTAGCCAATTCGGTTCACAAAACATTTGCAATCTGAAAGCTTAATGTCATATTGTTGCATGATATACTATTTATTTATTTATTTATTTATTTATTTATTTTTGCAAATAGTGGTCTGTCTGCAAAGATCATTGTTCCCTTGCTCCTTATCTGATTCTGTAAATTTAGAGCTGTATATTTCAAGAATGAGCAAACTACCAATCTGACATCCTGATGGACTATGTCAATCTTTGCATGTCTCGCTCGGTGGGTGAGACCCCCATAGCTCTAAAACGATGCAGTCAAAATTTGGTAGTAAATCACCAGATTACAGGGATATTTATTTCACTTTCTATCCACTAATACAGAATAAGACAAGCATGTTAAGCCTCTGATAAACTCCACGAGCCACCAACAATGAAAAAAAAACCCACCAAAAATACCTCACTGACATTTTACCCTTCAGTGTTATGGCTCCTGCACCCGTCAAAGGCCTTTTAAAAATAACCTAAAATAGAAAGTGAAGCCTCTGGTCACAAAATAAATCACATAACCTAACATAAAACAGTCCTCCATATAGAAAATCTGAAGATGGAAGAGAAGAAAAGATGTCAACAATATCATCCTTTTCCATTTCTTTCTTTAAAAGAGAGAGAGAGACAGAGATATGAATTGATTAATACACACTAGTGTTTCCTCAACTGTAATGTGATGAGACTGCTGATGTTTAATGTTAACATCTTTCAAAGGAAAGATAAATATATAAAATACCCAAGAGAAACAATCTCTCTCCCACTTTTTCTGAAGCAAGCAGATATATTTCACTGAATTCTACCAAGGTCCCGAAAGCAATCAAATGTGTTTTACCATTCTTTTCGCAAGCTAAGGTAATTATTAGTCAGAAGGCTGTTTCCCTCTCTCTCTTAAAAAAAATAAATAAAATAAATAAAACGGTGCTTGCCCAAGAGGAAAATGAACTACAGTACTTATCAGCTCAACACACACACAAGTGCTACAGAAGGCAACTGACCAGGACGGCGGTGTGCCATAGGTTAGCTGCAAATCCATTAGTGCTTTAAAAGCAAATACTGGAAGTCTACCTTACATTGCCATGAAAACTGCCGAAATAGCACAGAACTTAACCCCAACATTTGCATTCCTGTTGGGTAAGATAAAGGGGAAAAATCCAATTCGTGAGGTGAGGTCTTGAGTAAGAGAATTAACATCAATCCCCCCACACACACACACACACAAACGCACATATGCAGGCCCATTTCCATTTCTCTTATTCTTCCAAACAATATGATCATGACTACAAGCTTCTAGCCAATGAACTTTCTGAGTAAACATGCATAATGTTAGTCTGTTAAACACATCAGGATAATGAAATCAACAAGCTCTGTTTCTTATGCAGCAGAGGGTGGAAAACTTAATAGAGACACCAAAGTAGCAGGAATGCTTGTATGTTGGTTACACAATTTGTAATAGTAGGGCAGGTAAAAGAATGGTGCTATGCCATGTGAAGAACTGAAAACTTCTAACTAGGAGAGATAGGGAAAAGACTGAGCTACGAATGAAATCACCCATAGTTTGATCAGTAAATACATTTCAGAGCGAGTCCAGTGTGTGAACAATAAATAAATAAATATCAAAGGATTCTGTTCTCATAACATACTTGATTGGGCCATGGCTGTATTTGTGAAGTATGTTGTATGATGTCTTTAGTCTCTAGAAATGACTTGTCTTTTTAAAAAAAGGTTAGATTTAGCCCTAAATATAGCTGGTGAATTCTGCCTAAGCCAATGACTAGCTGGAGGACTAGTCAACTCAGTTCATTTTTGAAAGTGAGATGGATGCCCTGAAGTGTGTCCACACATACACAAAAAGATCTTTACCTGGGGAAGATAGCCTTGGAGATAGGTAGAAACCTTAGTCAAAAGGGACTGAAGCATTTTTAAAGTCCAGAGGAACACGATAATATTCAGAAGTGACTCAGGAAGATGCCATCCTGATTCACTGGATATAAGAAGGGGAAGGAAGCTCAATCAGCTCTGCAGAATTCTGTTTTTATGTCCATTCTCCATAAAAATAGCTTAACCTTTCCCATGCAGTTGGTTTCTTGGTCTAGTCTACCTGGTGGAGTTGACACTCTTCCTCCTTAGTTTTAACCCAGGTGTGTGTGTAAGGGGAGACAAAGGAGGTGAACAAAAATGCAGAAAAATGTGGAGTCAGTCCATCACAGTACCAATTATGATTACACCATCTCAAGTTTTTAATTTTTGTTTTCCTTTCCAAAGGGACAATAATAAAGAAAAGAGAAATGACAGCCTCTCAACCTTTTCCACAGCAAATGGAACTGAATATGAGGTAAAAATGGCTGCTGTGCAACAGATCCAATCATTCAATTGTGTGTACTACTGCTATAGAAAGGTGAATCTGTGGGTTAGGGAAGGGATGCTGTAGTCATGTATGGTATACTCAGCCAGAATACAACTACAGGATACTTCTTACCTATATAGAATTTTATCACATGATATTTATAACCCTTTATTTCTTCAACATAATGTTCTGACTATAATTCCTGGATGTTACACAGACTGCAAAAGCAAAATTATGAGCTAAATAAAGTCATTGAGTCATACCAACCAGAAAATGACATTTGGAGGCAATCTTAGACTTCATAGATAAAGTACATTTTGGACTGTACTTCTAATGTTCTTTACTGACCTTTATTTATTCATCATTTATCTACAGGCAATATGCCCAGGGGAGAGAAAAATTATTCTCAAGATAGATATGTGCATAAATGCCAAGTATCAAGCTCTTATATCTGAACAATTTTGTAAAGATTTTTTCCCCATAAATTAAAAGGTTTCTCATCCATAACAAATAATACAATATGGAATGCTGAACAAAACTTTTTACACCCTATTGTAATATTACTTATTTATTTATTAAATGTTGAAATAAATTTTCTTTCTGTTTTGGGCAGAGAGAAAACTCTGGACAAACTTCTCCAAGGATACTCTGTGCCTAGACTAACAACCTAAATATCAGGATTCCAGCAGTTACCCCCATTTAAATCATGAGACTCAAGCCAAACTTCCAAAACTTAAAAAGAATTTATTGGGAGTTAACATGCCGGCACTGCCTGGGTGTAGACAACTCTGAGACACATAACTCATTGACACCCTTGACCCTGGTTTTCCCCCCATCTCCTGAGTGTATCATAATTCATATTCTCCAATGGGACACATCCATAGCCAAGAGTCATCAATCATGCTCTCCAGTTAGAATTTTGCTTGGCAGAAACATCAGTCACCTAGTTACTATCTTTGAAAACATTTATGGAATGCAGTTTCGGTTTTGCAAGCTGCTGTACTGCTCCCCCTGCCCACCTTTCTGTTGGCAACTCTAAAAAGACCATAGAAATATTTTATGAGTTGACACTAAACATTATGACCTATAGTCATACATAATTTTTAAAGATGCTAATTTATATCCAGACTACACATTTTTAAAGAAGAAATGTCAGAGAAATATATAAAATGATGCCTTTATCTTCATAGGTATTTCTATGTTTGTAGGCAGTAGCATCATTTTTGAGATACATCTATAAAAGAGGGCATTACATTGCTGCAAAATAAAATGAAGTGGTTATTTCAATATATATGAAAGTTATCTACAATTTCATTTTAAATATTAAGCAGTTTTATTTATAATTAATTGTATTTGTCCATCTGAATTACAAGGATTATTGATAACCTAAACAACACAACAGTGTTGTCAAGCATACTTACCACCAATTCAAAAAAGTAAGTTTTGCTTGGGAAAAACAAAAAGACAGCCATTTATTAGGCTGGTGCAAGTCACCTGATAGGATGATACAATAATTAGTGAGGTATCTGTGGTGAAATCACAGGCTGAATGGGAGGGGGGAATTAACAGGCATGCTAGAATCACTCCAGGGAGGAAACACATAGACCAGACTAAAAAAAAGCTTATCTACTGATTCCCAAGGGAATGCAGCCTGTTTGTCAAGATTCTTGTAATATCAGTGACCAACAATAAAGTAACTGCTTTGGCCTATTCATGGGTTGTTGTAGTTCCTTGCGCCTGACTGATCTCCCTATATTTGTTTCTGAAATACAAAACAACTTCAAGTAATGAAGCCTAAGGGTAGTTGCTTTGACATTTTCTTGAGGCCCTTTGGACAGGCACATATATTCACAGTTGTGAATCCTTCCATGATTATCTTAGTAAAAAAATATTATGGGCAGGCACATTCATGCCCATAAGTTTTCAAGAGGACCTTGAAGCAGTCTTAGCCAACTTTTGAGAAGCTTGCTTGCTTGCTTTAGTTTGACAAAGCAAATCTAGAAGGCCCATTGCTCATCCAGTGATTTCATATCTCTACTATTTTTATGTTATTCCCACTGGTTTGTTTAGCTCCAATCCAATCAAAGAATATAGGTGTTTGGAGAGCCTCTTTATATAAAAATAAGTATACACAAGGACGTTTTGTAAGTTTAATGGTGCAGGTTCATAGCCTTAAGCCATCTGTTTAACAGCAGTAGATGAAGACTTCTTCACATGCAGACTATTCCTGCAATTGACAATTCCAAGGGAATCAAGATTAGATGTTTCTATTTAAGAAAGCTGTGGAGGGACACGGACTGAACAAATGAATGGTTCAGTGAAAATCAGTATATTGTAATAAATCTAGAATATCTGAAAATAAACTCTTAGCTTCCAGATTGTACTTGTTTTTTAAAAATCGGACTACAATTATATTTTTTAAAAAAATCAGATGAAAGAAATTTAAATAACTTGCCACTTATGGTGACATCTTCTGAACAATATTTTGAATGGTCTCTGCATTCTAAAATTGCATTTAACAAATCCAATCAAAAAGGTTGAGAAATGCATTTGGGAGTATTGTAAGAGTACAATACTAAAATTGCTCAAGAACAGAGGGTTTTGTTTTGTGATATTTCTGTTCCCATTGTTCACTAGATTGTCATGAAGATGGATTTTGTACAGTTTTCTGCTTTATTTTGAAAGTGGTTTTTATGAATACGGTCTGATTTTGTGCCAACCCTTGTCACAAGAATGAGAATCTGAATACATTAAGAACACTAAATGTACCAAGCATTAAAATTCTGTGATAGCTTCTTCTTGCGACAAAGAGATCAGAGACAGAAAGAGAGAATGGCACAAAATTAATCAATTATAGTGACAGTCTCACGATTATAATAAGAATAGAAAGTGACACTACATTTTGAGCCATCTACATAATGGAAGAATGGCATACATTTAACCCATTCATAGCAAACTATGCTTCATTCACTGCGAAATCAAAAGCATGGCACTTGAACGCTGTTTTCGTAATCAATAAGGAAAGAAAAAAGAAAAAAAAGGAGCTACCTTTAGAGATATGCCTCATTGTTTCCAACATTTGGCACTGATTCCTTTGTAATGTCTTCCTTTTTTTTTCAAGACACACTTAAAACTATTTCAGCTTCTTCACAATTTAGTAACATTGCTATCCTAACCACTAAACAATATGGCCTTAGATATTTGATTTAATAGTTGTCGGTGTAGTGATGGGTTGTTTGAGAAAACAACCCATGGTATCATTGCACAATGCACAATTGTGCAGTACTTAAGGGCAAATCAGAATTTGTTTTCTTTACCGAGACCTTGGTGTTTGAGAAGACTGTTTGAAAATCCTAGCAACAGAAGAAAAAAAAACCAGGAGATGTATAGATCCCATTGAAACATACCATACATTTGATGTTGGTGTTTCATCAACTTAATATGTCACAAATAACTATGCATAAAATACCTGCAATCCAGACTTGGAATATTCTAATTTCTGTGTGGTGTTATGCTGTTCTTCCAGAACATGCCAATCTGTTCAGGAATGGTACAATGTTTCCTGAAAATGAATTTCTGGAACAGGAAGACTTCACTCCCAAGATGCTACAATTCACTTCTGCTCCAGAAGTCACTTCCAGAAATCAAGGAGTCGCTCCTAGAATAATGAGTTAACTTGTCCCAGATAAAACTACAGTGTCCTAGACTTGGGGTCTCCAACTTTGGCAACTTTAAGATTTGTGGACTTCAACTCTCAGAGCTGGCTGAGGAACTCTGGGAGTTGAAGTCCACAAGTCTTAAAGTTGCCATGTTGGAGACCCCTGACCTAGTCTATGCAGAAACATTCTGAGACTGGAACATGGTCTTGCTACCAACCTAAAAGTTATAGACTTACCTCTGTTTGATTTACCTCTCTCTACAATAAGAGAGAATCTTGAACTTAATATTCTTTTCATTTACTGTTTTTTTAATGTTGTAAAATACGTTTTCTTCTCTTTTTGTTTGTATTTCTTTTAGTTAATGATAAATAGTATTATAAATATCGATATAAATATTAACATTTAGACTTTTTCCATGATTTACAATTATTTCTTAAGATGGGTTTACTTTTACATATTCAATTAATTATTTAAACAATTAAATCAAAATCATTAGTGTTGCTTTTAGGCCATAGAACACTTACAATAGAAAAGAAATAATGAATTTTAAGTTTCACAACAATGGTAAATCTTGTTTATTTACTGATCATATACTATGTTATCATTTCTTATTTATTTTGTATAGACCTTTATTTCTTAAATGTTTTAAAATATAATTATTTTTTAAAGAATCTTCTTTAAATATATATATGTTTTTGGCTCTTCAACATATGTAAATGAAATGTAGTTGAAACACAATTTTCATAACAAAAAAAATCATGTAAATGAGAAAACGTATGTCCTGCCCTGAGGAAAATGTTTTACTCATTCTAATTTCACAATTACCCAATAAGAATCTCTGCCTCCATAATAATGAACTTTACTTAGACAAATAATCAAATGAATAAGACATCCAACATTACTAGGATCATATTGAGTGGAAAAATAGCTGAAAATATTACATGAATGTTAAATGGTAACCAAGGTTAACATTCTAGATTTCTAAAAAGGATACTTTTCCTATAAATTTTACACTTTGCCAATCAGTTATATTTATTGTCCTTCTGATTGCATTCCTTCCTTTATTTATAACATAGAGGGCAAGGGAGTGTGTGTGTGTGTGTGTGTGTGTGTGCATGCATGGCTGTCAAAACTAGAGCCTTGATGGTGCAGGCTATTAAACGCCTAGCACTTAGTTCCAGCTGCCTGCAATTACTGCAGGCTCGAATCCCACCAGGCTCAAGGTTGACTCAGCCTTCCATCCTCCTGGGGTAGGTAAACTGAGGACCCAAGATTGTTGGGGGCAATAAGCTGACTTTGTAAAAATGCCACTTAGTAATAAGCAGGCATATACAGTGGAATGAAGGCTATTGCTGAGCGCATTGGATTGTGCTCCAAAAAATTGTAAGCTGCCCTGAGTCTCCGGAGAAGGGCGGCATATAAATATGAATAAAAATAAATAAAGTAAATAAAATAAAACTCCAAAAACAGGTCAAGTAGCTCTGGGGAGGTCAGTCATAAATTAGAACACTTGCTAAGCAACCGGCCATTAAGCGAGGACCACTTCTATTTGGTTTGCCAGTCACATGGCCACATGGCCATGCCCACCCAGTCATATGACCACCAAACTACACCCACCCAGCCATATGACCACCAAGCCATGCCCACCTGGTCACGTGACCACCAAGCCACACCCAGCCAGCAAGCCACGCCCAGCCAGTCACATGGCCACCAAGCCACACCCACAAATTAAGCCACACCCACAGAATCAATTGTTAAAAAATTTGAATCCCACCCCTGAATTAAACTATTTACTTGCTTTGTGTAAGAAAATATGCCCATTTGTTTTTAAGAAAAGGTACAGAGAAAAAGAGAAAAGGGAATGAGAATTTACATATTCTCAGGCAAAATGGATGCCTTACTACTAGTAGTACTCAAAATGAAACACAAAGTGGAATCCATACGAAAATTAAAATTCTTCATTATCATTCTCCAATGCTGTCCATTCATTGGTAATTTAGTTCACTGAGGCACAGCACTCATTCTTCATCAGAAGGGTAATCCATTTGTCAACATCAATATTAATTTCAAACTCAAATGATTCTGTTGGGTTTAGTACACATATCCTTGATGAGTTGCCATTAAAGAAAATGTCAAGTAGAAATAATGCAAATATTCTAAAACCCAAATGTGCCATGATTATCCCTTCACTGTTCATTATGAATTCTTCATATACAATACTGAAAACTATTCAACACGTTAACATTACATTGCTAAATTCTGTTACTATTATTTGATATTACTATAGTTGAATCACTGTAGCTGTGCCCTGACATAGGACAAAAGTTGAAACAAAGAGAAGTTAGGGACAGAAGGTGAATAGCTCTAACTCACCCTGCCTATATTTTAATCCCTCTGTAATGTTTTGGCCCAAATTTATCATTCTAGTTGAATAGGCTATTACTTGGTTTAAAAGTCTTGGTGAAGAAGAAAGGCAGGAATATTTTATTTATAGACTAATGGGAAGAAAGTCTAATGCAAATAGATCAATGGAATCAGATTACTATTTAGCCTTGCTAAAGTCTTGCTAAATGCATGCTTACATTTCATGTATTGATGGGGACTGGAGAGAGGTGGTATTCAGCAGGTTCTGACCAGTTCTGGAGAACCAGTAGTGTAAATTTTGAGTAGTTCGGAGAATCGGCAAATACCACCTCTGACTGGCCCCAACCCCATCTATTCTCTGCCTCCTGAGTTCCAGCTGATTGGCTGGATCTTCTTTGGTTGCCCTACACAGGAGAACGGAGCTGGAAAGCAGGTTAGTGGGGTGGGGAGGGAATGGAATTTTGCAGTAACCTTCCCCCTGGAGTGGGGTGGGAATGGAGATTTTACAGTATCCCCTGCCACACCCACCGAGCCATGCCATGCCCACAAGCCGTGCCCACAGAACCGGTAGTAAAAGAATTTGAATCCCACCTGGAGCCTAAAACATATGAAGAAAGGTTGAAGGCATGGGATATGTCTGGTTTAATGAAAAGAAGGACTAGCAATGACATGAAAGCAGTGTTCCAATGTCTAAGGGGCTGCCACTAAGAAGAGAAGGTCAATCTATTCTCCAAAGCAGCTGAAGGCAGGACAAGAATCAATGGATGGAAACTAATCAAGGACAGAAGCCAACCTGGAACTAAGGAGAAATTTCCTGGCAGTTAGAACAATTAAACAGTGGAATGACTTGCTTTCAGAAGTTGTAGATGGTCCAACACTGGAGGTTTTCAAGAAGAGACTGGACAACCGTTCATCTGAAATGTATAGGGTTTCCTACTTGAGCAGGGGTTGGTCTAGATGACCTCCAAGATCTCTTCCAACTCTGCTATTCTGTTATTCGTTGATGGAGCAGTATTCAAGGTCATTTTCTGACACCATGGAGATAGAGTCATAATACTTGTAAATGATAATTTGGAGTATTGAGAATGCTCTAGCAATGGTCCGAACAAGTGGTTGCTATTGTCAAAGAAACAAAAAATAAATACAGTTCAACTGTACTGTCAGGATGTGTCAGATATAGAAGAAGAATTTCAGTCAGATCCGAAAAACACAGAAGTGTCTGCTGTGAAATGGAGTGCCTTGGGCTTTTCACTCTCTTTCCCTTTCTTAATCTGCTTCACTTCTTTCTAGTGATTTAGGCCAGGTCCCACACACTCACGGTGCTTGGGCCCCAAGTCTCTATTTTGGGGGTTCTTTAGAAATTCTGAACAGTTGGCTACCTGTGATTAAAAATGAGAGAGATAGAAAGACAAGGCCTAACTACTTCTCTGTTTATTTAATTTTATTTTTATAATAATCTAGATGCCATTATTTGGGGAGGGAGGTGGAATATGCCATCAAGAGAACTGCATTTTAATAATGTTATTGGGACAACTCTGTGCAGGATCATTTTCTCCAATTATACTCTTGAATGAGAAATTTTGGAATGCTTGGATCTGGTTCTCAAAGTGATTCGGTGATTCTTTCTGTAAATTCTTTTATTTGGCAAATAGAATTATAAAAGAAATTATTTAATCACTCATTTGAACATTCATATTCAGCCATGGTGATGTGAAACTACCATTCGAGATGGATGTTTTTATTTCCCAGATTAATATTGGATTATCTGTCTCACAGGATGAAGTAAGTAGGAGCTGGGACTTACCCATCCCACCCAATTTATTTCCACTAACAAAAGCTGGCTGCATTATTCCAGGTGTGGTCTTTATAAAACCTTAGTATGACCACATCTGGAATACTGCATCCAGTTTTGGTCACCACATTACAAAAAAGATGTTGAGACTTTGGGAAAAGTGCAGAGAAGAGCAGCTGTGATGATTAAAGGCCTGGAGATGAAACATATGAAGAACGGTTGCAGGGTTTGAATATGGCTAGTGTAAAGGAAAGAAGGATTGGGGTGACATGGTAACAGTATTCTGAGGGGCTGCCACAAAGAAGAGGGGGTCAACTTATTTACCAAAGCACCTGTAGGCAGGACAAGAAACAACCGATGGAAGCTAATCAAGGAGAGAAGCAACCTGGAATTAAGGAAAAAATTCCTAACAGTGACGACAATTAACCATTGGAACAGCTTGCCTTCAGAAGTTGTGAGCATTTCATTACTGGAGGTCATTAAGAAGACATTGGACAGTCACTTGCCTGAAATGGTATAGGGTTTCCTGCTTGAGCTGGGGCTTGGACTAGCCAATTATATATTCCTTCCTATCCTTTTAGAATAGAATAGAATAGAATAGAATAGAATAAATAGAATATTTATTTATTTATTTTATTTTTATTCATATTTATATGCCGCCCTTCTCCAGAGACTCAGGGCGACTTACAATTTTTGGAGCGCAACCCAATGCGCTCAGCAATAGCCTTCATTCCATTATATATGCCTGCTTATTACTAAGAGGCATTTTTACAAAGTCAGCTTATTGCCCCCAACAATCTTGGGTCCTCAATTTACCTACCCCGAGAGGATGGAAGGCTGAGTCAACCTTGAGCCTGGTGGGATTCGAGCATGCACTAATTGCAGGCAGCTGGAACTTAAGTGCTAGGCATTTAACAGCCTGCACCACCAAGGCTGTATTATTTATGTATTATTATTTATGTATTATTTATTTATTTATTTATTTGGACTTGTATGCCACCCCCTCTCTGAAAGGACTCGGGGCAGCTCACAATTAAAAAGACAGCAATAAATATTTAAAAAGAATTAAACCAGACAAGTCCAATCACTAAAACAATTAAAATAAAATTTAAAAAACCCCAGGAGGTCAGTCCAGCCCAGCCTGTTCAAACAACCAGGTCTTCAAATCACGGCGGAAAGAGCGAAGAATAGAATAGAATAGAATAGAATAGAATAGAATAGAATAGTTGGAAGGGACCTTGGAGGTCTTCTAGTCCAACCCCCTGCCTAGGCAGGAAACTCTTCACACCACTTCAGACAAATGGTTATCCAATCTCTTCTTAAAAACTTCCAATGTTGGAGTATTCACAACTTCCACTGATTAATTGTTCTAACTGTCACAAAATTTCTCCTTAGTTCTAAGTTGCTTCTCTCCTTGATTAGTTTCCACCCATTGCTTCTTGTCTTGTCTTTCTAGAAGACCTTCCAGCTCTATTCTGACTAACCCTTTCTGTGAAAATTACCAAGAGCTGCTTCATTATTGTCATTTTCAAGGCATACTCAAAATTGCTTTCTCTGACAGCTTCCAACTTACTTGAGACTTTGAGATGGATCTCTCCTTCTGAACTTACAGATGGGCATACTGCTTTTCCAATATTCATTTAAAACATTTTAAAGGTATTTTTAATTAAGAATATTATTTTGGTAAAATCTTATCTAAAAATGGACTGGACACATTTTTAAACCATCTGCTCCAGCTAATTTCAATTGGTACAGCTATTCCGGATATGGAGAAGCTGATGCAGATTTTAAATATAGAAGACCTATGAAAAAAAGAAGAAGAACAAGTGTGCAGTTTTAAATAATTCTTGTAAGGACTAAAAAAAAAGCCAGTCAATGGGTTTTAGTTTCCAAAAAGAAGTTATTGTCTACTTTGGGAATTTGACTATTTTAAGAAAATGACAGAATGAAGATATTAACAGCCATCAGGCACAAAACATGAATTAATTTAATAGGATTTATTACACATGATTGCAAACATTTGGAGTCTATGAAGTTTACATCTCTTCATATCCTTACTGAGGAAGCAAGAGAGAAAGAGAGAGATAGAAATCTTGCTATATAATTGGAGCCAAATATTATTTGAGATAATGTCACATTGGCCATAAATATTCTACACTTGTGAGCTTGCTTTGAAAGAAAATTTGATCTGCATTAAAATATTGCTCTTAATAGACATATAACTTGATTAAGTTTAGCTAAAACATCCATTTTAATTTAATCTATGAGCAATAGTTTATTTATTTATTAGATTTTTATCTCAGTGTTACTACTTTGTAAATAACTCAAGGCAGCAAATGTACAAACGTTCCACCACATGTTTATTGGACCTGTGCCCTTCCTGGTTGGTTTATGCCTCCAGGGAGGTCACGTGCTGGCTCGGGCAGTGGTCAACACTTTGTTAAGGGAGGGGCTGTTCCCTGCCACCTTGAAAGAGGCGGTGGTGAGGCCCCTTCTGAAGAAGCCTGCCCTGGACCCGGCCGTGTTGAACAACTTTCGTCGGTCTCCAACCTTCGCTTTTTAGCGAAGGTTGTTGAGAGTGTGGTGGCCCAGCAATTGCCACTTTTCCTGGAGGAAGCGGACTACCTGGATCCGTACCAATCGGGCTTCCGACCCGGGTACAGCACGGAGACAGCATTGGTTGCGCTGATGGATGATCTCTCTAGGGCTCGGGACAGGGGTTTTTCCTCTGTCCTGGTCCTGTTAGACCTCTCAGCGGCTTTTGATACCATTGACCATGGTATCCTGTTGCGGAGTCTCGGGGGGCTGGGAGTGGGAGGCACTGTCTTACAGTGGTTCTCCTCCTACCTCTCGGGACGTTCGCAAACAGTGTTGGCAGGGGGGCAGAGGTCGACTCCGAGGTCTCTCACTTGTGGGGTACCTCAGGGGTCTGTCCTCTCGCCTCTCTTGTTCAACATTTATATGAAGCTGCTGGGTGAGATCATCCGTGGTTTCGGGGTGAGCTATCATCAGTATGCTGATGATATGCAGTTATACATCTCCACCCCGGACCACATCAGTGATGCTCTCTCCGTGATGTCCTGTTGTTTGGAAGCGGTCCGGATCTGGATGGACAGGAACATGCTTCAACTCAACCCAGCCAAGACAGAGTGGTTGTACATACTGACATCCTGGTCCAGTTCGGAGGTTCCATCTTTGGTCATGGGGGAGGAGGTGTTACCCCCCGTGGACAGGGCACAGAATCTGGGGGTCCTCCTGGACTTCCGGGTTGAGCCTTCTCGAGAACGGGCGGCGGTTTGTGATCGTCCACGACCGCAGCCTGGCTCTTGCATCGGAGAGCCCCGATCCTGCAAGGTTCGGGGCTGAAGCTGCCTCGTAGGGGCGGCGGAGAAAGGGAAATCTGCCAGCCAGAGTGAGGGGAGCATCTCCCCCTTTTGGGTCTGGTCTTTTCCCTCCGAAGACGTCAAGAAGTGGTGGTCAAAAATGGCCACCTCGAAGAGAAGGTCTCAACGGGATTAAGATTGGTGCAGGAGGAAAGAGAGAAGTCGACAGCAGAGGAACCGGGAGTATCGGATGGTAAGATCAAGGCACCCGGATTAAGATAAAGATGAGTTTTTAAAAAGAAACAGAAGCGGCGCAGTTCAAGTGAAGGAAAAATAAGTAAAATATTTTTGACAGCTATAAGGGGCTTCGAACCGGGAAAGGAAGAAGCCAGCGTAAGAACTTAAGTTTGGGGCTTGGAAAATTTTGAATATCAAAATAAAAGGAAAGGGTTAAGACTCTGTGCAGAAAGTGCCACTTTGTGGAGAAAAATTGGAAGTTAAAGAAGAAAGAAACTATCTTGTTCCTTTGTGGATTGGAGTTGTTACATTTTAAAGAGATGCTGCAAGACTCATAGAAAGTGAAAGCTTGAATACACAAAGACGGACTACCGGACTAATTGGTGATATTGATATAGACTCTGGACCTGGGTTAGGATTATAGAAAATTTAAAGAAGGAGAAATAAGGAAAATAAAAATTCTGGTGGCCATCCAAAGAATTAAAATGGAGTTTAAAAGTATGAAAGAACTGCTACAGGAAGTGACTGAACTAACTTGGCTCGTTGCAGAAAACATGGGCATTGAAATGCTGAATAAAAGAAGAAGGAACCTTGGAAAGGGAGGAGCCAGCACAAGAGAAAGCCATCTTAAAAAGACAATTAATACAAAGATTAATACAAATAAAAGGGAAAGGAAGGGTGGCTAAAAAAACGGAACCTAAGAAAGTATCTAAAAGGGAACATTTATGAAATTAAGCATGTTAGAAAGGTTCAGAAGGAAAGGAACAGAAAGGTAAAGAGAGAGAGAGATTCAAACTGGATAGAGAAGGGGAGAGCAGGATAAAAGGGAGGAGAAGGAGCCAGCACAAGCGAAAGCCATTTTAAGAAGACAACTAACACAAAGATTAATACAAATAAAAGGGAAAGGAGGATGGTCAAAAAATGAAACTTAAGAAGGTAATTAAAAGGGAATATTTATGAAATTAGGCATGTTAGAAAGGTCCAGAAAGATAGAGAGCAGAAAGGCAAAGAGAGAGAGGATTTAAACTGGATAGAGAAGGATGATAGCGGGATAAAAGAGAGGAGAAGGAACAAGAAACAAGAACAAAAGATAGAGAGACATGGGAATTACATAATGAAGAAAGAAACTTGTTTGCATAGAGATAATGGCTAATCTATTAAAAAAGGGGGTTCTGCATGAAGAAATGGTAATAAGAATATATTGTAATTATAAAAGTGTCAAAAAATAGGGGTTACTGACAATCTTTACTGGTAAAAGGTTACATTTTTATTTCTTATTTACAAAAGAAAGGTAAATGATGATTAGATAAATTGAATTAATTGAAATGATTTTAGAAAACGTCTAAAAATGAGTTTTGTCAATAACCAAGATTAGTTATTTTTATTATTATCTTGGAACCATAAGTAAACTTCAGGGGGGATATGTGTTGCAGAACCCGATCAATTAGAGATATATTGTAAGGTAGCTTTTCTTTTCTCTTTTTCTTTTTCTTTTTCTATCTTCGTTTTAAAGGGAACGATTATGATTATGCTACTATATTAACCACTGAGGTGTCACTTTCAAAGTAGTAAAGGGGGCAAGTCTAGGTTTTTTTTTTCTCTCATTCTTTTTAGTGTCAAAATCTGTACGGATTTAGAATTATGGAGAGAATATGTGATGAAAGGGCAAATCTGAAGGACAAAAGAATTCTGTAAATGATAAAAGAGTATTAACAATGTGAAGATAATTAAAGGATAGATATGGATGAACTTTATCTTTAATATGATGGGCAAATATATTGTTATTTGTAAGATTTATAAATGATGTTTTTAATATATATATATATGTTTGCAATTAACTTGAAATGAACTGGGGGTTACACAGATTGAGATTAAGATTTGAGATTAGGATTAATTTCTTTGACCCTTTGTCTGTTAAAATGGAATAGAAGTGAAGTTAAATGCTTAAAATGAATATAGACCTACTGTCATATTTGCATGTAAAAGTGACGACCCGGGAACATGCTGTCTACTGAAAAGAGCTGTTTTAAAAAATTGTTAAAAATTGAATAAAATTTGTTTAAAAAAAAAAAGAATCTGGGGGTCCTCCTGGATTCACGGCTCAAGTTGGAGGAGCAGGTGGGAGCCGTGGCCAGGGGGGCCTTTGCCCAGGTCCGGCTGGTTCACCAGTTGCGCCCATATCTGGACCGGGATGCCCTGCACACAATCACTCAGGCGCTCATTGTCTCCCGACTGGACTACTGTAACGCTCTCTATTTAGGACTGCCCTTGCATACCACTCGGAGGCTTCAACTGGTGCAGAATGTGGCCGCACGGGTAGTGATGGGAGCCCCCTGATACTCACACTCCTCCTGCGCGGCCTGCATTGGCTTCCGGTTGCCCTCCGGTGAGATTCAAGGTTTTGGTGTTAACATTCAAAGTCCTACATGGCATGGGTCCAGGATATTTACGAGAACGACTCCTCCCAGCATCAAATACCAACCACCCTGTACGGGCTCACAGATGGGGTCTCCTCAGGGTGCCGTCTGCGACTCAATGTCACCTGGCGGGGACCCGGGGGAGGGCCTACTCTGTGGTGGCCCCCACTTTATGGAATCTTCTTCCGCTGGAGCTCCGGCTGGCTCCCGATCTCCGCACCTTCCGCCACGAGTTAAGAACCTGGCTGTTTTTACAATCTGTGCTGTGCTGACTCTTTGGGGTTAGTTTATTTTAATCTTGGGGTTTTAATGTTAATTCGGCTTACAATTTGTTTAATATAGTTTTAGGTAATTTATTGTTAGTATTGTATTTTAGCTGTGAGCCGCCCCAAGTCCTTCGGGAGAGGGGGCGGCATATAAGTCGAATAAATAAATAAATAAATAAATAATACTCCTTCTTCCTCCTATTTTCTCCATAACAGCAACCCTGCGAAGTTGGTGGGCTGAGAGACTAACGCAAAGTCACCCAGCTGGCTTTTATCCCTAAAACAAGACTAGAACTCACAGTCTCCTGGTTTCTAGGCAAGCATCTTTACCAGTATATCAAATATGGTTCTTAACCATATTAATTAACCATGTGCGAACCAGAGGTGGTATTCAGCAGGTTCTGACCAGTTGCTGGAAAACTGGTAGCGGAAATTTTGAGTAGTTTGGAGAACTGGCAAATACCACCTCTGACTAGAGATTTTACAGTATCTTTCCCATGCCACGCCCACCAAGCGACACCCACAGAACCGGTAATAAAAATTTTGAATCCCACCACTGGTGTGAACCCACCGTGTTTGATGCACAACTATCCCAAGTAACTGAGGATTGAAAAATTTGGGGAATGGATTAGGAAGTAGAATATATACTTTATCTTGACCATCAACATTCAAGAGCAATCTCCTGTGTCCTGTGTGTGGTTTCCTGAAACTCATAAGTCAATAATAACTGATATGGTCAATTCCATGCAGGGTACATCCAGTCCAGTCAATTTTACATAGGCAATATTGTCTCTATAAGCCTTCACGCATGCCAGATATGGCAGCTAATTCCAGGCCCAATAGTGAGCAGTGGAAGACAGCTGAAAAAAAAAAGGATAATTCAAAGTAACACTTGTTGATGGCAGCCTTTTCCTTTTAAAGCAAAATAAAATCTTGTCTCCTTGTCCAGATAAAATCTTATATAGGAAGCTCCAATCTCTCATCTGATTTGTTGTATGAGTTTCTTCTGAGTCAAAAAATTACATTCTACAGGGGTTTATCTGCTAAACCAGACAATGATGTATACAAGCCTACATTTGCACACTATTCTTTTGAGTGTCAGAAGTACCATCACAAAAAGCAATTATTATTAGGAAAAGCTGACCTGCTTTTTTTTCTTTTCTTTTCTTTTTGAGAGAAGTTCACTTAAGATTTCAACTGTATCCATTATCAGTGGGTAACAATTAAGGAACTAAAAATTCTGAAGGCCATTATAATGTGATTTTTCTGAAAAACTTCTCTACTTCATAGAAAAAGGCATGAGAAAAGTTTCTCATATTTTAAAATCTTCTCTACATATGCTGAACCATACCAGATGAAATGATTGCACCTGTTAGGAAATTCGAACATTTGTTGGTGTGTCATTTAATGCAAAAATGATCATGCAAGTATCTGGCACCAAAAAATAGTCTTCAAAATATCAGTTGTTACTATTTAGGCAATAAATATGACAGAAAAAAAATAAACAGTTGGAATATTCTCATTTGTCCATACATAAATGAACATCTTCATTTTTCCCATACATACAGCCACTTTGCTCTAATAGTTAAGGCATTGTGAGTTCTAGTCCTGCCTTAGGCATGAGAGCCAACTGAGTAACTTTGGGCCAGTCACTCCCTCTCAACCCAGTCCACTACATGGGATTGTTGTTGTGGGGTAAATAGAAGATGGAAGGAGCATCAAGCATGTTTGCCACCTTGAGTTATTTATAAAGTAATAAAGGTGGGCTAAAAATCTAATAAATACATAAGTTTATTTAAATGCTGTACTTAGCATGGTTTTTGTCTATTCTTCTGTTTGTAAAATGCTAGCAATATTCTGCACATAATGGCATTCCATTGCTGGAAGATTGTTTGAATTATTAGATACAACTTTAAACTTTAAGATGGAAATATTTGAAAGGCATTTCTTGGCTTTAACTTTTGGAATACATATTCTAGAGCTTAGAAAGGGAAATTGTTTATGAAAACAAACGGAATTGTCCAAATGTTAAGCAATACTTTTTCAATTCGTATCTGTCTGTGCATGTGTATTGGTTGTCTGTGAATAAAATTAAAGAAATGAAGCATAGGGATGCACTCTGAACTGAGTTTTAAGTCTAGTGTCTCAGAGAGTCTCTCTGTCTCACTGCCTCTTCTCCATTGAAAGCTTGCCAGAACAGAAAAATAATAAAATGAAATATGCTGCTTGTTGCAGTTCAAATCTCTAATGAAACCCTTGAGACTGTTTGGATTTTCCTAATAATCACTGCTTTGGGTAATGGCACTTGACTCATCCCCATTCTGCCGAAGGAATAGAGCTTTTGAAGAAGAAGAGTTGGCAAATAAATATAGCTTTGTATGCAACTTAGAATAGAAGAAAATACCTGGAAACAAAGAAAGGTTTCAAAAGGAAAAAATTAAAAGACTTTGTGAAAAAAATTAAAATACTTTGTGACAAAAAACCCTCAAAGAGTAAAATAAAGCAATAGAAACTTTGGGTGAACTGCGAAAGAAAATGGTATTTCTTTATATCTTTCCACAATTAAGAAAATAATTTTTATATACCTCGGAGAAGCTTCTATTGATTGTTTTGCAGGGCTTGAGATCCTAAGGGGATCGTTCCTGGGTGACATTGCCAGTGTTATGCATTGAAAGATTTTCAAGCTGTATGTTAAAAATATCATTTTGGTCCTTCATATAACTCAAACATTTTCAAATTAATAAGAAATCAAAATTTGCAGCTGGGAGGGAAATGTATAATGTCTGGAGTAACAAAAGGAATTTATTTCATTCCTGAAGATAATTTGAGATATGAAGTTGTCCAGGAAGGCAACAGAGCAGAAGAAAAGAGAATTGGCAAAGGAAGGAGGAAGTTAAAATGGAGGGACTGGAAAACAGATGGTAGGCTGAACGGAACTGGATAAAAGTCAAAAAAAAGAAAAAAAATTGCTCTTTTAAAGTACAACCAGCGGTGATGTAGGCTGATGATTGATGGAAATCGTAAGCTATTTCATCTGGAAGAGTTGGATGGCTAAACTGCTTTAAACTAAAAAGCAATGTGATGTTCAATTGAAATGACTTTTAGGATTTTGCCTTCTCATTTTATATCCATTCTGCATTTGAAGTTCTGATAGTAATACAATAACAATCCTTTAAAAATTAAAATTGTTACCTTAGACTCCAATGAAAGTAGAGTAAAATATGACCTGCATATTGATGAGATCAAAACTTCAGGAATTCTGAAAATGTATCCCATTTAGTGAATAATATTAAGGACAAAATAAATCCCTGATGAAAGGGTTGCAGGTGCAATAAAAACTTTCTAGAAAGTATTAAAACCACTCTCCTTGTTACAGGATCCAAAAGGATATTATAATAGACAGCACTGAAAGTCTGCTATTATAGAAAACTATTTTCAACATGCTTTTGGTGTGTTTTTTTGCATAAGGAATGTGTTTCCCAGATAGCGAACAAGAATTCCCTAACACATTTGGCTGCCTTCAATTTGGCAGCTTGAATCTCAACAGGCTCAAGGTTGACTCAGCCTTTCATCCTTCCAAGGCCAATAAAATCAGGACCCAGATTGTTGTGGGCAATATGCTGACTCTGTAAATCACTTAGAGAGGGCTGTATGCAGGGGTGGGCTGCTATGAGTTCGGCCAGGTTCGGGAGAACCTATAGCTAACATTATGGCCAGTTTGGAGAACTGCCAAATCCCACCCCTGGCTGGCCCCACCAGGGGTCCTCACATGGCCAATTTTGGATGTGAGGTAAGTGCAGAGCCGCATGGAGGCTCGAGGAGGGCAAAAAATGGGGCTCCTGGAAGTTTTTGGAGGTCACAAATGGGCCTCCAGGGCCCAGGGGAGGCTGTTTTCGCCCTCCCAGCGGATGAAGAAAAGTCTACGGAGCCCAGGGAGGTATAAAACGCCCCTCCTCCATCGTGGTGCAGGAGGCTGACTAGGCCACGCCTGGCCACGCTCACCCAGCAACTGGGCAGAGAACCCATTGCTGAAACTTTTTTTAATTACATTTATATGCCGCCCTTCTCCGGAGACTCAGGGCGGCTTACAATTTTTGGGATGCAACCCAGTGTGCTCAGCAATAGCCTTCATTCCATTGTATATGCCTGCTTATTACTAAGCGGCATTTTTACAAGGTCAGCTTATTGCCCCCAACAATCTTGGGTCCTCAATTTACCTATCCCGAGAGGATGGAAGGCTTGAGCCTGGTGGGATTCGAGCCTACAGCAGTTGTAGGCAGCTGGAACTAAGTGCTAGGCGTTTAACAGCCTGAGCCACCAAGGCTCTTTTGAAGCCCACCCCGGCTGTAAAGCACTGTGAAGTGGTACACAGTCTAAGTGCTACTGCTATCACTATTAACTTCCTTATTAACTTCTTTCTTTTTTCTTCATTTTATAAAATCTTCCCATATCTTCTGTTCTTTTCACACATATGCATCCTACACAAGATGGATATTTGGATGATAATGATGAAATAGCTATATCAATATCAATAGTGAGAACCAGGTTAGAATCAGGCTAGAAACCTGGAGACTGTGGGTTCTAGTTCCATCTTAGGCACAAAGCCTGCTGGACGACTTTGGGCCAATCACTTTCTCTCAGCCCAAGAAGGAAGCAATGGCAAACTACTTCTGAAAAACCTTGCCAAGAAAACTGCAGGGACTAGTCCAGATAATCTCTGAAAATCAGACATGAGTGAAAAAGAAAATATGTTAGTAGTAGAACACATCATTGAAGATCAGTTTTTAGGGCCATTTTCATCATTTTGAAGAGGTGAGGGTACATAAATGTTTTGGTGCTCGATACCATGTTTCTCTAATAGTTCAATGGTTGTAATGAATAATGCAATTAGGTACATGGCTGGAGCAAAGATTTTCAGGTTTTTCCCAAGGAGGAGGAGAGATATTTAGGACTGACTGAGCAATATGAATATATTCCCTGCCTGAAAATGTGGAAACTGTATCACTGCTTTTCAGCAATCATGGCTTGTGGAGACTTCAGAAGCTGCAAAGAAGGGAATAACGAAGCTCACACATCCTGAGGTCCACGCAGTAGCCACTCCTGTTCAGAAGTTTACAATGTTACTTATATTTTATTGCTTTCAAATGAAGAAGTTCAATCACATTAGAAGTTATGAGAGTTCAAGGTTACTCTCACATTTTCTTCAATCTCTGTTGTAGCTAATGACCAAGGCTAGTCAAAGATGGAGGCAGATTTTAATGTGAAAGTGCTTCATTTACTATATTCATATTTGTTATTGGGACTATGCAAATCTCTCAAAAGAGGTGTTTCACAATACCCGAGAAGGCAGACTGAGCACAATAAAACAGCTCCATCTCTTTTCCAGGTTCACCTTCCTTTCTTGGGTTCCTCTGTCAGATGCTCCTGGATAGGTGTGCAGGCTCCCTTGTTTTGTTTTAGAAGGGGAAATCAAATAATAAAGCAAAGTGCCTTTACACATAGACACATGCCAGCTGGAAGTACTTTCCGAAGCAGTCACCTAAGGTTGGGAAAAGATGCAACTACTTAACCATTCCAGAAGAAGGGCTTTGCGAAGCCAAGATTTGCCCAGTACAATTTATTATGAGCTTTTTTTAAAAAGACTTATGTACTTATCCAATACATACAGGATAATTTACATATATTCTTCTTTCAGGTCTAAAGATTAACTAGCCATAAAAATTTGCCAGTTGAGACTTTGTAGTTAGATCTAAAACAGTTATGATGCTGCCACCTTCTGGTATTAAAATTCTGATTTCGAGAGTCTTCGTTTTAAGTTTAGCTTTTAGCATTCTTGCAGGTTCAGCCAGATAGGGTTTTTAAAATATAAATATGTGTTAAGACGTACAACTAAGTAGTGGCATGCATCCACTACCTTAAAATAGTGGAGCTCTAAAGTTTGATTTGTGCATAACGGAGGAAGCCCTACTGATTACCTTTGATTCTACCATTCCACCTCTCAAAGCACAGCCATTCCTTTTTATTTTTCTTGTTATTTTTTCCCATTCAATCATGTCCAATTCTTTAGAGACTGACTGAACAGGTCTCAATGGTTTTCCTGGCAAGACTTTTCAGAAGTGGTTTGTCATTACGTCCTTCTTAGAGCTGAGAGAAAGTGACTGGTCCAAGGTCACCCAGCTGACTTTGTCCCTATAAGGTGGGACTAGAACTCCCAATCTCCTGGTTTCTAGCCTGATATTTTAATCACTGCAACAAAGTGGTTCTCTAAAACAGGATATTGGAAGCTAAATGGGTAACAGATTTTAATTCAGGGACTGGAGGGGAAGAAATTAGGCTAGTTTTCTCTTTTTCTCTGATTAGTATTGACTTTCTGACCTGATATTTTTAACATGTCAAAAATAGACTGTAATTCTGCTCTTTAAGAGATTCTTCTCTCATTAAGAGATCAGACCTAGAGATGTAAAAAGGAGATTTAAATAGTAAAGGAATGTTGCAGTAATACATAAAAAGCAGGAAGAGATACTCAAATTTATAGCAAAGGGCACTATCCCAATGATTGACAGAGTACCTTACAACCAAGAATTAAACACGAAGTAGTGGTTTGATTGGAGTTAACTCATCTTCAACCTCTAGCCACAAACTCAAGTCATACAAAGCTCTGTCACCATGCCAACTGCTCTTAGCTTTTTTAAAATGAAGCTTAAGCTAGACTCCAATACATAGTTGGTAGCTGAGAGAAACTCAGGTGTCTACTGTATAGAAACCAACACAAGGGAGATTTCCCATTAGGAAAGGCTAAAGAGGGGTAAATAAATTCACTCAGCTGTCTTCCATACTATATCACCGGTGAACCTGAAGAGCAGCAATGAGCAGTATTCACAGCAGGCAGTGAGTGAACAAGAGTTTATTGTATAACTTAGGTGTTCTTTCTGAATTGTTTGAGTGTGGGTGTCATGATTTGGCTTATTTTGCCCATTTCCGCCTACCAACTACGTATGCATAATTATTCATCTGTTGATTGTTTGAGAACGGCTCTTTCCGAGGATTTTGATAGACATAATTTGAGTTTGATTAGACATGAAGGTTCCTACTGTATGTTTTTGTTTCTTAATTGCTTTTGTTTAACTCTTTGAAACAGGTTGCTAGCATGAAGCAGCAATCTGTTGATATTTTTCAGCATTTGTTTACAACTGACAATTTCTGAAAACGGTGGTTAGATTATTTGTGGAAAGTAAAGCTTGAAATATGCCTTAAAAAGTGTGCTTGAAATTTAATTACGCAAATGGGAATTGTTTTCCAGTATTTAACTTTCATAGTCAGAAACCTGTCTATGCAAATATTAACAATACCACCATATTTTACTTATATATTATGATGTCCCAAGGAATCCCTTTACATTAGGGGTGTCAAACTCGCATTGTCACAGCGTTGTCACATGATGTATCGGGACTTTTTCCCCATTCACTAAACCAGGTGGGGGCGGGGCCAGTATGTGATGCAACTGGCCTGTGGGTCATGGGTTTGACACCCCTGCTTTACATATAAACAAACCAACTTATCAATTATCATTAAATGAATAAAATAGAATTTGAATAAAATAGATTCAGCCATTCAATTATTTGGTTGATGGTTTAGACTTGGCAAGGTCAATCATAGACATGGTTCATCTCCAAGTCCAAATGTTGATGCTAAGAAATGGATTAGCAGTCCTAACTGCTTCAGAATCTCTTCTAATATTAGAAAATTTAACTTTTGTCTTAAAAAAAACATTAGGAGTATAATATAAGCAGATGCAGGAGGAAGGGGGAATGGAAAAAGGAATGTATTACATAATAGTGTTGATTAGTCATATAGGGTTGGGGCCCCTAACCCTATACAGTATAACCTTTGGTCATGACCATAATTTGTTCTGTAACTTTGGTTGCAATCCGATTTAGTCGTGACCCGAACCTAATTTTGGAAATTTGGTGCTTACAAAAAAAATGGTGCAGCAGGGGAAATCAGCCACGAAAAAAAAATTGTGAATTTTTTGGTTGGAACCCGATTTGGTCGTGGTCAGAAGCGTGGTCAGAAGGTTCTACTGTGTACTCCTTTTCTATAGATTCTGTATAAAATAGGGGTTGAGATAGATGCTTTTTTTATTATATTTCAAGTGTGTGAATTGTAATAAATTTTAATTATTACCAAATAATATAAATGAGTGTCTGTTAGGTATCTTAAGAAGATTTAACTAACTGTTGAAGATGAGGCATTTTAATGCAATATTAATTCATATGATATGGTCGTGTAGTGTGTTAGCTCCTTGAAATTTTTTTACTACCGGTTCTGTAGGTGTGGCTTGGTGGGCATGGCATGGGTGTGGCATGGGAAGGATACTGTAAAATCTCCAGTCAGAGGTGGTATTTGCCGGTTGTCCAAACTACTCAAAATTTCCGCTACCGGTTCTCCAGAACTGGTCAGAACCTGCTGAATACCACCTCTGTCAAGCAACTAATCAGAAACCACCAACATCCTGAAATGATCCCCCTAGATCCTGTGATATAATTCCCAATTCAAAAAACTAAAAATAAGTATTAGTATACATATATTTATTTTTCCCCAAATATTTTTAATTATTAAGAATGTGTAAATAACCGGCCTAATGTTAGATGAAGAACATCACTTATATATTTTAAAACATATATTTAAAAAAAAAATACTTTAAGAACACCTTTTTGCAAGACAATCTTTAGGCAGCTCATCATTTGTTCTTTCTCTTTTGTCTTACGTTAGGAACAGGCTTGGATTCATAAAGGACTGTTTATCTCCCCATCTAGAACCCTGCCTAGTCAAGTCAATCTGGCAAGGTTGGCACATTCTAGGTTCCTTCAATTCAATGATGTCATCTCTCAGGACCCCAGTCTGTAAGCACCAGCCCTCTGGAATAAGATTGAGTTGGCTGCTATTCTGCTGTTGTTTAGAAGGGCCATGAAAACTTGGCTCTTTACCGAAGCCCTGGATGGAGGTGACTTCATTCCATTTGGTGTGTCACACTTGCCATCTTTGATTGATTTTATGTAATTTCTTTGTTTGATTGTTCTGACCCGTGCATAGTCATTGGGAGTTGGCTGGCATTGGTTATTATTATATATGCAAAAATGTGAGGTCCCAACTGGCATTTCTTTAACTGGTGTTGGCCTTTATATGCACTGAATACTTCCCAAGAACTTATGAATGTTGCAATGTATTGGGCATTATATACGTGCAGATCCAGGCAGTGTGGTCTTTTCTAATTTTGTAAAATAATAATAATATGGAAATATTGTTAGTGTATAGATTTTCTAACTGCCATCCAAGATTTTCTGGCACTGCACTTTAGTGTGTCACTAACCATTGGGATCTTGTTTATGCCATAATTTTCAATTTCAAGTTTTAGATCTTGGTACTTGTGATCTTATCCAATTCTTTGTCTTTATTCACAACAATGTGAAGTTACAACTGCTAGTTCTTAAGATGGTGCTGGCATTCATACACATCAAGTTCAAGCATCTATGGAGATTCTCAGTTATCCAGGTCATGGTTGTCCCAAAGGTGCTTTTTTTCAACTGGACTTTCTGGTTTTTCTTTGAAGACGTTTCACTTCTCATTTAAGAAGCTTCTTCAGCTCTGACTGGAAGGTGAGGAATGGAAGGATTTATACTCCTTGCAGACAGCTGGACATTTGCATTCTTTTAGAGGGTCGTTTAAGTCACCTGGAGGTTTATCTGTGTCATCAGGGTCACCTGAGTGGTATAAATGGGAGTGGAGCCTTCTTGGAACTGTTGAAATGACTGTTTTGTAGATTGGAGATAGATGATGTTGTATCCCTCCCCCTCTGTTGAGAGAGAGCTGTTCAATTTTGACAAAGTTGGCCTCTTTAACCCCTCTTTCAAATCAGCAATCCTCTCTGTCCAAAATATGGACTTTCTTGTCTTCAAGTTCAAGCAGTGCGGCTTTTTGCAATGGACAGATTTTAATATGTTAAAGGATGCACAGGGTATCATAAATGACAGTTAGTTTTCTTTATATATTTTTTATGATTGGTTGCAAAGTCAGTCAAATATGTAGACAAGATTTGGTATTATTATCTACCTACTGAATCCTTCCCAAGGACCTGGAAAAGGCAGATGTTATTGTTAGATGATATTAAAGGTATCATCGCAGGATGTAAGTCTTCCAAGTAAAGCTGCCTTTTGTTAATTGACTGATAGTGAGTTTGTCAATGCTGACGGTGCTAAAGTCTTGTTCCGCTTGTTTTTGGGATGGCACCCAAGGCACCTATTACTATTGGTATTATCTTTGCTTTCTTTTGCCACACACCTTCTACTTCTATTTGTAAGTCTTTATATTTCCTGATTTTCTCCAGTTCTTTCTCTTCTCTTCTTCTGTCTCTAGCAATGTCCAAGATTCAGACTTTTTTTTTTTACTTTCTTATTGACAATAGTTAAATTGTCGATAAGAAAGACAAATTGTTAAATCTGGGATGTTATGTGGCAAGTACTTGTCTGCTTGAATTCTTGAAGTCCCAGAGCACTTTAGTTTCTTCATTTTCTATTACTTTGTCTATTTTATGGTCCCACCAGTTGTTGCTTGCAGGCAAATGGTATTTATTATTATTCAACTGGGCTTCTTGTCTATACAGTCTCTCTCTCTCTCTCTCTCTTTCTTTGTGGTCTTTTAGGACTTTTGCAATTGAACTGCAGCAGAAACTTGCTGAATTATACTAGCATGGCATTTCAGTTAAAGAATAAAAATCAACATGGAGCAAAAGTCCTCTGATTAATGGATATATTTTACTTTCAGGAAACAAAATAGCTATTAAGATTTAGAAAGGTCCAGATAGCTAACCGTCAAATGATCACACCATGCATCTTTTAGCATATTAAAAAAAGTGATTCACGCTTTTAAAAAAATTGACCACTTTTGCTTTATATACAGAACACGCCTGTAAACAATTTTTTTCAATTCCATTTTTATTATTTTCATCACATAGACTTTGAATCATCTGTAACTTTTCTTCTTTTCCCTACCTGCAACTTCCTAAATTATATGAAGAGTAAAATGCTAGGTCTTGAAAGTGGATCCTATGCTTCTGGGATACATAATTTACACATGGACAGAATTTTCTGAATGAAATGAGGAATTATTGCAATTATAGAAACAGAACAGTTGGCTTGCTAGTATATTTAATGTCAAACTTCTGTTTAGCATAATTCCCCGGTCCCTGAAATTGCTCTGCTTGTAAAAGAACTAGGGAAAGCAAGTCACCCTTAAAGATAATAGCTAAAAGAAACTTCCTGCTAAAACCAATTCAGGGTATGTCTAAACCTTTATTTTTTAAAACCAAAAAATCACTGCCAACATCTCCAAAATAAGAAATTCAGTGTAAAATAATATCTCATTCATTTGCTGAGCCATCTGTAAGCTCTGGACATTGTCTAAACTCTCTACTCCCTCTAGTGGATCAAATAAATATATTTAAACATTGAATATAATAAAGCTAGTGTACCTAAGGATCAATCATATTTATTGATATTAAACAGGCTAATATGAATAGAATATCTATTTTAATGTTTCCCTTAGGCACTAGACTCATACTGCTGTGTTTGTTCTTCTCTCCATCTCCAGTACTTTCCCCATTGTTTATATCTCTCTCCCTGGTATTTGATTAGTTTTCTCACATTTCTGCTGTGAATGTAAGCTATATCTTTCCAGCTGTGTTGAATATGTCCATGTTCTGCTTCTTTTATAGGTTTGGTTTATTTTTCATTAAACTATATGTATTGTACACATCAAGGAGAAGAAAAGTTTTTCCAATTGTTCATGCTGGTTTTCACTGCTGAGCATTATGATAATTATTTTTCCTGTGTATATTATATGTATCCTTGCTGTATTTGACTAGTACATGCTTATGGAATGTTTTATTCTTAAGCAAATATGAACAACCAATAGTAATTCATGGCACTCCCTCTGTATTAATTCCTTGTCCTTAACTGCTTATATTTTAAGTTAGGTATGCAATAAAACAAGGTTTTTTTGTAGTTATGATTATGGTTGCTTAATTTTAACCTTAATTTTATTTTATACCATTTATTATATATTTTATATATTATATTGATTGATAATTGTTGTTTAATTAATTGTTTGATTTTTTTTAGTGGAATTAAGGTTCTAAGTCCTTTACTCTGAAAAAGACAGAGACATGGATGGATAGACTGAGATGGAAATGGAGATGGAGAGTGTGGAAACAGATAGATCTACGCCCCAAATCCTTTTGGAGAGGGGGCGGCATACAAGTCAAATTAATAAATAAAATAAATAAATATTTCATGGAATGATAAATGGTGTGAAATATAACTAAGAGAAGAATTTCATAAATGGAATGTCTAAATGTCTAGATAATGTATAAAACTCATTCATATCCTTCCTAATAAAAAACAACTTTTGTCTAAATAAGTTGACATCTAAAGGATATTATAATAATGCCAACTGTCATCTGGTTTGGATTATTTTTATGGTCTAATTCGATAAATGTTTATTTAACTGCTTTTTGAATTATTTAGGTGGATTAAATAATTGTACCTTGGGATTTAAATTTCATTTTGGATTCAAATGCTAATGGGAATAAAGTTTTAATGAAAAAAATTCCAACTCTTCTGGGCTGGAAAGTTCTCCATGCAGACATAAATAAATTTAGTTTGGTGCACAATTAAATCTAAATAAAGAGATATCAACATTTTTAGTAACCAAACATGACATGTTCAAGATTAGATTATTTTGCTTTATCTTGATCAACCATGAAATTAATTGAGAATTAATATATTGTTTTATTTACAATTTCTGAACTGTTATCAACTGTTCTTAATAACTGTTCTTATCTGTTTTCAGCAAGTAAAATCTATTTGGCCCAGACAGACATAGGTAACATACAAAATTGACAATAAACCCAGACTCCTCTTCAGTATCTATCAATATAATTCATTAGCGGGCATATATATTTGTTCCAGTGCATGCTGCCATATACATATATAGAAAGTTGCAATGGCATTGAATGAATGGTGCTCCTCAGAGTTCCGGCTGTCTGAGTAGCCCTATAGTTATGTGACCATGAACTGACTTCTTGGCCACTTGTTTGCACTTATGACTACTGGTTGCATCCCATGATGATACGGGTACCATTTACAACCTTCCTACTGCCTTTCCAGAAAGTCAATTGGGAAGCCAGCAGAGAAGGCGGTAGGATGCTAGGATAAATCATCCTCAGTACCCATGCACCCTCCCTTCTGCACTTGTGTCATGCCAGCCATTTTCCACCCTATGCACCCTTTCTGACCCACGCAACACCGCCCGTACATTTGTACACTCTCTTCAACCTACACAACACCATCCCCAACTTGTGTGATGTCTTTTGTACAAGAATGCATTTTGCATTCTTGCACACCCTGGTGCAACCTCTCTGCACAGTACTTCTCACATCCTCTCCCTATGCCTCATTCCCTATCCAGTAGTAGCAATGTTCCTGGGATTTGCAACTTACTGCCAGCTTCCCTACTGACTTTGGCTAGGGAAACTGGCCTCACCTAAAGATCATGGGGTTCAGTTAAACAATGCCAACTGGGACTGCAGGGATTGTCATTCCCATTGGTCTTTATGACTGTATTGCTTTGTGATGGAAATTCCAGTCCCAATTGCCATTGTGAATTGATAACTATTGTCATGCCCCAGCATATAACTTCTATATACTGTTGTTAGTCTCTAGCCCAATCTAGTGACGGGAGAGACAAAATACCAAGTGTAGTGTTTGAAGTTGACCCAACCCATATTACCCATCAGCTCACACTCTCAAACCAAGTGCACTCTGGGAAGCCAGACTCAATTTCCTTTATCATTTGGAGAAGGCAGAAGCACAAGAAGGATCCATCTTAATCTGTAGCACATGGTCATCCAAGGACAAACCCATATCCCTCACACAGAACATCACTGATGAGATTTAAATTGGTTGTACTTATTGTTATGGTCAGCAGTAACTTATTAATGTCTATCTTGTATTTGGGTCTCATTGTATGTATTCCTATTTTCACCATTTTCACCATACCCTGTTCTTTCAATAAAACATTCAGATATACACACAGGGTCTGTTTTATTGAAGGATAGGTGAGTTTAGCTGCATGTCGAGCTGCACACAGACTAATGTGTAGTGAGGACAGAACAACTACCAATACCATCAAAACAGCACCCATGTGAAGAAATGCCATGTTAATATTTAGTAAAAATTAGAGTTATTTTTTTTTAAACCCTCACCAGAAAGCTGTTGTTTGTATTCCACTTCTGGAGTCCTTTGTTGTGACGAGCTTTATTTCATACACACTTGAACAATGATTATTACTGCAGTTCATTTCTAAGGCTGGATATCATTTTAAACAGATGCTGTTTAGTGTGGATATGGCTATTAAATCCAGCCATGCATGTAAGTGTTTCTGTTGATCTATTAGCCTCAGATAGCTCAACTGCAGTGATGATGCTTTGACCTTTGTTTCTAATTCTCTCTCTTTCTCCCCCGCCCACCATTGCCTGCTGGATGGCAAGCAAGTCCTCTGTCTAATGCCCTGACAGTAATCAGAGATTTTAGAATTCTGCAATTAGCTGTACTTGACCTGTTGTGCTTCACCTTCATTACCACTGCTGTGCTGACAATCCTAATGCTCCTCACAACACATCCGTGTTCGTGAAAAGAATATTCTAATGTCATTTGACAGAGATTTTTGTCTTTACTGTTTTATTGGTTTCATCTTTATTGTTTCTGGATATTTTTTTTTATTGTTGTGCCATTCCGGATAATGTAGAATTTAGACAGCTGAAGAGATGTTTAGGTACAGGTTTCAGGAATGACTCTTTTGTATTTAAAATCTCTGCATCTTGAAACGAATGCTTCTGATATGCTTGTTGGTTCTGAAGTAGGGGAGTCTTACAAAATCCTAACAATATAATTTCATGAGTTCTGAGGCACATGATTGAAAACAAGACAAACCAGGGATATATCTGCATGCATCTTAAAACATAAAGATAAATCAACATGGACAAATGAAGGAGTGAAAAAAAAACAACAGGTGAAAAGAGATAATATGCAATATGTGCCTATCATTTATTGTGATCTGTGTGCAAACAATGGAAGATGTTTAAATGGATTTTGGCCTCTGGTAAAATCAAAAGAAGACATTAACTCAGCAGTGGTGGCAAACTGCATTTAGAACTGGAAGTAACTATATTGGAATCTGCATCGAAAGACTCCATAATTTACAAAGAGATGAAAACTGAGAGAACCAGTTTTCTCTAGGAGTAAACGCATCAGGAGACTATTTCCACCTTAGCCATGAAAGACAGCTGTGTGACTTTGGACAGGCATGCTTTCCCAGCCCAACTCACCTCACTATGTGGGGAAAATAGGAGAGAAAGAAATATTAGATATGTTCTCCACTTGAGTTGTTAATAAAAAAATAATCAAGGTGGGATATAAATAAAATAAATAAAGCAGAAGACCAAATTGGTCCCTAGAATGTGGCATATACACCATGTCCTAATCGCTGATGGTTCCTGGCTATGTTTTTTACTGGAAAATGTGATTATGTGAATTAGGGTATTAGTAATAAAACTGAGATACAATGACCATGTTTAACAAAAGATAGTCCATGGAAGTGTCAATGACCTAGATTTAGTCTATAATGCTTGGAAAAATGTGATAAGCACCAAGATTGTCTGGTCTGCATTTAACTGTATGGCAAATCTGATAGAAAACTAAAAGATCACCATAGCAAGTCTTCTACTTTATACGGAAGAGCTAATAACTTAGGCTGTAGTCATTTGTACACAAGCAATGTTTCCAGCATATTTTTGTGGAGGTATAGCACATATATGTTGCTTATTATTAGAACTTCTGGGACTAATACAAAAATACTTTTAAAGAAATCACAACCTATAACTATTTTTTTAAAATACAGAAGCTTTGATCAATATAATGGTGGCCATCTCCACACAGTTTTAATGACATTTACTTTATACATATTGTATTTGTTGGTAAAGGAACAAAGACACTGAACAAAGACACTGCAGTTCCAGGGTCATGAGGAAATCACATATATTCCAGTGACATAACCACATATATGAAGGCATTCCTCTTTGAATTGTGTTGCACAGAACCTGTGACTCTCCACAGGAAGTTAATATGCTCATAATGACATTATCTGGAGCATTAACAAGGCAAATGCTTTACCTAAAGAAACCTTGAATACTGTTCCTAATACAGCATTCTGAAAAGAAAGCTTTGGAAATTATCCCTCCCTTCTACATTATATAGTATTCTTAAGCAGCACAGGGTTTATTGATCTTAAAGGGATTAGAGATGATTTTAACATTTTATGTAAGATAACCTGAGGACAATACATTTAATAACTTGCATCCAAGTTCGATTACAGAAGAATACATGCTATCATAACGATGATATATCTTATTTTTTGTTTCTTAAAATTATATGTTTCCTTATATTACAGAGTTTACTCTGAACAGCTTACAACATTAAAAAAAATATAAAACACAGCAGTAAATGCAACAGCTGAAGAACCAAATCAACTTAGATGATATAATAAGCATATCATGGATTCCTGCTGATGATCTAACTCTCATGGTTGGGAACATATCTATGTCTTAAGAATCTTCTGAAAGTCTTCAGCAGGTTTAGGGCCAAATCTAATTTCAGGAAGAACAGTTTTCCATAGGGCAGAATTCTTAAATGAAAAGATCCCTTTCCTGCATGCTCAGGGTTGACTCAGCCTTCCATCCTTCTGAGGTCAGTAAAATGAGGATCACAATTGCTGGGGGAAATATGCTGACTGTAAACCACTTAGAGCAGGGGTGTCAAACTGGCGGCTCATGGGCCAGATGCATCACATGCAGGCCATACCCACCCCAGCTCTGCAAATGGGAAAAACATCATGAAACATCACATGATGGCAACATGACACTGTGAGTTTGACACCCACCTGTGGCTTAGAGAGTGCTATAAAGCACTATGAAGCAGTATATAGGTCTAACTGCAATTGCTATCTCACAGTAGGCTTCAATTGTTAGATTTAAGGATGAATAGAAAGAACTGGGAGAGACAGAAGACTAGCAGATTGTTCCTATGGACATCAACTAGTTTTCAGAAAATACGATGAAAACTCCTTAATTTCAAACACATGCACATACTCAACTAAAGTTTTAAGTGGGAAACTGTGAGCATCTTAGAACAAGCCAAATCCCAAAACATTAGATAATTCCTGGAAGCCTGGCACTCAGACAAATCAGCCATCCACAGGCACATAGAGATAAACAGCATCTATATACCATTCAAAAGAGACAAGCAAAAAAGGAAACAAAAAGACCAAAACACCTCCTCACCAGCTATCAACACCCAAATGGACAGAGATTAACATCAAGATTAACATTAGACTAACAGTCAAGAAGCAAACAGTACTCATTTAAGGAACTGCCAAATAAATTAACAGCAAACAACAACCCAATTAAGAAATCGCCAAACCCATCCCACCAATACTGTCAGGGCAAGCCACTGGCACATAAAATGAGAGAAACCCCCACTCCCTATCAGCACTTTTAGTAATGAAACATGTACAAGAAAACAACCAAGGTCAGAGAACATCAAAGACCCAAAGCTCAACCCCAAGCTACAAATATTTTCTTTCAGTACAAATAGATGAATAAAGGGGAAAAGCAAATTCTTTTGATTAACCAGAGTGAATTTATTAATATTGAAGTTGGGATCTGCAGCTGGACTCAAAGCTCTATGAGTATTTCCTAATGTATAGAAGGCTGGCCAACTCCTCTTGGGACAATTTTACCTGGGCAATCTTACCTGGTCCCCAGAGCTATCTCCACTTGGTTGGCTGCATTTGGGCAACCTGAGGTAAGTTTTTTGATCCACTGTTTGAATCTGATTAATTATCAGACTTGTGTGTATGTGTGTCTCCCAAGAGTCCAAAACCTCAAGAGTCCAACTTATTTAAAACCAGGTCACCATAAATGATCTCAAGATTTTCAGCAGGAACTTTCCTCCTTCCCATTGCTTGCAATGAGGTCTGTTTGGAAAAACTGACCTATTTCAATTAAGTCCCATCTGTTACAGTGCCAATTTTATAATTTTCCTGAATCTGAAAAATAGGGAAAGTAAGGAAAAGCTAAGGAAAGACCATAATAACTCACATTGCTAGCCAACAACTGGCCACAAACCAACAGTTGGCTAGTAGCCCTTATGTGAGTGTTCAAGGTGTTAGTGTGACCTGCTTCACTTCAGGGTAAGTACAATGTTTCTCTCTAAATAAATGGGAAAGGGAGAAATAAATATGGAATATAGCAAGGAAGAATGTAATAACTAACAGAAATTTGTATCCTTTGGATGGCTTTTTCTCCATTTTTAATGCCTTGATCTTTACAGAAATGTTTTCGACAAAACTACATTTATCATGAGCTTGTTTAAGCTGGTCTGTGCTTACGTGATTTAATCTGAGACGTAATTTAATATTGACATCTTTTTTAGTCAATTCTATGTGGCTTAGCTCCCTAATAAATATAATTAGAATAATATTAACTGCAACAGATGAGAAAGACCAATACACGGTATTCAAAAGCAGAAGAATGCATGTCAATTATTTCCTGTATTCCAAGAATTAAAACAAATGATTATTTAATTAGGTTTTATCCAACTTTAAACCCTGTTTTTCTGTACATTGCAGAAATCAATTTTGACGTTCACAGAAATAATAGTGTATGAATAAAGTATGATACTTTGATAAAACTAATCAAAGCTTATTGAAATTTAAAAATAACAATGCATATGACTGGAACAATATATCCTTTGTATTAATGTGCATTTAGTGAAGCTTATTTGCTCAATTTTTAAAATATATGTTAATAGATTTTTTTTTTAATTACATTTATATGCCGCCCTTCTCCGAAGACTCAGGGCGGCTTACAATTTTTGGAGCACAACCCAATGCGCTCAGCAATAGCCTTCATTCCATTGTATATGCCTGCTTATTACTAAGCAGCATTTTTACAAGTCAGCTAATTGCCCCAACAATCTTGGGTCCTCAATTTACCTACCCGAGAGGATGGAAGGCTGAGTCAACCTTGAGCCTGGTGGGATTCGAGCCTACAGTAATTGTAGACAGCTGGATCTTAAGAGCAGGCATTTAACAGCCTGAGCCACCAAAGCTCTTTATAAACTGCCACTGCCATAGATTCCTTTCTAGTTCAAAGTTCTACTATGTTGGTTGGGGTAATGATTTTTTAAATATATATATGTTTACATATGGGTAGTTGGAGAAAGAAAGCAGTATGATTCAGAAGCAGGTCTAAATAGCAAACCAAGTTTAATTGCTAGAGTCAGTTACCTGGAATCTATTGGAAAAAAGAAGCAAAATTGTCAGCTCTAAACTGTAGTTATTTTTATTATCTGTCTGTGGAATTATTTTTCTTATGAATAGTTTGTCTCCTATTCCTCACTTTCTGAAATCTATAAAGAACAGGAAAGGCGGAAATTGCTAAATTTAAAACAGGTCTGAAAAGATAACACATTGTAATATGAAACTGATTCACGAAAAAAGCCGAGTAGCACAAAAGAGCCATGTGCATGTAATAAATAAATGAATTTTATTTATTTATTTATTTATTTATTTATTTATTTATTTATTTATTTATTTATTGGTCTTATATGCCGCCCTTACAAAAACAATTGAGCCTCAAATTTTTGTGGTTAAGTGAGTTTTGCTCCATTTTACGACCTTTCTTGCCACAGTTATTGAGTGAATCACTGCAGTTGATAGGTTAGTAACCTGTTTGTTAAGTGAATCTGGCTTCCCAATTGACTTTGCTTGTCAGAAGGTTGCAATAGGGGATCACATGACCTTGGGACACAGCAATGGTCAAAATATGAACCAGTTGCCAAAGCAATCTGAATTTGGATCCCAGGATGCGGATGCTGCAAATGTAATCACTCTGAAAAATGGTCATAAGTTACATTTTTCAGTGCCATTGTAACTTTGAACAGTCACTAAATGAACTATTATAAGTTGAGGACTGCTTGCATATGTATTTCTTTGAACCTCTGAATATGCATTCCTTGGGAATGGCAATGGAAATTAGCTCTCTGCATATAGTATCTTGTTAGTCATCTTGGGAAAAAATATGCTAGATTAGAAATTTGAATTAATAGGATTCTCTTGGAACAGAGTTTGTTTGAAAACTTAGCTTCTGTTTTTGCAGCTTTTGATGCTGATGCACGTTCATTGCTTATCATAATTAAATAAGGCAGGCAGATTTCTACCTGTTAAGGCATGTCTGTCAAATCTGTGCTTAGCACGGTGTTGCTAATAAAATTCTGTTATGGATGAATAACATGATGATTAATATCTTTTAAGTGCATATTTGCACTTTTGAAGGAAAAGGTACATTTTCTCTTTGAGAACCAACATGGATAACATTTCAATTTATTTATTTTGCAAGGTATGCATTTTGTGGCAAACAGGCATGTTAATAAAATGACACGTCCTACCAAAAGTACTGTAGCATTAAATTAAAATATATATATCATGACCCCCTTGTTCAGGATGTGTTATGTTTTAATATGTTACAAATGCAAATGTAGAATCGTGCCATTATCTCAAAGACGCTGTGCAAAAATCCAGAACACAGGGGTAGATTAAAAGAATCCTGCATATTATAAAAATGCAGTATTTGGTAATTCAAGCACTTTAAAGGCTTATAAATCCCTTTTTTAAAAATAAATCTCTGAATGAATCCACTGAAGCATTTATCTCTCAATTGAACATTTTCTCCCCACCTCTTATCTTGGGAAACATTCACCAAATATTGATTGGATGACAGAAATAGAGACAGAACTGCAAACCAGTAGAGGGAGGAACATTGCAATCATTTTTCAAAAAGAAGAAGAAGAAGAAGAAGAAGAAGAAGAAGAAGAAGAAGAAGAAGAAGAAGAAGAAGAAGAAGAAGAAGAAGAAGAAGAAGAAGAAGAAAATATTTTGGAATAAGATTTTCTGGAAAACAATTTTCTATGTTATGTATGCTGCAGCTATGGGAAAAGATGGAAAACCAACATGTTTATTTATTAAATGGCTAAATGAAATGAGTTACTGGTTATAATAGTGATGACAGAGATGTCCAATTTACTTTTCTACTTAACCATGGACTTCGTTAAATCTTTTAGATGAGTTACTATTGACCAGGTTAACCTAAGTTGAGTGGTTGTGAGGATAAAAAGAAATCCAGAACTAAGTTATGCCACACTACAATAAGTTCAGATGTGGAGGGATTTCGAAATGCCATTTGTTTATACTTGTATTTATATTCATTGAAGTAGGCACCACATCATGTACTTTTGATTATCAGCTTTTGAATACAAGCGGATTACCGATTCCATTTCAGATGCACACAGTCATTTTTTAACATACATAAGCCACTTGTTCTATGCATAAGTAGCTGGCATAAATTCTGTGAGTAATATGGGACTTATTTCCTATTCAGAACATATCATCAGATTACGCATAATTCCATCGTAGTGTTCTTCTAAATCGATGGCCCATTCTAGCCAGCTGCAATATTTGTGAAGTTTCCACAGCTTGTATCTGCTTGAGTGACAGGAGTGGTTGGGTTAGATGCTCTCTTATCTCTGTGTGCCAACTGTGTGTAATTATAGGTATCCTAGGCAAATAGGGAGTACCATCTTAAATGCTCTAAACTATTACTTTCTATTGTTGTTTTTGTTTTATGCGTGAAAGCAAATATATATGTCCCAGAATAACGTTGTGGGATCCTTTATGAGTATAGTGGTGCAGGGGTTAGAAACAAGCAAACAAAATTAGCTGAGTAGCCCCACTTTGACATCAGCCAGAGTTGTTCGGAGCCCATGGCCATCAGTCATGATCATCATCTTCATGATAATATGTCAGGAGAAAGGTGATGCAGCTATACAAAATGTTTCACAGAGAAAAAAACAGCAGCAAAGAAATAACATACCACCCCCTGGTGCTGCTGCTCTGTTCCCAAAGTGAACAGGATCTGGGTTATCTTTGATCATGTTCTTTTTTTTCAGAACTGATATTAATGTTTTTCCTTTGCAGATCATCCATGACTTTCCTGCCTTGATCTACTTGCTGGCTAGTCAACACTATTTTGTCCCTGTTTTCTCTCTCTTTCCTCTTTTTTCTTGTTTTCCTTTGAACAAACAATGTCACATTGGGAAATACAAAAGCAGTGTTTGCTTCTGAGTGCTTCATGCTGCTGTTCCCACAAGGAAGCCCTTAGTCTGAATGGACTAAATTAACTGAGTGATATGTTTTATTTGATTCTTTTTCCCATGGGACAAAAAAGATAATGATTACATGCTGCAATACCAAATCTGATGGCATGAAAGATTATTTATATTATTTACTGTCAGGCTCTATAAAACACAACTTTCATGTGAATTTACCAATGTCACAAGAAACTATGAAATAAATATAAACAATGAAAGGCATAAATTCTGTCCTAATATCCCAAGGAATAAAAGTTACTCGACTGAGTGAGCTTGGTTTTAAGAGAGATGGAGAGAGAGAGAGAGAGAGCAGTGATCTGGGAATTGAACAAGGTAGTCATAAGTTTTTAAATATATCTAAAAAAGCAAGAACAACCAGTTCAGTGTAGTAGTTAAGGCATCAGGCTAGAAATGGGAGACCAAGAGTTGTAGCCCTGCCTTAGGCATTAAGCCAGATGAGTGACGTCATGCCAGACCCTCTCTCTCTCTCAGCCCTAGGAAGGAGGCAATGGCAAACCGCTTCTGAAAAACCTTCCAAGAAAGCTGCAGAGATTTGCCTAAGCACTCTCCGAGAATAAGCCATTATTGAACAGAAAGTGCGGGGGAAAGACCCCAGATCTTACTGCAAATCAAAATCAGTACGAGACTATTTGACAGATGACTAAATACAAAAAAAAAGACATTAAAAGAAAGCTTTGATATCTGGCCACATCTCACAAAACAGTGGTCACAACAGAAAGTCACAATGTCATTGTTAGAAACATTTAGAGGGAGATTCGACTCTAAGATGGGCAGCCATACAAATCTTTTAAATAAATACATGGGACAAAGCATCCAGTCATCAGATAGTGATAATCAAACACCAGGATACAAAGAATGTGCATCCATGCAGGTCCTCAGTAAATTCATCTGAGGTTTCATTACTGCAATTTAATGGCCTGCAATAAAAAAAAACAAGTTGCAATCAACATACAATTTTTAATACTACACATTGACCTTTGTTGCAATCACTGATTTATACTTCCAAATTTTTCTTCCACTATGGCATCTTTCAATTAATAACAATAGCCTGAACTTTTCTTGATCGCTGCGTGATTTTCACCTTCTTATTTGCCATTTACTGATAAACAATACATTAGAGACTCCTAAATTTGACTCTTAAGAAATGGCATAAAGACAAATCGTGACTACTTCTCAGGAGTAAAGAGCTTGATTCTGCATGGAAAGACAGAATCTTAAGCAGAAGTAAGAGATAGGAAGACAAAAATAAGGATAAATGAGTGTGTTCACTTTTTCATGCTTCCAGCCATAAGTTAATTCTATGCTGTTTTCTTACTTATGCAGGAAAATACATAAAACTCTCATGTGCATTTTGCAACATAAAAAATATGTAACACAAAGTAAAAAAGACCCTCTGAATCTGAAATACTTACACTAAAAGTCCACCTATCAGATAATAGAATTTCTCTTCTAATGTGAATTATATGTATGAAACATATCATGCATTCATGTAGAGAATCCATTTGTACATGTGATTCTTCATATAGTAACATGTGAATTGGGAAGCTAATGTCGAGTGAAACCAAGAGTTACAGTGAGCAGAGTCCTTGACAAGATTAGAAACCAACAATTCAAATATGCAATACTTGGGAGGAGGGAGTTTCCAATAAGCAAAAATTAATTTTATCCAGGTAAAAATAAAAAAAACCATTTCACAGATAAGAAGTAAGTTTGATTAATCAGCAAATTGACATACACACAGACCCCCCCAAAAACACACCCCAGCAGTTCTCAAGATAAGGAGAATGATGGTAATTGTGTTGGTATTGCTGCTGATGGTGGGAAGGAGGAGAAGAAGTCCAGATATGACTGTTATGATCAGCTTTCTGTCTTTTTCTTGCAAGATCACAGAATAGTTTGGTGAAGAGGAGATCGGGAATCAATAAAAGCACATAAAAGTGCTAGCATGTATCCAAACTGCAAGCCAAGATTAGGAACAGACCAGTGCCACAGTATATCCTGATGGTTAGAAGACAGTCGTTACTGAAGAGTTTGCAATAAACTCGCTAAACCTAACACATTTTCTGGAACAAATATGATTAAGAAAATTGAAGCATTGGCAAGTGGAGGAGAAAAGGAAGATACATGTGAAGATATCTCAAAGGTGCTTTGTTGAAAAGGAAAATGGACTGTTGCTTCCTTAAGAAAGAAGGGAAAAAACATTTCATTTCTCATCCAAAAACTTTCATCAGTCCTGGTGGTAGATAGATGGAAGGATAGGTGCTGACAGTAGAGAGTGGATAGGGGGAGGATGGAAGGATAGGTTCTGATAAGATGAGGGCTGGATGCAAGGATTGTATTTTTTTTGCAGTAATCTGGTCCTTAGCACTCTTGCTGAGAGCTGTTGAGGCTACTTGGGGGTTTATCTGTGCCCTCAAGGTCACTTGAATCAGGGTGCAATTGGTTGTGGAATCTTCTTGGAGCTGCTGAAAGGGCTGCATTGTAGAATGGAGATAACAGGTGTCTTATTCCTCCCCATCTGTCAAGGGAGGAATGCTGTAATCCTTCCATTCCACCCCACCCCCAGCACCATCCAGTCCCAATCTATCAACACCTTACATCCCTTCACCATCAGAACTGATGAAGCTTCTTGGATCAGAAACAAAACATTTTCTTCTTCCTTAAGAGAAAACAGCCCAATTGCCTTTCAAAAAGCACCTAGATAACTGAGAATCTTCAAAGACATATGTAAGAGATACATTGCAGCAATGTGAAGAAATGAATGCTGCTACCTCATTTAAACTTCTTAAGGTGACAACTTGGAAGAAGACAGAACTCAAAGACTTGGAGAACTCTAGGTAGATGGAAGTGCTCTGAAATCTGAATTTCAGTAGCTAAATACAAGCTAGGGATGTGGCAAGCTTTGAAAAAACGTTTCACTTCATCCAAAGCCTATGCAAATCATCTCAGAGAAATTTCATGAAGGAATCTTCCCATCGTAAGTTCAATTTCATTGTGCAAGAATAATTAATCAGCTCTTTATACATAGAAGATCATAGGATATAGAACGTCCACTGTTCAACTGTTCCAGTGAGCTATTGAAAGGGCTGGAAAGGAATTCTGCTTTTGACATTTTTCATCTACAGATCTGCAAAAGCTTTGAAATAATATAATGCACTTTACTAAGGTAAATCATCATTCAGGGTGCATTCAGCCTTATCTTGGCAAACCTAAATCATCTTATGTACTCCCAGTAAAGTAGCATTAGAAAAAAAAGAAATAAAAGAATTAAAAACTGACAAATTATATTAACAAACAAAAGGTGAGATTCAATTGCTAATTTTTAAATTTCTCAGCATAAAATGCAGATAGTGCCATAACTTCTAGTTTTAATTTTAATATTCATAATTTTAGAGTATGATATCACATTTAGGACTGTATCTTTGAAAAGTATGTAGACTATTAAATCAGTTGGATAAAAATTCCAGTATGTATACTTGTGCTGCCCTACTGCAACATTGGAGATTTTGCTATTAATCCGGAAGAAATATTCTAGTTCAAAATAGGATTTATACTAGCATATATTCAGAGCTCATGTTATACATCTCCTAAACCTAGATGAGTCAGGCTCAACAACTCAGCATCCTCCTAAGCATACCCATAAGGTCTCATCCAATGGAAATGTTCATTTTGTTAAATGAATTCATGGAGATCTAATTCTAACCCTAAGTGGATTTTTCCCCAATGCGAATTTCCCATGTATTTTACCACTACATGTAAATTAAGGCAAACTCAAAACGTCAGCATCTTCCAAAGCATACCCATGTGCTCCAAATCCATTGGAGGTGTCCATTTTCCTGTCTGAATTCACTGAGTCCTAACCCTAAGTGGGATTGCCCACAATTCTCATGAATTTTGCCTAGAAACCTAGATGAGCCAGGTTTGAAAAGTCAGTGCCCTCCTAAGCATAGGGATGTACTCCAAAACCGTTTGCAACCTACATTTTGCTCTCTCATTTCATGCGTAACTAACCCTAAGTGGATTTGCTACTCAAAGGGACTTTCCCATGTATTTTATGAATAAACATAGAAATGGAAGACTCAAAAAGTCAGTGCCCTCCTAACCATACCAATGAATTCCAAAACCATTTCAGATTTACAGTTTGCTCTCTGAATTCACTGAGACCTAATCCTAAACCCTAATCCCAATGGGATTTTAGCAGGAAATGTAGATAAGGCAGACTCAAAAAGTCAATGCCCTCCTAAGAATACTCACCTGCTTTGAATCTGTTGGCAATGTCCATTTTGCTCATCAAATTCATGGCGAATCAAAAAGTCATCACCCTCCTAAGCATAGTGACATGCTCCAAACCTATTGATAATGTCCACTTTGCTTGGATGTACTTAGGACGGCAGAGACTTTTTGAGTCTGCCTTTTCAATAATTAGTGGGGAAATCCCTTTGGGAGCCAAATCTGCTTAGAGTTACAGTTACGTCTCCATGAATTTGCAGAGGAAAATGGACATTACAATGGATTTGGAGCTCATGGGTGTTTTTATGAGAGTGCTGACTCTTTGAATCTGCTTCATCTATGTTTAGTGGAAAAATGCATGGGAAAAATCTCATGGGGACCCGAATTCCACTAAGGATTAAAATTAATCTCCATGAATTGATAACAGAATGCAGATCACCAACAGATTCAGAGCGCATTGGCATGCTTAGGAGGGTGCTGACTTTTCTGGCGTGCCTCATCTAGGTTTCCTAGTAAAATATATTAGAAAATCCAGTTGAAGGGTAAATCCATTTAGGGTTAGGTTTAGTTCTCCATGAATTTGGAGAGCAATATTAGCTGTCATGCCCCTGGTGGAGACTAACTCTGAGGCAGAGGAGGAACAGCCAACAGGGAGTGGAAATGTGGCTCCAGAGGTTGTGGAGGAGGCAGGGGAAGGGCAGAGGCGACTTGACAGTCAGAGGAGGACCCAGGCCCATCCCCTCTCCATTCTAGGGCACGCAGGGAGGAAAGGATAAGGGAGAGATGTGGGTCTACTCGGGAGGAGAGGGCCTTGATCCTCTTCATGGGCTGCAGCTGTGACAACTGAATAAGAGGACGGACATGTGTACGGGTGAGTGCTGGAAACAAAGCATGGAAATATCTCTAGTTTATGGTTCCTCTCGGAGTTTGGCGTCCTTCCCAGTGTCTGTTCTGTTATCTGTGGACGTCCTCCAGCCCTTATCTTGCCTGGTTTGTGTTGTTTCTTTACTCTTTATAATTTAAACGGCATTTCCTCCTTCTGGTAACTGCTTGTGTGGGAGTTTTTTGTCTCCAGTCAAGGATATTTGGAGCTTGGAAGCAAAGTGAAAGAATAAAAGGGGCTTCACCTGTTTTTTGTGACTGTGTTTATTTTGTATCCCACCCTGGGTCATCACATTAGCATTGCCAATGATTTGGGGTACATCAGAGTGTGTAGGAGGGCGCTGACTTTTCGAGCATGCCTCATCTAGGTTGTCTGGTAAAATACATAGGAATATTCCACTGGGTTTAAATGCATTTAGGGTTAGTACTTCAGGAATTTTGATAGCAAAATGGATATTGCCAACAGATTTGATACTCATGGGTATGTTTATGACTTCTCAAACCTGCCTCATCTATTTTTAATATATATATATTGTAATATCCCATTTGGGGGCTAATCCATATAGGATTAGGGTTAGTTCTGCATGAATTCAGAGAGCATAATGAAGATTGCCAATGGATTCACAGCTCTTGGTTATGCTTAGGAGGGCACTGACTATTTGAGCCTGCCTTCTTCTACTTTTCCTGATAAAATACCTCAGAAAACTCTGGAAACAAATTCACTTAGAATATGAAAAAAGACTATAGCACCTCTGGAAAAGTCTATTAACAAACAGTGAGATTCAACTGGTAATTCTTAAATTTCTCAGCATAAATTGAATCACAACCTTCAATATTCATAATTTTGGCATATGAAATAATTTTAGGACTTGTACCATTAAAGAAATATGTAGACTATTGCTTAAATCAGTTGGATAATAATTCCTATTTTTAAACTTGTGCTGTCCTACTGGGAGATTGGAGTTTTTGCTTCTAATCAGAAGATACAGCCTAGTTTAAAATAACATTTACACCAGCTTATATTTTACACATCATTTTGAGCAGATTTCCAAATCTGAGATTAAAAAATAGTTTGCAGAAGTAATTAGCAATGGTATGCAGGATTCATAATTATTAAAATTTGTACATGCATGCCCACAGACACCTCTATTATTTGTCAGTATATAAGAAATTATGAGCTGGGATAGCCATAACAACAAGTCAGCCAATGGGAATTGTTTGGTGACTAAGAAACAGCACCTGTTGTGAGCCATGTCAGACGGTTCAGAGCCTGGGCGTGGCTTAGTTTACTGTATATAAGAGTTAGTTTGACCTTGGATCTTAGCTTCTGTGATTATGACTTCTGGATTCTGAGTTCTGAATACATGCATCATACTGTATATTATTCTATAAAAAGAAGTTTCTTCTATAAATGAATCCTGATGAATTAGTTACTTGTGTGCTGGCTGGCTTGCTGCAAACTCTGACACTATTTAACTCAGTGTTTCTCAGTCTCAGCAACTTCAAGATGGGTGGATTTCAACTCTCATATTTCCCCAATAACCATTCCCCTCAGAGATTAGAATGGCCTCAATCCTTTTAAGCTTCTGTGAAAGCTCTAAAAACTTGGCTATGTACCCAGGCCTGGGGCTCAAAATGTATGAAGAGGCTTCATGTTACTTGACTTCACTAATCGAGAATTAATCTTCATGGCTGCTGTTTATATTTACAGGTATTTATTTTGTGGAGGTTTTAGTGTTTAATAGATTAAAACAATAAATACATTAATGTATTTATTGTAACGTACTAATGTATTTTAAATTATTTTAAAATTTTAGACTTGTAAGTTCCATATCACTTGGTTGAGTGGCTATAGAAGTTGAATTAATGAATGAATGAATCGTAAACTTACTTGTTCAGTGGTGGTATTCACATTTTTTTACTACTGGTTCTGTGGGCGTAGCTTGGTGGGCGTGAAGTGTCTTGGTGGGCGTAGCTTGGTGGGCGTGGAAGGGGAAGGTTACTGCAAAATCTCCATTCCCTCACCATCCCACTATCCTGCTTTCCAGCTCCATTCTCCTGTGCAGGCAACCAAAGAAGTCTCAGCCAATCAGCTGGGACTCAGGAGACAGAGAATAGATGGAGGTGGGACCAGTCAGAGGTCGTATTTGTCAGTTCTCTGAACTACTCAAAATTTCCACTACTGGTTCTCCAGAACTGGTCAGAACCTGCTGAATACCACCCCTGAACTTGTTTCTTTGTTGAAACATTTGTTCTCTGCAAAATAAAGTTGGCTCAGTTTGTTACTTTGAACATATTTCATTTGATACTGTGCTCCTACTGCAAATGCCATTCCCATGCAGAATTAATCACTTTATTCCCAATAATGTTGGAACAGTTATTCCTTTTTACTGCTATCATCACGCTATGGACTTTGCCTTCTATAACTAACAGCTGTTAATGGGAATACAATAAGAATAATCTACCAGGCTGTAAGATCAGAGTACATGACAGCGATTCTGTACATTATATTGAGAACCCAATATTCTACACCAATTTCTTTTATATGACAATTGATTTTGAATGTAATGTTCAATTCTACTGCCAGTCACAACAACAGTTAATTAACTTTCTTCCTGTTGGGTTCAGCTTATTCAAACAGTTGGAAACCTTGTTTAAACAGTACAACATATTACTGCAATATGAAATCATTCTAGAGACCATATGCTGTCCACAGAATTGATTACAAAAATACTTAATCGCACTGCTTAGAACTGGATACAATATATGCAATAATATATTATCCAAACTTTGAACGTTGAACCTGTTAGATTGTAGAACATGTACAACAATTTTTAAGGACTGAAATGATTTTTTTTAAATCAAGAATTGGTTTAAATAGAAGAGGAACAAATTCTCATGGAGGAATAATTTTCACTATAGGAACCCTATGAAATTGGTTGTATCAAGAGAATGATTAACCCAAGTCATCCTGTGAGTTTCTATGACTGACTGTATATTTAACCTTGAATCTCCCTAGTCCTTAAGCACTATACCACACTAGTACTTTCTATTCTCAATTTTACAACACAAACCCTTGCAGCAATAGTATGTATTGTAGGTTTGGTGTAAAGAATTCTACTGCAGTGGTACAGCTCACCTACTGGTTAGAATATTTTCAAAAATAATTTGTAATGCAAAATGCAAGTTTTTGTTTATAGTCGCACATAGTGATTGCTAAATAAGCACTTGCTATAGCCATGTGGTATCTCCAAACATAACCCATTAGTGGTGAAAACCAGTGTGATACCTATTTTGAATAAATTCAGCTTATGATGGATGGTAATACACATTGCTCTAAGCTAAGATGGGGAACAATGGAATGAAAATGTGATAGTTATTTGCACCTCTGCTGACCTACTTAGCAATAGCACGTAGAGTTATATACCGCTTCACAGTGCTTTACAGCCCTCTCTAAATGGTTTTACAGAGTCAGCATATTGCCCCCAACAATCTGGGTCTTCATTTTACTGACCTCATAAGGATGGAAGACTGAGACAACCTTGAATCAAACTGCTGGCAGTCGGCAGAATTAGCCTGCAATACTGCATTCTAACCATTGCACCACCATGGCTCTACTTGTACACAGCTTAATCCCAGATAAATCCTGAAATGTAGTAGGTCCATAGTATTTGCAGGAGCATCTGCTGCCAGCATTGGTTTCCCATCAGCCCGTGCGCTCCCACAGACAGGGTCCTCAGGGTGCCGTTTGCCAGACAGTGTCGGCTGGCAACCCCCAGGGTGAGAGCCTTTTCTGTGGGTGCACCCACCCTTTGGAACCAACTACCCATGGAGCTTCAATTGGCTCCTGACCTTCAATCCTTCCGTCGCGACCTAAAAACATGGCTTTTTCGATCGGCCAATCTGGACTGAAGGGGTTTTTAATTATTTTAATTGTTCGTGGGTTTTAATTATTTTAATGTGTAATATTTTTTTAATTACATTTATATGCCGCTCTTCTCCAAAGACTCAGGGCGGCTTACAATTTTTGGGATATAACCCAATGCGCTCAGCAATAGCCTTCATTCCATTGTATATGCCTGCTTATTACTAAGCGGCAGTTTTGGGGGTTTCGTTCTTGTCTAATAGTTTTTTTAAAATTTTGTATTCTGGTGTTTTATTGTTGTAAGCCACCCTGAGTCCTTTGGTAGATAGGGTGGCACAGAAATCCCATAATTAAATTAAATTAATTAAATTTCTTGCCGTAGTGCAATGGTTTTTAACAGCAGAAAGAACCCAAAATGAATTCATTCATACTATATCAGATACAAAAATATAAATTTACAAAACCTTGGGAATGGGCATGGAATTTTTTAGCTAACATTCTCAGTCCTATAAATGATCTTCGACAACCACATTCGTTATCAAGGCATTTAAAACTATGAATTTTGTTCTTATGAATCTGTTTGGAAAAAATGGTTTCTCTAGCTTGGAGCTGAATCTTTAAGTGACATCATTATTCTAATAAAGAGCAGAGTTATTGCTCACACTGATAAACAGGAGAGAAGTTATACAAACAGGGAGTAGATGGAAACTGCTCTTTCTTCACAGAAGAATGTAGCACCCAGTTTTGTGCTCTAAAGATGTTTATATATACATCTCTCAACTGAAAGTAAGGTACTTTCTTGAATTATTTTATTGTAAATTTTATCTTTGTAAGAAGCGTTTTCAATCAGAGTACTTGGATTAACAGCCCAAATGTCAAAATCAAAGCCTGGCATCATCTAGTAGTAAAACCAGAATGTAACCACAATTAACATAGCTTACTGAAGCAAGTATTCCTATATTTTCTTCAGAAACAAAATGTCTTGGTGTATATTATTTATGCATTGCACGTATACCCCTAACTAGCCTAAAGTCATCCACTGAGTTCTGTGGTTAAGTAAGGATTTGATATTTAGTTTTCCTGGTCCAGCTAAATTCCTTCTGTTTATAAAGATTTCAGCGTTTTATTTTAATATTTACATATTAATTGTTTTTGTGTGAAATTTTCATTGTCTGAAAAAGTATTTTTCAGTCCAGCACTGTCCAGATAACCAACTTCAGAAATTCTAGCCAGAGTGGTGAATTGTCATCTTGGTCAAAAATTCTGGGGATTGTATCCTAACAAATCCACATGGAATCAGATTTGGAAAGGCTGACTTAAACAGAGAAACTGGACTCTCATCTTCTAGTTTAAGGGGGAATGGGAACCATTTAATTGTATAAATATAAATAGCTATTTGCCATGGATAGCAATGAGTTTTTCTTTTTCTTGGATTAAACAGTGGCATTTATCATCCCCTTTCCAGCCTTACATTTTTTAAAATTTTACTATTTACTATTCAACATTCAAATGTATGCCTTGAATTAGTCAAATATCCTCAGAACAAAAACATGTTGTAAACCTTGCTATACTAGCAACACAGGAAAGGACAAAGCTGATTTCTGTGGGGTGGTATTGTGCAGTGGTGGGATTCAAACATTTTTACTACCGGTTCTGTGGGCATGGCTTATTTGGTGGGTGTGGCTTGGTGGTCATGTGACTGGGTGGGTGTGGCTTGGTCATGTGACTGTGTGGGTGTGCTTGGTGGTCATGTGACTGGGTAGATGTGGCCAACTCAATGTCACTCACATCAAGGGGTGCCTCACCTGGCACCACCCCTTCCAGCCATTCCTTGTCATATTTATTTTATTCTTTATTTATTATTTGGACTTGTATGCTGCCCCATCTCCGAAGACTCGGGGCGGCTCACAACTAAAACATACAACAACAATAAATAATTAAAAAGAGAATTAAACAAATCACAAGCCCAATAATAGCTAATCTAAAATTTAAATTTTAAAATAAATTAAGAACCATCCCCCACCCCAGGAGGGAGTCACAGCCCGGATTGGTCAAACAACCAGGTCTTCAGGTCGGAAGGTGCAAAGGTCAGGGGCCAGACGGAGCTCCAGGGGTAGCTGGTTCCATAAGTCGGGGACCGCCACAGAGTAGGCTCATCACTGGGGGACCGCCAGCCAACATTGGCTTGCTGACGGAACCCTGAGAAGTCCTTGCCTGTGTGCTCGCACAGGGCGATTGGCACTTGATATCGGCAGGAGTCGCTCCCTTAAATATTGCGGACCCATGTCGTGTAGGACTTTGAATGTTAAAACCAAAACCTTGAATCTCACCCGGAGTGCAACTGGCAACCAATGCAGGTTGCGCAGGAGGGGGGTAATATGGGACAATCAGGAAACTCCCATCACCACTCGCGCGGCTGCATTCTGCACCAGCTGCAATCTCTGGATGGTATGCAAGGGCAGTCCTAAATAGAGAGCATTGCAGTAGTCGAGTCTGGAGGTAACAAGGGCATGAGTGATTGTGCGCAGGGCATCTCGGTCCAGAAACAGGCGAAGCTGATGAACCAGCCGGACCTGGACAAAGGCCCCCCCTGGCAACAGCCCCCACCTGCTCCTCCAACCGGAGCCGTGCATCCAGGAGGACCCCCAGATTCCGTGCCCTATCCACAGGGGGCAACACCTCTCCCCCTATGGCCAACAATGGACATTCCTGACTGGACCGAGATGCCGGTATGCACAGCCACTCAGTCTTGGCCGGTTTGAGTCAAAGCATGTTTCCGTCCATCCAGATCCGTACCGCATCCAGACAATGGGTCATCGTGGAGAGGGCATCACTGATCTGGTTTGGGGTACAGCTGTGTATCATCAGTGTACTGATGGTACCTCACCCCAAAGCCACGGATGATCTCGCCCAGCGGCTTCATGTAGATATTAAATAAAAGAGGGGAGAGGACCGACCCCTGAGGGACCCCACATGAGAGCACCCTCGGGGTCGACCTCTACCCCCCCACCAATACCGATTGCAATTGCCCCAAGAGGTAGGAGGTGAACCACCGGAGCATGGTGCCCCCCACTCCCAGCCCCTCGAGGCATCGCAAAAGGATACCATGGTCGATGGTATTGAAAGCCGCTGAGAGGTCTAATAGGACTAGGACAGAGGAAAAACCCCTGTCCCGAGCCCTCCAGAGATCATCCATCAGTGCGACCAATGCCGTCTCTGTGCTGAAACCGGGTTGAAGCCCGATTGGTACGGATCCAGGTAGTCTGCTTCATCCAGGAAAAGTGGAAACTGCTTAGCCACCACACTCTCAACAACCTTCGCCAAAAAGCGAAGGTTGGAGACTGGACGAAAGTTGTCTAACCCGGTCGGGTCCAGGGCAGGCTTCTTCAGGAGGGGCCTCACCACCGCCTCCTTCAAGGCAGAGGGAAAAACACCCTCCACTAAAGAAGCGTTGACCACTGCCCGGAGTCAACCACAGGTGGCCTTCCTGGAGGCATAAACCAACCAGGAAGGACACGGATCCAACAAACATGTGGTGGAACTCAGACGCTGCATAATCCTGTCCACTTCATCCTTGGAAACAGGATCAAACTCAGCCCAGATCACATCGGCCAGACTACTTGCACCCCATTCCTCAGACCACTGCAAATCGGAGCACAACCCACCCCAAATCCGGGTGATCTTATCCGACAGATATTGACCAAATTCCTCAGCCCTTCCCCGCAACAGGTCCACCGCCTCCCCTGGACGTAGGAGAGAGCGGGTGACCCAAAACAGGGCAGCTGGGCGGTTATCTGCGGACGCTATGAGCATGGAGAGATAAGACCTTCTCGCCACCCTCACAGCTACCAGATAAGTCCTAATATGGGCTCTTAGCTGGGTTCGGTCAGACTGGGAGCGGGTGGACCTCCACCTGCTCTCTAAACCCCTCCGACATACCCAGCCTCAACATATCTATAGTTCTGTAAAAATGCATACTATAGATGTACTTTCATGGACCACTGAAAGGAGGAAATGGCTCACATGCTTTACCCAAGAGTGTGATAGGCAACAGGCTTTTAAGGGGCTGCCAGAAAAGAAAAGGGGACAATGTATTTTCCAAAGAAGCAGAATGCAAACAAGAAGCAATGGATGGAAAGTGAAGAGAGAGAAGCAACCTAAAACTAAGGAGAAACTTCCTGACAGTGAGAACAATTAACCAGTGAAACTGCTTGTCTCCAGAAGTTCTGGGTGCTCAATCACCGGAAGTTTTTAAGAAAAGACTGCACAGCCATTTCTTTGAAATGGTATAGGGTTCACCCCAAGGTCCCTTCTAAATGTTATCCTGTTATTCTGACACCTTTCCCAGGATCTCTACTCAGAGTTTGGCATCCTCAGTTTTCTTGCCTGAGCTGTGGGTTGGACTAGAAGACCTCCAAAGTCCATTTCAATTCTTGTTAAACACATGTGTATTTTATGCTGTGGACTATTGACATTGAATGCATGTAAACCCTGAAAAATATGTGGTAGCCCTGGGCAAAAGAAAGGCAGAAAAATCACTCTAGGTGAAGGGACAGTGTAAAATATTAACACTTGATATATAATGGAACAATTAAAAATAATAGCAGGGAGTTTTCTCTCTCTCTCTCTCTTCCTATTTCTTTCTTTCTTTCTTTCTTTCTTTCTTTCTTTCTCTCTCTCTCTCTCTCTCTCTCTCTCTCTCACACACACACACACACACACACATGCACGGAGCACTTTTGTAGCTTAACAGACATGCATTTTGAAGCAGCTCCTTTAAATTTCTCCAAGGTTGGAGTGGATTCCCCCCACCCTCTCTGTCAGCCTGCACTCCTTCTCATTCCAGTCACTTTTAACTCACACGGGGAAAGCGATACTTGCAGCATCTATGCCTTTCTTCCTATCCCCTGGTGAGAAAGAGGACGTGGGGAACGGAAAGCTAGGAGAGTGATTGGGGCAAGTGAGCGACCGGGTGACCCGGTTTGGGGGCGTGGCCAGCCAGGGGTCGCCACTGGTTGAGCGACCCATGCCAAATAACCGCTACCGGTTCACCTGAATAGGTGAGAACCAGTTGAATACCACCTATGGTATTGTGTATGACAGTTTGGGGAGAGGCTCCTAAACATAAATATGATTCAGACTCTATATTTTCAATTATTTCATTTGAGATCTTTATCAATGTCCTCCAATTTAAATAATAACATACTTCTTCAATGTACCATGTGAAAGAGCTGGTAAAAAGTGAGTTTCCTTACAATGCTTACTTAGTGAAATTCAAACTGAATAAACTGATGCTCTCCACCACATAAAGCGGAAAGTTGGTGAGAATTTGCATTTTTTTAAAAATTCACAATTTCAGTTGTTGATCATAGTCAGCCTAAAAGGCAAAAACTGAATCATTTTGAAGACCTTTAATCAGTTTTAACACAGGAGGGCATTTAACAGCAGGAAAAGAGATAAATCAGTTGCAGCTTGCTGACCTTTCTTCTTCATTATATCAACTTTTCAGTATTACAGAGATAAATTACTGGTATTAATAACAAGTTATTTTGAGAAGGCCTATGCTGCCTACATTATAATCAACTCTATTTAATGCAATTCTTCACTGTAAAGTGCAGTGCACAGGTTGATTGATTTGACTTATGACATCATTTGGCAATGCGGTTCGTTTTAACACCGAGTGTACGCAGATTTTTCCTTCAGTCTCCCCTGGTTCCACATTCAGTATTTGGAGAGAAGAAAAAAAATGTAATTGATCTTCCCTTGCAAAATTCCCGCTGTTTCACGAGCTTGCTTTCAATTCAACATAATCTGTTTCCTAGTGATGTTGGAAAACATAATAAGGTCACAGCAGGGAATCTTTAGCTTCATTAAAGAACATTATTATATATAGATATATAAAAAATAAAAATGAAATGATCTTGAGTAAATTGTTTTTGTCCTTGCGGTACAGTTTGCACAGATCCACATTAATCTGATCATTTTAAAGCAGCAATAAATGTATTAGCCCCCATCACATTAGAAATGAGCTTTCTTGCTATTCATTTCACCATGACAGTCCCTAGTGGCAGATGGGAGACATCAACAGCTTCCTTTGCAAGCTTCCTTTCCAAATCCCACTGCATTAAGGCATCTCCACCAAACCAAATTCCAGTTACTAAAAAAAAAAGGTGTGTTTCAGCCTTTAAATTGTCCTGGAGCCTTTGCTCTGCATTGCTGCCAATGTGGATGCCAGAATTATTTAGAAAAAGTGAGGAAGGCAGGAGACAAATGGACACTTTGACCCACTCGGGCTTCCATTTATCCTGGGTGTTTATAAAAGAAGGACCAGAAAGAAGGATTTAAGACAGAGAATCAGTACGTGCTCTATTAATCTAGTTTAACTGATACTAAAATCTGGCCGGGCAAATTACAAGTTGCAGCCAGTAAGGCTTATCAATTCATTACTGCTTTCAAGGCTCCTCTTTTTCTTTGCCTTCAGCTACTGGCAAAGGAGAGGCTTTTACAGTTCAATTTTTCAGTTTATTTTTGACTGCTTTTAATTAAATTTGATGGCCTGCTTCTGCACAAGTGAAGTTATTGGAGTTGCAAAGCACTTTGCTGTTATACTGATGGCTCCCTTGATATTGGTTCATTATTAACTGCTTTTTCAAAAGTGCTGCTCTCTACTCTCATTTTATAAATATTTAAATAACTGTGACTTTGTGTAACATAAATATCTGGAGATAGAGATTCCAATGCCTATTTAGCATAATCAGAGGTTCTTCTTCTTCTTCTTTTAAGTTACACATTAAGTTAACTGGAAAAAGACTCCCCCTAAATCATGGTATTTGCAAGTGTCAGCACAAATTGTCGGAATAAGTTCAAAATTGCGGTAATCAATGAGTCAGCTCTAAATGATTCATTGTCTTTTGCTGGTATTTTTAATCTTAATTTGAGGAACAGGCAAATAAAAACAATCTATAATCTTACACACACACACTCAGAGACTGAAGTAATAGTGCATATTAGCTTCAGAGTTTTCAAAAGGAAACTTAAAACATATTTTGTAATTTACATCACATTGTTATCCATATTGCTAATGAGATTTGAAAGTTCTGAACACTTAACTTTAGAATGCAGTGTTCTCATCTTAGCTTTGTATTGTACTGTACTGTGATTTACTGTAAAATCACCCTGTGTCAAAATTAATTAATTACCACAATACTGGTATGATCCATAGCACTTGAAAAAAAATCATGAGAAAATTTTTTTAGTATTCCTATGGAACAGTAACTATAACAATATGCACAATGTATTATTTCTCAGTGGATTTACCTAGCTTTAACTTGTCTAGCAATCATGTCATTCTTTATAAAATGTTTTTAACAAAGCAACCACAGTCCAAAAGTGAGGAACAAATGAATAAAGATCTTACCAATAAGCTTTCAACAGGAGCATGTTTTACTTACTACTTATTACAATAGCTGTTTCAATAATTCATGTGTAATCTATTTTAATTAACTGATTTGCTCTCCTAGACAAATGAAGAGGAAGAAATACAAAGTGGGCAGTTTTTCTTTTTCAGATTATAATACTCAAGGAACTTAGTATTTCTGGAAATTTAAATAAAATAACCCATTTTCCAATTTAATTTGCTTGGGCAACTATGGTGAGGTCCAAATACAGGTCGTCCTCAACTTACAACAGTTCATTTAGAGGCCATTCAAAGCTACAACGGCCCTGAAAAAAGTGACTTATGACCATTTTTCACACTTATGACCATTGCAGCATCCCTAGGGTCATGTCATTTACATTTGGGAGCTTGACAGATGGTTCATATTTATGACGGTTGCAGTTATAGGAAGACAAAGTCCATAGCATGATGATACCAGGAAAAGGAATAACTGTTCCAACATTATTGAGAATAAAGTGATTAATTCTGCATGGGATCCATCTTCAGAGATTTGCTGCATTCGACCTGGAGTTTTAGAGCACAGTAAAAAGGATATATATGATACTGCTGACTAATCCAATTAAATTTAATGCCAATTACAAACTTACAGCTCATTACCGAAGGAGAAATCTGGCAAGAGACATCTTACGAGAACAATAACAAGAAAAGTTTTCATTGGGCCTAACTGATGACAATGGTCAGTTTCAAAAGGTTGGCTGGACTATGAGAGATAAAAGTCCATTCATATAAATGCTGATGTAGCTCCATGCTCACTTATAAAATCACAAAGATTCAAAAGGTTTGAAATTGAAATAATATGATCGTTGTTTATTGGAAGATGTGGTTCATGCTTAACTAAAACATGCCCTCAATTGCCTTTAATATATTATTCACCTAAAATGGATTTCTAGCAGCGGTGGTATTTTACCAGTTTGGCCTGGTTCAGCCGAACCAGTAGTAAAAAAAAAAGCCTCCGATGATCAGCTGAGAGGAGGAAAAACCCTCCACTAGAGAAAGAAGAGAAAAGCGCAGGATTGGCCCTCCCATCTGCCCCTATGCTTTTCTCTTCTTTATCCTCTCAGCTGATTGGTGCTGCAGGCCTCGACTGGTGTTGGATTGCGCGCGCAATCACCGAACCTGTAGTGGAACAGGTAGGATCCCACTGCTGATTTCTAGTACTATATAAAGTTACTCTCTGATAATAAAAAGCCTTTGGGTATGTTGGACCCAAGATCATTTTGGACCAACCTATGTTTGCCATGAAAACAATGAAGCCCAAGCTCTATACAGGTAATCCTTGAGTTAAAAGTGTTCATTTCACTATCATGCACTACCATTTAGTGACCATTCAAAGTGGCAATGGCACTGAAAAAAGTGACCTATGACTGTGTTCACACAATGACTGTCGCAGCATCCCCATGGTCACATGATAAAAATTTGGATGCTTGGCAACTGGTATGTATTTATGACAGCTGTAATGTCCCAAGGTCGAATGATCAGCTTTGGCAACCATCTGACAATGGAGAAGCCCAATCTACTTAACAACCATGTTACTAACTTAATAACTGCAGCGATTCACTTAACCGGGGCAAGAAAGGTCATAAAATGGAGCAAAACTCACTTAACAACTGCCATGCTTAGCAACAGAAATTTTGGGCTCAATTGTGGTTGTAAGTCAAGGACTACCTGTATTGTCCCCTACCCAGGACCTAGAGATTAAAATCCTCTAGCAATAGAAAGCTAAAGGACTCCAACAACTGCCCTACTATTACATTTAGGAATTCTTTTTTTTTCATTTTTTTTAAATTTTATAACATATAAAAAAATCCATTTTTAGCTAAACAGTGTGTTGTCTGAGTACATATATATTTTAGGAAATAATAATCAAAATGTTACAACAGTGTTCATTATGTTGGTATTTGTTTTGGGATTTCAGGAATTCTTGAAGGACTACCACACCCACAGCAGTCCCAACCTGGAGCTTTATGCTTAACTTAGCTTATTGGCTCTCAGCTTTATGACATTATATAATTTACTAAAACCTTGGCTGTCTTCCCAGATCTTGGGATTCGGTGGTTTTTAAGAGACCATTCTAATTTAGCTTACGAATTTGTTTGGGTTTTTTGGGGGGTTCACTATATTTTCTTTATATGTTTTGTTCCTTTGATTTGTAAGCTGCCCAGAGAAGATCACCCTTGAAATTGGAATAATAAAATAGAATAAAACAAATCTTAACCTATAAACATTCACAGCTGGTCAGTTGCAGGACTAAGGGCCCATAAAGATAATTACCATTCCTTTTCCCAATTATGTTTCAGGATCTGGACTTTGGTAGGACAAATCTTAGACAGAACAACATTCCTCTCTTTCCCTAATCAGATCAGCAAGCTCATCCACTACCTATAAATAGATAGATGGGGCCTCATGTGCACCTGGCATTAACCAGAATCCGTCAAAGTAATCCTCATAGCTTGGAGTCAGGATACTTGAAGGACTACCTCTCACCAGTGGTCTCTACCCTGCCTATTTGAACCCCTACAATTAAAGAAAGCCATCTTGTGGAACTCAGGAACCCTGTCATTTCTAAAATGGCACCTGCCTACTGGGCACTTTGCCACCTGAGATTTATTTTTCTTAGAAAGCACGAAAGACATAAATGTTTGGACATTTGTGGGTGGTCATATAAGTCTAAGTAAATTAAAACAATATTCTGGTCCTTTGGATCCTGGAAGAAGGCAGATAAGCCAGTAGTCAGAACTGTTATTGGTCTAGTCTACAGCCATATTATTTTTGATACTCTTCCATCCAAATACTATGTAGATCTCACTGAATAACATATCAAACATAGCAACAAGTTTTTCAAATGGGGAGTGTGGATCTCTCCAGCTATCTTCATATATTAACTAGTTACCCCAGTTCTCAGCAATATACAAGATCTGATGGCCTAACTGTCCCTTCCAACTCTATATTCCTTTATTTAACATTTCATTCACATCTTGACTTCAAGTGATTATTGATATCATCCCATGTCTGAGAATGCATCTCTCCTGTCTGAAGAATTTATTTTATATCTTCTCTACTTTAAAGCAACCTTACCAAGTCTAGAGAAATCCAGATATGTTAAATGACCATTTCCAGATTTCCAGCCAAGATTCTGTTGTTTTCCCTTGCAAAGAATCAAGAAAATCGCATTCTAAAAAACTAGATTAGGAAATATGGATTTACACAATGGGACGCTTGGTTTTGCTGCCAATATGTCTTTCTAGATGTTATCTTTTTAATTCACTGTTTCATAATGTAATTCTAATCCAATCCGAACTCTAGAGATACCAACTTTTATATTTCAAAATAAAATTAAGGTTGGATTAACATGTTTTTATATCAAGGGCTTATGTTTATCCAGTGGAACCTGCATTCATTTTAGTGCTGTTTTTTAATTTAGTAAAAGTCGAATTACAGATTTGATGAAAAAAAGGATTTCAGTACATTAAAACAAAACTTGGTTTTTATGATGCCACTTTCAGTTTAAGAGAGACTCTTAATTCCACTTTGCTCATGCAGTATATATTCTTGTGTCCAATGAAGTCTAATCAACGCTGTAAATGAACTTCTGTAATACAGCTTCACATTTAAGAAACTTCCTTACCTTGAGTTGAGGCTGATCGAATCTTCCAAAGCTGGTGCCAACATTCTGTCAATCACTTAATTTGATTGTCAAGGCCAGGAAGACAGATGCCTTTTTATCTCCACCTGGAAAAAATATATACGTTATCAGTTTTTTATGGCCTCTGATGCATAATAGGTTGCTCACCCTGTTATCTTTGCCTGTCACATTAAGGAATGCGTTGAACTCTTTTTTTACCAAAAAACAAAAAAACAAACTAACTTCTGATGGATATAATATTCACCTGGATGAATTAGTCTTCAATGACTATGAACAACCTAGATATCTACAGAAATTAATTAAATTGTTTATCTTTTTTTATTTTACTTTATTTTTAACAGTAATAAAAATAGCTAGCTTAGATATTGATCAAAGTTTGGTGAATGGGAAAGACATGAATTAAATGGCACTTACTAAAGTTTCTGAAGGTTTAATTATGTTTTATTTAAAGAATCCTAGAAATAAGTGCCATTTCTAAACTGAGAAAAATATTAAATAATGTGCCCACTGTTAGAATTGCAAAGTATGATAAATTAGAAAATAGTTTGCTATAGAATGACATTTCAAAGCATAATTTCCATTAGAGCTGTTCTGCGTGCTGGAAGTAAAATAATTATTTTAATATCTGATCATTCTAGCCATAATTATACTATAAAAGATACATTGTGGGCATTTTAGACAGGTTTCCTTGAAATTGAAAATTATTAGTACATACTTTTCCAAACTCATAAAAAGTTGTGCAATATTTGTTTAAGTTTTGCTAACATTGCTGCATAGTAATAGCTTAACACTGATTATTTTTTAAAAAATAGTTGCTCAAAACTTTTCGAAGTATCTGTTCCATAAGAAACCTGCAGGATGCAATATATTTGGCAGCTTATATCATTTTTTTTCTTGGAATTTTATATCATTCTCAAGTTGCTCACTGATGTAAAGTAAGAATTGTCCTTTTTGTTTGTCAACATTTGCTATAATCACACATATTTTTGTGATGCTTCCAAGTTGATTTCCCACTGAGGTAGCAGGGTATAGAATACTTAAGCTTCTGAGTGAGAACTAATTTACAGAACTTGTATATTGTATGCAGTTGGGTTCTAGACTCTTTCTAGCAAGAAATACATATTTAGGCAACTTTAATTAGGAAGAGAAAAATATTTTGAGTTGGAAAGAATCCTCTAGTTTATAGAGTCAACTTTTAGAGTTCTGGGCTTGTTTTGTTGATGGTGATTAATTGGCATTCAGTGCCTGTAAAACCACTAAGGAAATCACAAGAGATAACAAGGTCAAGTAAGCAAAATGGTCAGTGATATATTTCTAGCCATTGAAACACAGTCACAAAACATTGATCAAAAGGCCCTATAGATTTGACAAGGCTGTGACCTTCCAAATAGTATTCAACTATATGGGACAATGACAGGGTTGCACTGGGTGTCTAGAATAGTGTTTGTCTTGAAGACCAAACTAGATGTGAAAACTCTTCTAGTGACTACTAATACTCTAAGTTAGAAAAATCACTTTAAGATCTTAAACAAAGTAGAGACTATTCTACAAATGCAATAATAACTATTGTAAGGGCTAAAGACAAAGATCCAAGATATAGCCTGGAAAGATCCAGGGAATCATATTTTGTATTTTTATTGTATTTGCTGTTGCTTGGTTTGTTTTATCACCCATTTGTTTAGACTACATTTGGCATTTTTGTCCACCTAAGACCTGGGATTGGCAGTTGTTGTTCTCTGATAGTGTTAAAGGTATCATCTGAAGATGTAAACTGTTCCAAGTAAAACTGCCTTTTCCAGTTGACTAATGGTAAATTTGTCAGCGCCAATGGTGTTCAGCTCCAGTTGTTTTAGGATTGCATTGGTATTATCTTTGGTTCCTTATGCCACAGTCGTTCCATTATTATTTTTATTGTACCTCCTTCTATTGTCTATTTATACCATCTTTCTCTTTTAGCTTCTTTCCAAGAATGACCAATCTGGCCACTGCACCATCATCTCCTGATAAATTGGGAGTAAAATACACAATGGAATTTTTCCTCTTACTATTAGAACTTCACAAATAGGACATTTTTAAAGTAGAAAAAAATAATAAAGGGAAAAAATAAATAAATATTTGTAAATGATCCATCCATTATCCAATCCATGTTGATTCCAAAAGAATTGTGTTTCAATCTCCATTCCCTGTAATCCATCCAATTTTCTTCATGACTGATATAAAACAAATGGGAGGAAACAGATTAGAATAGCTACAACTCTAACAGCCCATGTAAACATCTACCAAGAATGCACCCTGCCTACAAAGATGTTAGCATCTTAAGTGCATTGGGCTCAAAATATTCACTGGCATGCCTCTACTCATTTCGAGACAGCAATATAACTGGTGGAAATGAAAATTTAATGAGGGAAACAGCCATAAGACAATGCACAAGCCTTCTAGGGCTGCTTGTGAATAATTGTCAGTAACATGGTATTATGCCTATCTAAATAAAATAAAATCAGCGGACAGAAACATTCTATTTATTCTAGGTGTGAAAAGAAGAGCTTTAAAATGAAGAATGGAAACATTGATGGTTTATTGGAGTTGCTGTGAGAAACATATATAAACTTATTTTATGCATCAAAGCATGAAGCATAAAATGTTCAAGTTTAAAAAGGTGCATAGAGAAATCACATTCTAGAAAATATGTACATTTCACAGATTTTTCAGTCTTTTTTTTAGATTTAATTATTAAAAGCAAAAAATGAAAATGAACTGCTTATATGACATTGAACATTGCCCTCATTTAATAATAAAGATTAGTAGCAAATGTACGGAAAAATGTTTCCCTTGAGTTCATTTGCATTTAATCTATTTAGCAAACCTTATAAAATGACATTTTAAATAGCCTCTTCTGGAGGAGAAAAAAAAACTAAAAAAGAGAGCAAAAATGAGCTCAAGAGATCTTTCATAAACATTCTTTGATAATCTTCATTTCTCATAATATTGTGTGCTAAAGCTTTAATATACAAGTCATTCTTTACGTTGAAGAAGCTATTTTAATATCCTAGATATTAGATATTCAACCTGATGTGTTTTGTGCTGTAGAAGCTCTTCTGATTAAGACACACATTATGCTTTACTTGTTTCTACAATAGAAACCAGTTGAAATCCTGATTTTATTGTCTCACCCCTAGAGTTTTCAAGATACTAGCTCTTGAATTACTATATATAAACCTCATTCTTTCATATTTAGAGATAAGCCCATGTAGGATCTCTTGACTTATGTCGTTTTGCTGATTGCCAACTGCCGACTGCCAACAGTTCAGCAGTTTGAGTCTCACTGGCTCAAGGTTGACTCAGCCTTCCATCCTTCCAAAGTTGGTAAAATGAGGACCCAGATTGTTGGGTGCAATATGCTGACTCTGTAAACCGCTTAGACAGGGCTGTAAAGCACTGTGAAGCGGTATATAAGTCTAAGTGTTATTGCTATATTGAAAGCTATTTTGAATATGAAATCCCAGTACATTAAATGATTGGTATAGCTGCAACCCTGATATTTTTTGAAAAGTCTTAAAAAACATGTATTTGCTCACAGGCCTGCATGTAGAAGTTACTGAGTCCCTACCATTTTTTCTTTAGTCTGTTATGTTTGTAATTCTGAATGTTTATAATTTTTCTTACTTTTAAAATGTTGGTGACCTCTAAATTTAGTAACTGTTCAGACAGTCTTTGTGGTTCCCATCACAGAACAGAACCCAGTGACTGAACTGTTGGCCTTGTAAACTTGGGCAATGGTCTCTACACTGTTAAAAGAGAAGTTGAAGTTAACTAAGATGTTTATTACAGTTTATATATCTTAAGCCATACTACCTGGGTACATTAGGTATCTCTGTCCTGGGTTAATGTATCTAAGTTTATAAAATTATAGATTGTATCCAGTGATATTTGTCAACAGTTGAATAGTCACAGCAGGCCAATAAACATATTCTCACTAGATGCTAACACACCCTCAATTTTTACCTAGAGTATTACATTTTATGCATATGTCAAGTCTAAAAATCAAGAAAGACATGTGGTGATTCTTCTAAGCAGATTTCTTTATTGTACCACACTTGTAGACAGAATCTTGCTGAACTGAAGCACTCTATTGTTGACATCAAATATATACGCTGAGAACTATTAGGTAAGGCTGTCTTCTCCCTCTTTCTCTCGTCCAAACTACTTAAACTAAGCTGCCTCTTATTCTCCTGGAATGTACCACCACCTCCTGGGAATCCAGTCTGCAACATTATAGACAACAAAATCTATTCAAAGATTTGTTAATTGTAATCAACCCAGCCTCTAATTTCATCCCAGCAAGTGTTAAAAAGACCCTGAAATGTCATCTTTTCTTCATTTCAAAGAGAGGAATGACTCCTGGCCTAGTGACATGTGATGCATGTTAAACACAAGTAAGACCTTGAGATGAGATTATAAAGCATCCTTATTTAAGCTGCTGTCCTATGTACAATTATGAGAATTTTACTAGACCAATAGATATCCAGAGCAGACATGTCTAGGCCTGCTTTATTATCATTTTAAAAAAGTAAATAAATAATCAAACTGTCTGGGGCAAATGAGTGCCCATTCCTCGCACAAATCCTAAAGCATTAGAAAACGGTCAACAAAGGAAAAACAGAATTATAAAGATTCTACATTAGGATCTTATGTTACTTAATTCTGAAATTATTTACCTTGGTGTGGATGGAGAATGACAATATTGTGATAGTTAATTGAGAAATTATTTACCTTGGTATAAGAAGTCACATGCAAAAGAAAAAAAGTGTAATTGAAATTGTTAAGAAAACCCAATTAATACATTATATTATAACATATGAACTTTTATATTCTTATCAGACCAGGATCATTAATAAAAAGAAGGCCAAATATATTCCTAATGGAAGGCACTTGCCAAATATAAGGATTGTTTTTCAGAATTCATGCGAGAGTAAAACCTATTTTAAGTTAGCAAGTCTTGTTTTCAAGTAAATACATATATCAACTGTAAGCCTGATTAATACCTGTGAGTCTACTTTCTGACCTTTCTGCTGGTTTATTCAGTAATGAACCAGATTATCCTTCTGCAATGTGGAATGCTAAGAGTGAACATTCTGTCAGAATCCAATGAAAAAAAAATGTGGTAATAATTTGACAGCATATTTTATTTTCAGAACAAGTGATTTGTGTGCTGCTGACTACTGCATAACCTCATCTACAACTTTGCATTAAAAACTCCAATACTGTTCTATTTATGCATGTCAGGAACTGTGGTACTTAACCTATAGTGAAGCCTCAAATAAATTACCCTAATTTCCGACACGGAAATATGTAGAAGCAAATGCATCTGTTAAGGAAACTGCTGTGGACTGTAGAAGAGAGCTGCCACCATAAAATGTCATTTCGCTTCATTGTGGAGTACAAAATCTTTTATTACACTCATCACACCCGGAAAAGTGCTCATAATTACTAATGGAAAGAAGAATGGAGGGGGGAGCATGTCCCTTAGCCTGTAGCCCAGGGGCCAGGTTCATGAACTGTCATATTGTGTACTGAGAAGCAGGGAGGAAAAAAATACAAGGAGATGCAAGGAGAGAGTGAAGAAATATCAAGTTATGTGTTAGGGTGTGTTTTAAATACAATATTTTACCTTTCAATAAAAGAGATTTATAGACATAATGTTGTATTCAGATTTCTAATCCACTTTATCTTCTGGGCTCTGTTATCCAGTTAAACACAGATTAAAACGCCACGTTTATGCATTATTATTTAAATGAGTTACTTCTGTGTGAATAAAGATTTACAGGGCTTCCAGGCAATACTCAAACTTGAGCTTTGGCAGAACTCATCATATATTAATATCATTACTCTATAGCATTTTTCTGTACTTCTAGAGTGTGAATATTTCCATATCAATTACATGTAACAAAGGTTACAGCCCCATGAATGGAATTATGTTCATGGAATGAACATTCTCAATTTCCATCACCAAAATGGGACAGTGATCTTGCCTGTTTCCCCTTTTCACCTGATTTTTTTCTAAATGTTGAATAGGAAAGCTTTAATTTTAGAACATTGTTTTCTTGCAACTAGGATTACTGCAAGCAGAGTACCCAGCAAAACTATGTGGGGGGAAGAAGACAATTTAGGTAGGTATAAATGATTGGGGTAGGCTCAACTCCAAATCCTAACCCAAAAACCTATAGAATTGTATAAAAGGTGGGGTTTTTTGGTATATTTTCCAAGTTAGGTTATTGAAAGGGATTCTATATATTCAAAAATGTGTTGGAGATGTAATGAAGAAATAAAAATATTTGATCATTTGTGTTTTATCAATAAGTTTAGAAAATGATTTATGCAATAATTTTAGCCTTGCATTTTACTTACAATGTATGTATGCATGCATGCATGCATGCATGCATGCATTTGTTTGTTTTTGTTAAATTTTACAAAGTCTCTGGTACAGTTTCCTGAATTAGCACTATACACTGTGTGTATTCAGGAATGAAAACTCAATATGCCAAATACTGGGAATTTACACAATTTCTTTCCCCTAAGACTGACAGATCAAATTGTGGGATTATATTGCCATGTCTAAAATAACAACAAGGATAGAAGTACTTTGATCAGTTCTATACAGTAGTGATTATGTTATTTTTAAAAAAAAAATCTTCCATGCTCAAATTATGGCTATATTTACTTTTTTAACTATGTATATATGTATATTTTATATATTATTATACAATATATAATATGCATGCATGTACATTATATTACTGCATGGTATGTGCAGTCTGTTGCTGTGTACTTTTGTTGTATATTATTCTGTAATTATTCACTCTTGCTGTATATTGCTCACTCTTAGTTACTTGGCTGTACTTGTTATTCTCTTCCAAAACCTACACTGACAACTGTTATGTATGTAGGTTTGAAGTCTAGTTTGAACTGTTCTTGTAAAATGTTGGAAATGATTGGTTTAAAAGTGGAAAACTCTGCACTCTGATTGGCTGGCAACTGCAGCTGCTGGCTATAAGTAGCAGCCACAGCCCAGCCAAATTGGGTCCGTTCTGAGCTGTAGTCACTAATAAACTAAGAGCTTGAAGCACTCCGCGTCTGTCTCTTCATGCAAACTTAACACTGGCGACGAAGGTGGGATTCCCCTGAAGAAGACAGCAATGCGGAACAGAAGGAGAGCGAGATGGCTGCACTGAACACCCCCCCAGCCCCATTTGATCTGATGGCAGAAGAGTGGGAGTCGTATGCAGATCGTTTCCAAATGTATCTGGAGGGAAACGATCTTGCTGACATTTCCGAGAAGCGGAAGAGGGCGGTCTTTCTCACACACTGCGGTCCGGCAGTTTTCAAGATGGTGAAGGCATTGGCAGGAGCTGCAGACATGAAGGTAATGGACTGGCCTGATTTAGAAAAGCTGTTAAGAGCCCATTACGCGCCACAAGTATCGTGCCTCATTAAGAGACATGAGTTTTACCATCGTGATCAAGGGGAAAGCGAAGTTGGCAAGTTTAAGAGACATTGGGGGTGCATGCGAATTTAACAAATTAGAAGAGGCATGCGATCGATTTGTTCTGGGCCTTAAAGACAAGGTGCTACAGAGCAAGTTATTACTGAAACCTAAGATCATGCTGAAGGAAGCAATAGAAGAGGCCTCTTCAGCAGAAGCTACCAAGTCCTCAGCAGCAGCCATGAAGAAGATTAACAAGGCCACGAGCCATTCTGATGTGGAAAAGTCCACCACAAATCATTGTGAAGAACTAGATTCTGAGTCAGATTGCAGTGAGGTGGAGGAAGGAATTTACAGACTCAGAATGGAGCGGAAAAAGAAAGACCTGGGAAGAAAGAGGCAAGATTTTTACTGCAGAGGTTGTGGGGGAAGCCACCCTCGCACTGAATGCAAGTTTCTAGACACCATTTGCCTCCATTGTGAAAAAAGAGGACACCTAGCAAGAGTCTGCAAATCATACAGAACTCCACCCAATAGAAGGAAGTTTGCTACAAGCAAAGACAAAGAATTCAAGCCTAACAACCTCAGTGAGAAAATGGGGCACAGTACAGAAGCAAATGGAAAGAAGGAAACTCATCAAACAGTAACTATTGGTCATTCTTCCCCTTTAAAAAGCAGAAAAGTGCATGTCAAGGTACTTATTGAAGGAAGGCCTTGCCAAATGGAAGTGGACTCAGACTCTTACCTATCTATGGTGTCATGGGACACTATTCACAGACTACTTCCTAACATCCAAAAGAATCACTTCAAGAGGCAAGCATTGACTCTTAAAGACTGCCAAGGGAACAAGATTCCAGTAGTTGGAACAAGAGAATTCAACATGAAATTCAAGGGCCACACCAAGCGCCTACCACTGACCATCGTGGACAAGGATCGCCCAAGTCTGCTGGGCCTTGAATGGTTCAACCCGCTGGGCATCGAGGTGACTGACATCAATCACATGAGCAACACTGAGTGGGAAGGGGCCTTGAAGTCTGAGTTTCCAGAGGTCTTCAGTGATGGATTAGGCAAGTACTTGGGGACCCCATCTCCTTTAACCTAGATCCCAAGGTACAACCAATCCATTTAAAACCCAGAAGGGTTCCATTTGCCTTAAAGGAAAAAATTGATGCACAATTAGATAAACTAATAGCCCAAGGCGGTTTTAGAGCCCACTGACCACTCCAGGTGGGAGACACCCATAGTCACACCAGTCAAGACTGATGGGTCTGTGAGAATCTGCGGAGACTACAAGGGGGCATTGAACCATGCGCTACAACAGAGTACATATCCAGTTCCAGTAGTGCATCATTTATTACATTCTCTTGGAGGGGCACAGTTTTTGCCAATTGGATTGGCACAGGCATATCAACAGTTAACAGTTGATGATGCCAGTGCTGAAGCCCAAACCATTGTGACCCATAGAGGTGCTTTCAAATGCAAAAGATTGCAATTTGGAGTGCGTGGCACCAGGCATCTTCCAAAGCCTTATGGAAAGAATGTTACAAGGGTTGCCAGGGATGGTGCCCTATTTTGATGATGTTTTAATTTCTGCTGAAAATGACACTCAGTTACGAGAGACTCAGGGAAGTCTTAACTAGATTTAAAAAGCAGGGTTAAAAGTCAAAGAAGAAAAATGCACACTTAGAACAGATAAAGTGGAATTCTTGGGTTACATGATTGATAAACATGGCATCCACCCCACAGAGGCAAAGTTCAGGCAATCAAAGAAGCCCCCAGGCCAAAATGCAAAACAGATTTGCAAGCATTCTTGGGACTCATTAACTTCTATCATATGTTTCTACCTCAGAAGGCAACCATTGCAGAACCCCTACATGTGCTGATACAGTTCTCTGAAAACTTTCCTGTTGTTCTGACTTGTGATGCCTCCCCTTTGGAGTGGGGGTTTGAGCCACATGCTTCCCAGCGGAGGGAAGCTCCTATTGCATTTTACTCTCGCACTTTGACTAAAGCAGAGAGAAATTACAGCCAACTGGACAAGGAAGCCTTGGCAATTGTTGCAGCTGTCAAGAAATTCCATGAGTATCTATATGGGAGAACATTTACTATTGTCACAGATCACAAACCTCTGTTAGGCATTGTGGCAGGGGACAAACCTACGCCCACTATCCTGTCACCAAGAATGCTGAGATGGACTGAATTTCTTGCTGCTTATTCATACAAACTGATCCACAGACCTGGTAAACACATTGGGCATGCAGATGCTTTGAGTTGCTGCCCACTTCCTTCACACATTGAGGACCCTGTTCCTGAGACTCACACATTTTTTCTAGAAACTGTTGCCAAACTTCCAGTACATGCTGCTCAAATTGCCAGAGAGACTGCCAAAGACACTTTATTGGCTCCTGTCACAGGCTGGATTAAGAAAGGTTGGCCACTTCAAGATCTACCTCAACTCGCCCAACCTTTTAAATCCAGGCAAACTGAATTATCTGTATTAAGTGGATGTATTTTGTGGGGTAACAGGGTGGTTATTCCTGCAAAACTACAAAAAGAGGTTTTGGAAATGTTACATGAGGGTCATCCGGGAATTGTCAGAATGAAGGGATTGGCCAGGAGTTATGTATGGTGGCCAGGTATTGACAAAATGGTTGAAAACTGGGTTGCATCTTGTCCCAACTGTCAGGTACTCAGGCCTGCCCCACCTCTCGCCCCACACAGGAATGGGAATGTCCTAGGGGCCCATGGTCCAGGATTCACATTGATTTTGCTGGCCCTACCAGAGGGCACACTTTCCTTATTATAGTTGATGCATATTCCAAATGGCTGGAGGTTATCCCTATGGCATCCACCACAACTGAAGCTGTCATCAAACAGCTTAAAAAGCTTTTTGTAACTCACGGGTTACCTGATGTGCTTGTTTCTGACAATGGCCCTCAATTTACATCCAACCTTTTTGAATCATATCTAGCACAGCAGGGTATCAGACATGCCCTGACAGCCCCTGGGCATCCTTCGGCTAACGGCCAGGCTGAACATATGGTACGATTTACCAAGGAAAAACTTCAGCAATTGGGTCCAGGGGATATCACTGAGAGAGTTGAAAAACTTCTCAGTGTTCAGCATATCACTCCCAACCCCTCAACTAATTTGTCCCCAGCTGAATTGTTGATGGGTAGGAAACTCAGGTCCCCCCTTGACTTCCTTCATCCCACTTACGCACCCAACGCACCACTAGATTCCACTAGCAAAATTCACATTCACTGTGGGTGATTCTGTTTATGCTAAGAACCTTGTGGGTGAACCATTATGGATTCCTGCTGAGATAACCCAAATCACAGGCCCCAGGTCTTACAGGGTACAAACGGAGGATGGTGTCCTCTGGAGCAGGCACATTGATCAGTTAAGATCCAGATTACCTCAGGAGCATCGCCCTTGCTCCTCTCTGGTTCCCATACCTACTGCCTCTTCTAGGGGGGAAGGGGAGGATTATGAGAGTAATCAGCAAGCAAGAATCAACCCCATGTGTAACAAGCTAACACAACAGGAACCATCCCAAAACCTGTCACAGTGCCAACAACCATTTTCACAAATGGAAGATTGCACATCACTACCTGACTTAGGTGCTGACATTGGGTTGGAGATGGTTTGGGAGGAGAGACCAGGTTGTAGTAACCAAACAGGTTCTACCATTACTACAAGTCCAAGTAAGGAAATGTCAGCAGACACATTTCCTCCCTCACAAGGTGAGAACCTTAAAACATCTGAACCACGTAGGTCTCAACGTACACGTAAGAGCCCCACCTATTTAAAAGAATACATTAGATAGATGGGGTTTGAGTATGGACTGAACCTAGTGGGAGGGGTGTTATGTATGCAGGTTTGAAATCATTGGTTTAGTTTGAACTGTTCTTGTAAAATGTTGGAAATGATTGGTTTAAAAAGTGCGGGAAAACCCTGCACTCTGATTGGCTGGCAAGCTGCTGGCTATAAGTAGCAGCCGCAGCCCAGCCAAATTGGGTCCGTTCTGAGCTGTAGTCACTAATAAACTAAGAGCTTGAAGCACTCCGCGTCTGTCTTAACAACAACCATATAACATTATGTACATTTCAAAGTGGTTATGGGATTTAAATAAAGGAGCTTAACAATAATTTAAAAAGTATTGAGAAGTAATTCCTTACTTCCCACTGGCATTGCTTGATATACATTGGGCAGCAGGGTGTTCTCATATTATATACAAAGAATATGTAGATTAGAATTTCTCTACCCCAGAGATTTCTGAGTGTAAGATTTCTGTTATTTTGTCTTTATTTCCTGATGAACTCTTTTTGTATCTAGATTTGGCTTTGTTGGTTTTAGAATAAAATTCCTTATTAACATTTCCCCTAAATCCAAGTTACATGGCTGCTTCTTGGTTTTCAAGGCTGATAAAAAGTTTATAGTTCTAGACTCTAAAGTTTAAGATTCAAAACATCTTCTTCTCCAGTCTTTCCAGATTTTCTGCTAAAATGAGAAAATGGGCATAGAATTCTCCTGTAAGATATTTATGTATTTATTTCATTAAATTTAGGTGCCACCCACATCCAAACTGAGTCTGAATTGGCTCACAATAAAAACACAATAGAATTCAATTGTTCAATGTAAAAACATAGACAAAGGCACATACATCTATGGCAGTGAAACATATTTTCCTGGGAATCTTGGAAGGAGGGGGAGGGGGCAGGGGCTAAATTATTTTTCTCCTGGTTTATATCAGGAAGGGATTAAAAATGAGGTTATTTGTGCAAGTCAATCAGCTGTCATTTGCTTCTGTTGTAACAGTGTTGCAGAAAGAAAATTTGGAGGCAGACATCCAAGTTCCACGTCTATCCAGCTACAGCTTGAAAATTACCATGTTGCAAAGCAGCTTGTGTAATCAGGATGAATTTGTAGAATTAGTGCTTTGCCACTTGTGCTTCAATAGACTATTTTACTTAAAGGAGTTGCCAGAGATTGGGAATATCTCATCAGGGATAAAATTTAATTCTGTGGATGATTTTCAAAAACTTGATCGCACATAATCAATTAAACCAATTGCAGATTTAACTTTTATGAAATGTGTAATACACAACTTGGGTAGGGATTTATCTAGGTTTTCATTCTGATATCTCAGAATTAGTCAAGGGGTTTTCCCCTCTGCTGAGTCCATCTTTGATGATTGCAGAAAACAATGCTGGCCTGCAATGTGTAAGCTGCATTGCGGATGGTGCCCTCCTGATTTTGTATATGAAATTAGTAATTAGTGGATTCCTTCAGTGTTACCATGTCTACCTCTTCAACACACCATTAGCTAGCAACTATCATTTACAGGGTGTTTCCTGTTGTCCTTTTCATTTCATCCTGTTGTAACCTAAACTTATTTTTTTAAAGATCAAAGCATGAAGGCCACTGCAACACAAACAGCACTTTTATTTGGCATAATCTCCAGTTTCCTTCCTTATATACACTGTACGTAAGAAATCTCACCAACCAAATCTACCCACGATCGAGAGGTAAGGAGAATTGGTCATATTATTCCATTATTACTCTCTTTTAGCTTTGCACCCACAGTGTGAAAGCACTCATGGCACCTTACCAGAGCTATTCCTCAATTTTGATGGACCATCATTTAAATGGACCTATCCTGATTGCTTCCACTGATCTGAAGAAGATGTCAAGTGAGGTAATACCTGCTTCATGAATAAGCTAGTTGGACATTGTGATTGAGGTGGCAGTAAAGGTGATTAAATCAATACATAAGCCCACATTATGCTATATAGGCAGACATGGGTTTGTGACAGGAAACTATCTGTATTCAACATGAATAAAATTTGCAGAAGGATGTAAAGGAAAGTGCTGGTGTCAGCGTTCCGAGTAACATATCCTCCAAAAGCAGAACTCTGAGGCAGATAGATTCCTCAAAGAACATGTTTATTGGCTACATCATATCAGTACAGCCAGTGAAAACCAACTCTAAAAGTTCCCGAGGGTTTTTGCCTAATTAAAAGAAGAAATGTGACCCTCCCCGATCACGTTGTTCAATGTAAGTAGGTGGCAGGCTGCTTGGTCACTCCTTTCTTTCCCCGCCTGTTAGGATGACCTTGGTCCCCACAAGAAAACTTTTTTGTTTTGACTGTTAGCCAGTCTATCTACTTCCCCTTCCCCCTTTCAGAGTTCATGGCAGCTATGAGGCAGCAAAAGATGGCTTCAGCCAGGCTCACTTCAGAGTTGACAGTTATGCATTAATTTGGAGAACCTCTGCCACTGTGTGGTTATGGTTAGATTTGGGGCAAATGGAGAAGAAGAAACTAAGAATTAAAGAGATGGGATCAGCCTAAATAACTGATAAGTATCTGCCTGGTATCACCTACTGCTGATAATCTGATGTCACGAGTGGCAGAATGTTACAGATTTTAACAGATTTTATCTGGTATTGGATACTGCCCACTTAAGAGTAAAAATAGTAATTTTGCAGCAATCCCACTGCACAAGATTTGGGCCTGTCTTACTTTAATGGCCAGGAATGAAATGAAGGCAAGGCCATGGGGAATGGGGCAGAAGAAAGGAATTGCCAAAACATGCAAGGTTTCAGGAATAGTTTCCCACTACAGTATGTGAGTTTAGAGATATTTATATTATTATTGTTATGAAAATGTACAAACTCTAAGATGAATGAAACTGAATGATTCAGAGTTATTCAAAGGAATGCTTTTTAAATGTCCATATTATGTTACAAGCCACACTGCTGCACAAAGTAGAAAATACCATGAGAAAATTCAGAAAACAGATAAAAAGATGTGTGGTTTGTAAAAGCGTCTGCTTGTACTTTCTCTGGACTATATAATTCAATTGTGTAATGTAAGCTATACAAAGAGAGGAATGCTCCTGTAACTTAAAAGTAGAAAAAAATGCATAGCATGTTAATCTTGATTTATTATAGAAATATTGGAAGAGATCCAATTATGCTAAAAGTAAGTAGCTTGAGATGAGCCAAGTAGGAGGGAGGGAGGGAGAAGAAGAGGGAGAATTTTATGCAATGAAGCAGATTTGAAATCTATTCAACACACAGAGCTACATTTCAGTTGTTTTCAGAAAGTTTTTTTTTCCATATTACAGTATGCTTTTCAAAATGAATTGTTTTATTATGATAAGCAACAGAGAAAGTTAAGTTTGGCACTGTCTGAAACAGATTACTAATGGACTATATTTAATTCTAGAAATAAATATATATTGCAAGATCTGATTTATTGTAATATAGAGAAGCTCCATTCTTAAATATCAGTATTGTCAGCATTTGCTCTTTGGTGTATGATTCTTTGTAAGCCTTTGCAAGCAGTGCTATTCTTTGATTATTTGAGAACTTCCACCTTGTAGACTTGCAGACAGAGAGCAAGTTACTCTGAGCTGCTAGTGGCAATTTTAATATGCCACTCAAGTATGCATTCAGAATAAGACTGTACTGGAATAAGAGTTCTGAATTCTTAACCTGTAGTACAGGTGGAAGTAAGTGTTCATGTTTTCTACAGCAGAAAAAAATGGAAAATATTTCAGAATGGTAGAAAATAGCAACTTTCACTTTAGATATCTGACAGATTTGTCTCAAAAGGGAAAAAATCACATAATTTATTTACTTAACATTGTGGAACATGAGAGCAATAAACTTATATAAGCATTCCATTTGGGCTGTATTAAAGCTACAATACTTTAAGAGAGAACAAAAACAATTATGTCCATTTTAACAATAAACTGAGAAAAAGTAATAATTCATTGTCTGAATCTGGTTTTCCAAACCAAACCAAGATTCAATCTGTAGTAACTCCAGTTGCAATGATATCAGAGCTCCTGGTAGTTAATAATACTCCATATTAGTCTGGCGAACACCAATTCAGCTTCAGCTGAAAATAGAACAGGGATATAAAATAAAGCCTGTAAGGTTCTGGCCAAGTTCCAAAGATGGAAATTTGTAGAAGAAATTATAATATTGCTTGCTGGTTTAGCTGTAGTAGTTCCCAGTGCCAAAGACACCAGAAATGTAATTATTTGTTAGTCAAATAATTATTTATTTATATGAGCAAAGATACGATTGATTATTCTGTGCAAAAATGAGAACATGACATTTTTTAGGAGAACATCATTTAAAAAAACGATATCACTACAACTTCCTTTTTTAATTTTATTTCTTACTGACTGTTAATTATTCCCACTGAATGCCCTGTGAATATTTTTATCTTTGTGTTACTGTGTCACTCAACACAGTTTATTATTGCGCATGGTGTTTCTTCATTGATATTTTTCCAACAACTGCTGTTTCCCTTTTATTGTTCTTACCCATTGACTGGTAAGCCTCCCCCCATTGAGTGTTTCATGAATGTTTTTGTTAAGTTTGCATGAAAAGACAGACGCGGAGTGCTACAGCTCTTAAGTTTATTAGTGACTTCAGCTCAGAACGGACCCAAATGGCCGGCAGCCACAGCTTACAGCCAATCAGAGTGCAGGGTTTTCCCGCACTTTTTAAACCAATCATCTCCAACACTTTACAAGAACAATTCAAACTAAACCAATGATTTCAAACACTGCACACATAACACCCCTCCCCACTAGGTTCAGTCCATACTCAAACCCCAACCTATCTAATGTATTCTTTTAAATAGGTGGGGCTCTTACGTGTACATTGAGACCTACGTGGTTCAGATGTTTTAAGGTTCTCACCTTGTGAGGGAGGAAATGTGTCTGCTGACATTTCCTTACTTGGACTTGTAGTAATGGTAGAACCTGTTTGGTTACTACAACCTGGTCTCTCCTCCCAAACCATCTCCAACCCAATGTCAGCACCTAAGTCAGGTAGTGATGTGCAATCTTCCATTTGTGAAAATGGTTGTTGGCACTGTGACAGGTTTTGGGATGGTTCCTGTTGTGTTAGCTTGTTACACATGGGGTTGATTCTTGCTTGCTGATTACTCTCATAATCCTCCCCTTCCCCCCTAGAAGAGGCAGTAGGTATGGGAACCAGAGAGGAGCAAGGGCGATGCTTCTGAGGTAATCTGGATCTTAACTGATCAATGTGCCTGTTTCAGAGGACGCCATCCTCCGTTTGTACCCTGTAAGACCTGGGGCCTGTGATTTGGGTTATCTCAGCAGGAATCCATAATGGTTCACCCACAAGGTTCTTAGCATAAACAGAATCACCCACAGTGAATGTGCAAATTTTGCTAGTGGAATCTAGTGGTGCGTTGGGTGCGTAAGTGGGATGAAGGCGGTCAAGGGGGGACCTGAGTTTCCTACTCATCAACAATTCAGCTGGGGTTAAGTTAGTTGAGGGGTTGGGAGTGATATGCTGGACACTGAGTAGTTCTTCAACTTTCTTAGTGATGTCCCCTGGACCCAATTGCTGAAGTTTTTCCTTGGTAAATCGTACCATGCGTTCAGCCTGGCCGTTAGCCGAAGGATGCACAGGGGCTGTCAGGGCATGTCTGATACCCTGCTGTGCTAGATATGATTCAAAAAGGTTGGATGTAAATTGAGGGCCATTGTCAGAAACAAGCACATCCGGTAACCCGTGAGTTACAAAAAGCTTTTTAAGCTGTTTGATGACAGCTTCAGTTGTGGTGGATGCCATAGGGATAACCTCCAGCCATTTGGAATATGCATCAACTATAATAAGGAAAGTGTGCCCTCTGGTAGGGCCAGCAAAATCAATGTGAATCCTGGACCATGGGCCCCTAGGACATTCCCATTCCTGTGTGGGGGCGAGAGGTGGGGCAGGCCTGACTACCTGACAGTTGGGACAAGATGCAACCCAGTTTTCAACCATTTTGTCAATACCTGGCCACCATACATAACTCCTGGCCAATCCCTTCATTCTGACAATTCCCGGATGACCCTCATGTAACATTTCCAAAACCTCTTTTTGTAGTTTTGCAGGAATAACCACCCTGTTACCCCACAAAATACATCCACTTAATACAGATAATTCACTTTGCCTGGATTTAAAAGGTTGGGCGAGTTGAGGTAGATCTTGAAGTGGCCAACCTTTCTTAATCCAGCCTGTGACAGGAGCCAATAAAATGTCTTTGGCAGTCTCTCTGGCAATTTGAGCAGCATGTACTGGAAGTTTGGCAACAGTTTCTAAAAAAAATGTGTGAGTCTCAGGAACAGGGTCCTCAATGTGTGAAGGAAGTGGGCAGTGACTCAAAGCATCTGCATGCCCAACGTGTTTACCAGGTCTGTGGATCAGTTTGTATGAATAAGCAGCAAGAAATTCAGTCCATTTCAGCATTCTTGGTGACAGGATCATGGGCGTTGTTTTGTCCCCTGCCACAATGCCTAAAAGAGGTTTGTGATATGTGACAATAGTAAATGTTCTCCCATATAGATTCTCATGGAATTTCTTGACAGCTGCTACAATTGCCAAAGCTTCCTTGTCTAGTTGGCTGTAATTTCTCTCTGCTTTGGTCAAAGTGCGAGAGTAAAATGCAATAGGAGCTTCCCTCCTGCTGGGAAGCATGTGGTTCAACACCTCCCCCCACTCCAAAAGGGGATGCATCACAAGTCAGTACAACAGGCAAGTTCTCAGAGAACTGTATCAGCACAGCATCAGACGTGATTTGTCTCTTAACATTGTTAAATGCACTTGTTCCTTTCTGCCCCAGACCCATGCATATTTTTTGTCCAGGAATCTGTGTAGGGGTTCTGCAATGGTTGCCTTCTGAGGTAGAAACATATGATAGAAGTTAATGAGTCCCAAGAATGCTTGCAAATCTGTTTTGCATTTTGGCCTGGGGGCTTCTTTGATTGCCTGAACCTTTGCCTCTGTGGGGTGGATGCCATGTTTATCAATCATGTAACCCAAGAATTCCACTTTATCTGTTCTAAGTGTGCATTTTTCTTCTTTGACTTTTAACCCTGCTTTTTTGAATCTGATTAAGACTTCTCTGAGTCTCTCGTGTAACTGAGTGTCATTTTCAGCAGAAATTAAAACATCATCAAAATAGGGCACCACCCCTGGCAATCCTTGTAACATTCTTTCCATAAGGCTTTGGAAGATGCCTGGTGCCACGCTTACTCCAAATTGCAATCTTTTGCATTTGAAAGCACCTCTATGGGTCACAATGGTTTGGGCTTCAGCAGTGGCATCATCAACTGTTAACTGTTGATATGCCTGTGCCAAGTCCAATTTGGCAAAACTGTGCCCCTCCAAGAGAATGTAATAAATGATGCACTACTGGAACTGGATATGTGCTCTGTTGTAGCACATGGTTCAATGTCCCCTTGTAGTCTCCGCAGATTCTCACAGACCCATCAGTCTTGACTGGTGTGACTATGGGTGTCTCCCACCTGGAGTGGTCAGTGGGCTCTAAAACCCCTTGGGCTATTAGTTTATCTAATTGTGCATCAATTTTTTCCTTTAAGGCAAATGGAACCCTTCTGGGTTTTAAATGGATTGGTTGTACCTTGGGATCTAGGTTAAAGGAGATGGGGTCCCCAAGTACTTGCCTAATCCATCACTGAAGACCTCTGGAAACTCAGACTTCAAGGCCCCTTCCCACTCAGTGTTGCTCATGTGATTGATGTCAGTCACCTCGATGCCCAGCGGGTTGAACCATTCAAGGCCCAGCAGACTTGGGCGATCCTTGTCCACGATGGTCAGTGGTAGGCGCTTGGTGTGGCCCTTGAATTTCATGTTGAATTCTCTTGTTCCAACTACTGGAATCTTGTTCCCTTGGCAGTCTTTAAGAGTCAATGCTTGCCTCTTGAAGTGATTCTTTTGGATGTTAGGAAGTAGTCTGTGAATAGTGTCCCATGACACCATAGATAGGTAAGAGTCTGAGTCCACTTCCATTTGGCAAGGCCTTCCTTCAATAAGTACCTTGACATGCACTTTTCTGCTTTTTAAAGGGGAAGAATGACCAATAGTTACTGTTTGATGAGTTTCCTTCTTTCCATTTGCTTCTGTACTGTGCCCCATTTTCTCACTGAGGTTGTTAGGCTTGAATTCTTTGTCTTTGCTTGTAGCAAACTTCCTTCTATTGGGTGGAGTTCTGTATGATTTGCAGACTCTTGCTAGGTGTCCTCTTTTTTCACAATGGAGGCAAATGGTGTCTAGAAACTTGCATTCAGTGCGAGGGTGGCTTCCCCCACAACCTCTGCAGTAAAAATCTTGCCTCTTTCTTCCCAGGTCTTTCTTTTTCCGCTCCATTCTGAGTCTGTAAATTCCTTCCTCCACCTCACTGCAATCTGACTCAGAATCTAGTTCTTCACAATGATTTGTGGTGGACTTTTCCACATCAGAATGGCTCGTGGCCTTGTTAATCTTCTTCATGGCTGCTGCTGAGGACTTGGTAGCTTCTGCTGAAGAGGCTTCTTCTATTGCTTCTTTCAGCGTGATCTTAGGTTTCATTAATAACTTGCTCTGTAGTACCTTGTCTTTAAGGCCCAAAACAAAACGATCGCGCATGGCCTCCTCTAACTGTTGAATTCGCATGCACCCCCAATGTCTCTTAAACTTGCCACAAAGTCGTTTATGCTTTCATTTTCCCCCTGATCATGATGGTAAAACTCGTGTTTCTTAATGAGGCACGATACTTGTGGCGCGTAATGGGCTCTTAACAGCCTTTCCAGATCAGGCCAAAGCCATTACCTTCATATCTGCTGCTCCTGTGAGTGCCTTCGCCATCTTGAAAACTGCTGGACTGCAATACATAAGGAAGACCGCCCTCTTCCGCTGCTCAGAAATGGTGGCAAGATCGTTTCCCTCCAGATACATTTGGAAACGATCTGCATACGACTCCCAGTCTTCTGCCGTCGGATCGAACGGGGCTGGGGGGGTGTTCAGTGCAGCCATCTCGCTCTTCTTCTGTTCCGTGTTGCCTTCTCTTCAGGGGAATCCCATCCTCGTCGCCAGTGTTAAGTTTGCATGAAAAGACAGACGCGGAGTGCTACAGCTCTTAAGTTTATTAGTGACTTCAGCTCAGAATGGACCCAACTGGCTTTGCTGCGGCTGCTATTTATAGCCGGCAACCGCAGCTGACAGCCAATCAGAGTGCAGGGTTTTCCCGCACTTTTTAAACCAATCATCTCCAACACTTTACAAGAACAATTCAAACTAAACCAATGATTTCAAACACTGCATACATAACAGTTTTAACATGCTTTTCATGAATAAAATTCAACGTCTTTTTGTGAGCTGTATGTTGTCACCAGATTTAAGGTTCATATTAGCTCCGGGATGCATTTAGTTTACTTTTTTAATTAAAAGACCTTGTTTACAATAGTGGTCCCTGCTGGGCAATAGCAGTGACGGATGCTGCATTTGCTAACAAAATCCTATGAAATGAGTTATGATTCTTTATGTCTTACTAACCCTGGGGTTCTTCTAAATTATATTTTCTGAAATAGAAGAGTACTTAAAACTCAGTTTCTGTTTTTATTGTCAATGATATCGGGCACAATTTCAGATTTAACACTATCAATCTGTATTTTCTCTCTTACATATACAAACATGCACATGCCATTATTAGAGAGCAAAGGAAATTCTGAGAAATACAAATTGAAATACAAGACTCAGATCGGCTACCTATGCAAATATTTCTGCTTCCATATATCTGTCCTTTATGGTGCATCACTCTGTGTTAAATAGACAAGTCAAATAATTTGAGTTTTTCAGAAAATAATGAATTTCTGAAACAAGTTGATGCTAATGTATAAATAATCTTAGACTGAATGCTTTTAGAACATTTCCATCCAACCATCAATCAATCAAATCTTTATTGTGCTCATAGGCCAGCATAGGAAGGGTAGAATATAAAGATGTAATATCACACAAAGTTTATATACATACATACATGCATACATATACATACATGTGTGTGTGTGTGTGTGTGTGTGTGTGTGTGTTACAATGGCTCAGCAATTAAAGACACTAATCTTGTTAGCTAGAAAGCTGACAGCCTGGATTCAAGACCCAAGGAACAAGGTGAGCTTTCATTTTTACTCCAGCTCCTATCTTCCTACCGTGTTTCCCCGAAAATAAGACCTACCCCGAAAATAAGACCTACCCCGAAAATAAGACCTACCCCAAAAACAAGACCTACCCTGAAAATAAGTCCCACCCCAAAAATAAGACCTAGTGTGTTTTTGGGAGCCAAAAAAATATAAGGCAGTGTCTTATTTTTGGGGAAACACGGTAGCAGTTTGAAAGCATGCAAATGCAAGTAGATTAATAAGTACCACTTCAGTGGGAAAGTAACAGTGTTCTGTGCGTGTCAATGTATAGTCACATGACCACAGAAAAGGTATTAGAACAATACTGGCTGCCTCAGCTAAGAAACAGAACTAGGGTTAGATACAACTGGACAGGTGAAACCTAATTCAACTAATATCCAGGGTAAACCTAATTTGACTAATTCTCACAGTGTTGTTTAATGTCTATGTACATTTATCCATGTTGTATGGATATAGAATTAATGTTATCCTTCTCACCTTCTTTAGTACCTTCCTCTTATTGGTACTTTTTATGATTATTACTTGGTTACTTTGCAGGTACACTGAGAACTTCTGCACCAGAGACGAATTCTTTGTCTGTCTAATCACATTTGGCCAGATAAAGTCTTATAACTCTAATTCTTTACACGCATACACAAGTACACACATGTGTGTGCTTTAACTTTATATAATATACCTATCAATATGAAAATTAATTAACATGGGTACCTAAATTTATCATAATACAAGACAGTTAACAAATTGAATATTAAGGCTGGTTTGAGGCACAGGTCATAGCATCTGATGGATTTTGATCTCTGCTGTGCAAAACCTGGTATGTTGTAGCAAGATTCATGTCTGCAAGCAGCAGGGAGGTATAAAATTGTCTTGTGTGCCTGGGGTATTTATACAGTATTGTTGAGATGAGGCTAATACAAATATCTCAGTGGAGTCCATATGTTCCAACCATGGTAATTTATTTATTATGCTGTCCCATCTACTCTACAAGAGTGAGACAGTTTATCCTAAACTATTTGAAATTTTAAAAAAGGTTTTTCTCCCTTTAACCCAAACAATGGCAATAAGTATGTAACATGCTTTTCCAACTAGTTTTCAAATAAGGTTCACTCTCCTAACACAGCAAGCCATACAAACAGCAAATACTGCTGGGGCTACAAGAGACGTGAGCTGTAAAAATGCTGGTGACACAATAGATAACAACAAAAGTGAGAGTTTTCAAATGTCAACCTCTGTATGTCTGAAGAGAAAGGAATGAAGATTTTTGTATCAAAGAAAAGGGGTGTGAAGAATTGCAAGGACAAAGGAGGAGGTCTAATAAGGAGAGCTTTGAAAATTTGGGGCATGTTTGTGGTTATGCTTTTCTGCAAAATCTGATTGGAAACATGCAATGGTGTCTCCTTTAGTAGGAAATTGTTCTGAAGTGTGAAGTATTCTGTTGGGAAAAGATACAAACCACAACCAAGAATATTGCCTTTCCTGTAGTTCTAGGGAGGTTATTATACAAACACACACAACACCACAATTTAATAAACTAACTTCTTCTTGATCACTTAATCCAGTGTTTCTCAACCTTCTCAGCTTTAACATGTGTGGACTTCAACTCCCAGAATTTCCCAGCCAGCTACCATATTCTATACAAAAACTTAGATCTCTGCATTTGTGTGTATCTAATTTCTAAACAGTTGTTTTCTTCCCCTTCATTGCTTGAGTTATAAAAGTCTTTGTCCATCACTGAATTTAAAATGCTATTGTCAGCTGCTGTTGAAGTGTTAGTGTCATACTGTTTGGGGTTCTTTTTTCATATGGTATAGATCACAAACATAGTCTTCATAAATGGTTTTATTGCAGAAAACTAACTCATATACTTTACTTCTAAGTATACAAATTTTGTATACTTGTTTCTATTTTCCTACCTTATTCTACAGTCCTATTTTTACATATTTACAACTATTTCTATCTTATTTAATCTATTTTTTAATCTCTGTATTCCTATCTCTCTGTTTTTTCTGTGTTATCCTAACTATTTACAAGGTCTTTAAAAAAATTTCCACCAAGTCTTCAGCTTTGGTAGGCAATTTCAGTACTTTACATGTAAAACCCTTTTTCACTTTTCTGGAGCCTTTGTGAAATTTTATTCCTCTCCCATTCATGTTCCTCTCTTTATGGCCTTGCTTTGCGGATCTCTGCACTTGGGTTGTTGGATGTTGTGTGAACTTGCTTTGGGTTGCAGATTCTGGTCTCAGGTCTCCCTCTCAGTCAATTTTGTAGCTCCAAAAATCACAGAGGTTTTTGTTGCTTGAAGACAGTTGCTGAAGTGCTAGCTTCAGAGGTTTCTCTTTCCCACTTCTTCTGGTTTCTTGCTACATGCAACATATTCTTGGTTTTTTTTTCTTCCAACTTATGGGGCTGTCACTGCATTTTTTGTTTTTTGTTTTTGTTTGTTTGTCTGCCAAGCTCCTAAGCTAATATTATAGCAGGCAGGTGCCTGCTAGCTAGCATTTGTTATCTTGTCTCCATAGTAATGAGATAATATAGTCTTGTGATGTCTGAGTTTACTGCGCATGTTTTAAAAAGTTTTTACTTAACTTCCTGTAACTTCCTTTGTTCTTTTCCTATATGCCTTGGTGTGAGATTAAGCTGCTGGTATGTAGCTTGTTAGGTTTTCTTATTTTTGTATTAAAAATGTTAGATTACTTTCCGGGTGTTATTTTATCAGAGTTGACAGCAAAGAAAAGCACGGTCTATCACCTCTAATTAGCAGGGATGTTTGGAAGATTTTTACTCCCTAACAAATGGTACAGAGGAAGGTTTTTTCAAAGCCTGACAGGGGCAAACACCACAACTAAGGAGAGGGTGTGCAGCTGTTTTAACTCTTTATCCATGACTCTGGATCCCAGGAGGGAGGGAAAAGAAATGCCTTCTCACTTTGGGTGGGAAAGTGGGAAGGGGAAAAGGAAGGTCCTGAGCTGATTCTTTGGTGTTCTCTGAACTTGGTTGTTTTCTTGCTAGCACTGATGGTGTTACTTAGTTTGGTAATGAAATGTCTGAAAGAAAATAACCAATGAACAATTCAACTCTGAGCTACAAATATTCTCTTCAAAGGTGCTCTGTCTGTTGTGGCTGGCTGTATTCTGTCCTTGTCTCTGCTGGACTGGAGAGGCTGCTGGGCCCTGCTTCTGTTTTTTAAGTCCTGTGCTGTGTTGCTTGCTGGGATTGATCCCTCTTATTTCCCATGCTAAATTGCATTTGATCCTGATAGCTTCTCCATTGACCTGTCCGTCAATCTTCAAAGGACAAAAATCCTCCAACACACTCAAGTGCCATCAATATATTTCTGTCATAAATGCAAATTTGGGATTGTGGCATCCTTTATGCTACTCCAAGCTAGGTGGTTTTCTTGCAGACATTTCATTACTGAACTAGCTAACAACATCAGTGGTATAATGTTACCCAGTTTGGTAATGAGGTGTCTGCACACACAAAAAAAACCATCAACCTTAGGGAGCACCAAGGACTTCACTGTTCAACCCAGAGTTACAAATAGTCTCTTCTATCAAAATCAGGAATCCTCAGATGGCCTTAAATCCTAGGTTCAGGCGAAGGGAGGAGGAGGAAGAGTCCATGCTGGCTTCCACAAAAAGGTGCTTTTTTCTTTCTCTCCCCCCCCCTTCCTCTTCCCTGTGACTGATAAAAGCCAAATTGCAGAAACTTGCTTTGCTAGTGCTAGTGCACCAATGGGAAGGAGAGAGAGCAATGAAGAAAGAAAACAACTCTTAAAACTCCACTGTATCAAAAATCCAGATAGGCACACTAGTGACAGATGAATTTACTATAACACAGCATCTCACACATCAAACTCCCATCATGCAGAAAGACATTTCCCCATTTTGTGTTAAGCTCAGCTGTATATGCTAGATAGAGATCAGCTGCACAATTAATCTTGGTTTAGTTTTTTTGTCCATTGTAAGGACAGGAGAAGAGCACTTTTAACAGTATGAAATGTCTAAAACACTTGATACCTTACCAAGTCACTTAGTTCCAGCAGTAGCATGAGGGAGTTGCTTTGTGATAAACATTCACCCCTGTACAAGCTTAGTGACATGATTCATGTAAATTTTACCAACATGGAAGTAAACAGAAAGTATATGATGTTTTGCCTATGGGAACACAACAAAAAACCTATTGCCCTATTGTTCTGAAAATATACATCTGTAATGTTCTAGCTGCATATGAAATCTAATTAAGAGCACATCAGTTGATACATTTGGAGGGGAAAAATTATGTAATAATGCTGCTAATTGTTTAGCAGTTATACTAGGATAAATATAGTATTTTCATATTTGAATAATGAATGATTTTATAATTGGAACTATACAGTAGATTGGGACTCAGCCTCTGAAATTCTTTCACTTTCAGAGTAGTTTTTTGCAAAAGCTACATAAAATATCTAGTATTATTAAGTTAATAATTGAGCCTTGGTGGCGCAGGCTGTTAAATGTCTAGCACTTAATTCCAGCTGCCTGCAATTAGTGCAGGCTCGAATCCCACCAGGCTCAAGGTTGACTCAGCCTTCCATCCTCTTGGGGTAGGTAAATTGAGGACCCAAGATGGTTGGGGGCAATAAGCTGACTTTGTAAAAATGCCGCTTAGTAATAAGCAGTTATATACAATGGAATGAAGGCTATTGCTGAGCACATTGGGTTGTGCTCCAAAAATTGTAAGCCGCCCTGAGTCTCCGGAGAAGGGCGGCATATAAATATGAATTTAACAAAATCTTAAATATTAATAACTTTAAATATTAATAGTTAATAAATGTTAATAACTGCATTGGTTACCGGTTGCCCTCTGGGTGAGATTCAAGGTGCTGGTGCTGACCTATAAAGCCCTGCATGGCTTAGGACTGGGATACTTAGACAGGGCCTCCTTGGGGTGCCGTCAGCCAGACAATGTCGGCTGGCAATCCCCAGAGGTAGGGCCTTCTCTGTGGGAGCACCCACCCTATGGAACTGGCTGCCCCTGGAGCTTCACGTGGCTCCCGACCTCTGGTCCTTCTGGCAGGGCCTGAAAACATGGTTGTTCCAACTTGCTGACCTGGACTGAGGAGTGGGATGGGGTTTTTAATTGAATAGTGTTATTTTAATTCAGATTATTGGGTTTCATGTTTAATCTCTTTTTAAATTGTATAGTATTTATATTTATATTGTTTTTATGATTGTATGAGTCTTTCGGGAGATGGGGCGGCATAGAAATCCAATAAATAATAATAATAATAATAATAATAACTTTTTATTATTACAGATTTTTCTTTGTGGACAGTTAAATTAATAGTTCAGGATAGTTATTTGTAACAGCTGATCAAGAAGTATTTGGGCTGGGTAAAGTGCCTTTGATTTGCCTCAGGGAGGTGTTTCACTTCATGATTTTGCCAACAAATTATGTTATATGTCTCTTTGTGTTGAGAAAGCAGTGACCACTTTGCTCTTAGAAGTGAGGGTCCATCCAGCTTTAATGGAGTGATCACTTATCAAAGAAAGTAGCCCCTCAAAGACCCCCATAGGCTAAATAAATTTATAAGATAGCTTTAGATACTGCAATTGTTATTTAGATTCTATGTAATATGTAATACCTAAGTGGAGACCTAGCACCTAACAAATATGATGCTTTTTTCAAAGAGACTGACAATTTAACAGTTTTTTATTTATCTTTTTGTCGCAGCACTGCTCTGAGATTCTGATTTGGATGGCAAAATATGATTTGGCGTGTTTATGCATGCACATAAAGCCCCTTCCAGAAAGTGCTTAAACAGCTGTGTCTTCTCTAGTTTGCACGCTGCGTTCCACAGTGGTTGCGTAATGCTGAGAAATATATGCTTTGTTTAAGATACGTGTTATGTCCTCACATGCTCCAAATAACATTTTGGCCTTTGAATGTGGTTCTCCCCTCCTCAGCATGATTCTCTACTTCCATTTTGCAGTGTTATCTGAATAGCTCTGTTAAACATGGAACTAGACAACTTGTTCTCAATTTCATTTCTTCAAATAACTGATTCAGTATTTGCTTCAGTTCCTTTTTTAAAGTTTTCGTAAACATCAAGAATGGCTTTCTGTGAATGAAGGTGGCTTTATGTATATTCTTACAGAGGAAGAAAAACATTTATATTACAATCCTATAATTTCGAGTAATTTCAGGGTAATCAAAAATTGTATTGCAATAGTCTCTAATAATAATATACAGAGCCAGACTAAGATAAAAATTATAACAACCCCCACCCCATTAATCTTAAAATAAAGAAGCAGAAAAATAGCTGTTGTCTCTGTAATCCTGTGGAATTTTGTACAGTCACAAAAATGATTGTTTGACTATATTTTATGCTACATCTATACTTGATTAAAATCAACAGACACTATCTATTCAAAACTATATGTTGTTGCTAGTTACACTGGCAGCATCTATAGGATCTTGCTGGTTTTGTTGGAATGGAAAAGCATGTTGGAAAAGCAATGTCATGACAATTTGCTGGAGGAGCCTTTTCAGCTGTGGTCCCTGCTGTGCCCTGCCCTGTGGAACACTCTACCATCAGAAGTGAGATTTGTTCCCAGCCTTCTGGTTTCCTGGAAGGGTCTTAAAATTTGGTTTTGCCAGTTGGCTTAGGACATTGATGGGGTTTCTCTTTGATGGAGGTGGCTGACGAGCTGAGAAGATCTGACCCTTGGGCTATCCATTCCCTTGATTCTTATTCTTAGGTAATTCTTCTCAAATTTATTTATATCATATTTATCTTTTTATCATTTATAAGCCTCCCAGACCAGTCATATCAGTGAGATGGGAAGCATCTAAACAAACAGACAGATAAATAAACAGACAAGTAAAGCAAGCAAATGTAGTACCAATAGTAATAGGTGGCTTAGGTGCTGTCCCAAAATTACTGGACCACCATTTGAACATGATCGGCATTGGCAAATTCACCATCAATTGCAAAAAGCAGCTTTACTGTTGTGGTTTGCCGGCAGCCTGTGCAGACAGCAGTGGAATCGGACAGTGGGGAAGAACGGGGACCAGTCCGGGAGTCTGGGAAGGATTCAGATGAGGGTCCTGCATCCGATGCAGAGATGGGGCCAGGACCATCTCGGTGTGGGGTGCTGCCTCCGGAGCGTCTGGAATCTGGCAGCAGCGAGGCAGACGAACAAGGGGAGCCTGTTCCCAGTGCGTGTGTGCACAAAGCTGCCAGAAGGCAAGAGCAGCTAAGACAAAAGGGGCGACTCGAGAGTAAACCTTGGAGGTGATTGCCCCTCTCCTAAGGTATAAAGGAGGTGCAAAGATAGAGAAACCTTTACAGGAAGCAAAGTTGTTCGCTCTGTTGGATTAAACCTTGAAGCTCTATGTGGACTTTATATTTTGGTTGTTTTTTTACAGTTAATTTGGCACTTTAGTTGTTGGCAGCAATTCAAAGGAGATAAAAGTGGGTGCTTATCTCAAGGGACTGTTTGGGACTCATTATGGGCTGGGAATGAACATAATTCCCAGCGTTGAAATAAATCAAGAGTTGTTTGGACTAAGCATGTGCTTAATTACGGTCTCAGGAAGCCTTGGTCAGAACATTTACTCGGAAAAAGCTTACATTCTGTGACTATATCCCTAACACCATCAAATATCAATATTTGTCTACCCCAGGTCCTTTGGAAGGACTCAGTAGATAAAAATGAAAAATCCAGACTGCACATCTAGCTAACTGTGTGACAAGCCATAATAAGCATGCATGAAATGTTACAATGCTCATCGATAAGGGACAGGCTTGCTTCACTGAGCCTGTGGTATTTTTCTCTTTACTCTGACTTGCCTTCCCCGACAGACAATGCTGCAAATGTACATTATATTCCAACTGGGACAAAGCAATTCTTCACAGAACTCCAGAAGTTTACTTCTGCAGTATAATACAGTAAACATGAAAAAAAATCAATTTTTTCCCAAGGCATGAGTTAATTAAAAGACAAGATAATGCAGACACATTTCTCAATATCCTAGCCAATACAATGCTGGCTATATTCCACCATTGAGCTATTTGTGCAAATCAGATTGTGGCTTTGGATTTAATTTGTTGTCTACCTTTAAGGGAAATTGGCAAGTGCAATTAAAGAAGACATTAAAGAATGTCTGAGCCTGAAGTTCTAATTTCTATCCCTTAAAAAAATAGCTAGAACAACTGTTTCTAGATTCTGAATGAGTTCTATTTGTTTACTCACTATTAAAACTTGAGTTCTTTTAGTGATGCACCAGTATATTTTTTGGAAAGAGAAGGATTTCCTGTATTCCAAATGTCACATATCAGGGTAATCTTCACATCCTATTTTGCCACAAAGATGCCTCACTAGCCATTTTTAAAGGATATATTCTTATGATGTCAACTTCATCTTATTCCCACTCCATGGTGGAGTAAGCCTACATTCAAATTTAGATATTCCAGCTTACGGCTGGTATTTTTCTTTTCTTGACACAAATCTTGTTATACCTGTGTAGTAAGACCTAGCACTATTTTCTAAACCTGCCTAATATAAGACCTACAATAAGACCTAGTGTAAATCTCAGTTCAGGACTTTTAGCACTGATACACATCACCCACTATTTGGCACATAAATATATAAGACCTTAAGACTAGTGGGGATATAAGACAGTGTCTTATTTTCGGGGAAACACGATACCTACAATACCTTTCCAAAGCTGATATACAATCAGGGGATAGGATTTGCCCAGCTGCTATTGGGCAGTTGAAGCTCATATAAATTGATTGCAGGAAATACGACTTCAGCAACAGAGTGGTCAATGTCTGGAATACTCTACCTGACTTTGTGGTTTCTTCCCCAAACCCCAAAAACTTTAACCTTAGACTTTCTACTATTGACCTTATCCCTTTCCTAAGAGGTCTGTAGGGGGCGTGCATAAGCACCAATGTGCCTACCATCCCTGTCCTATTGTTTCTTCTATTGTTTCTTTTATTTTTCTTATATGTATTCACTTCATGTATTCATAACTATGTTTACCCTTATACTTATTATCTTGTAAGCGATTGACAAATCAAATAAATAAATAAAAATAAAAAAAATAAAGGAATAAATGCCAGTCCTTTTCTGCTTTCCCTCTGCACTGCCATTTTGGCTTTGCAGGGTACACTGGTTTCCATCAAGGGAGTGGGGGAGGGAAAGAATGGAGAAGCTGTTTATTTCTGAGGCTTTTCCAGGACTGTGTAATTTCTAAAGAAAAGTTTGATTGCCCATGTTGTAGAATACCATATGTTTCTTCCTCTGTGGAATCCAAAGGACTTACCTCTAAATAAGTGATTTTGAGGATGGAGCACTTGGGATGGAGAAGTGAGCCCATTCTTGTGGTGGAATCTCTGGCTAGACTGGACAGAGGTGTTAAGAGGGAGGCAAGTTTAGAGTCTTTACACTGCTGGGAGTGACAAAGGCCTGACCTGTCCCAGAATCCCATATGTGTTTCTGTTTGCTTCTGCTTGACAATTCTCTACATATAGTAAACATGATACACTAATTCAATATCACAGACATCTGGTATTGTGCTAAAACCTTGTCCCAAAGATCTTAACTATCATCTGGTATAATCTGATGATCCTGTGCTCTTGAGCACTTGAACAAAACCTGAATAAATTTTACCTACATCTAGGCCAACTTTTCTACTCAACTGTCAAAACTCACTTTCCCATTAGCTCCAATCCACACTGAGGACAGTGACAGGTGTTTGTTTTTCCCACCAGCAGATGATGCTTGGTAGCAAGCAGAACCAGGGAGTAGAACTATTGTTTTCCTTATGCAAGGACAATACCACTCCTGACTGAGGTAAAATAGGATTCAGCAATGCAGTCAGAATGTAGGCAGACATTTTTTTTCCTCTAGAGTCAAAGACTGAAGAAAAGCAATTTAAGTACACCATGAAGAAGATCTCGTGAGAATGCACATGCATTAAAGATCCTAAATAACTTTGTAGACATCAAAGCTCAGCATAAGCTTTATTGCAATACTAAACCAGCCTAATTCTCATTGTTCGTTAAAACAACAATACAAGGGGGAAAGGAAGAGACAAAAAGTTAGGATTGTGGCTAAAATTAACATTAAAGTAATGCAAGGAATGCATAACAGCCAGACAGAGTTTGGCTATGTAATGAATAGCAATACTTTTATGGTTTGCTTGAGAAATGAAGTATACTTGTCATTGCCACTAGCTCTCTATTCCTATATGAAGGCCGAATCAACATACAGTTAATTTTTGCTTAATGACCAGTCATTTAGCAACCATTCAATGTTACGACAGATCCCCAAAATTCTTACAACCCAGATCAAAATTATGATGGCTATCCACACACACACCCAGTCACGTGATTGCATTTTAGGCGCTCGACAACTGCATTTTATTACATTTTTGGCCAGAAACTAATTTCCCCCCCAAAATAAAAAATGCCACTGACTTTTGAAGAAGGGGTCTGTAGAAAATAAAGGCATTAGTATGTATTCTGGTTTTAAATTATACAGCTACATAGATTAAATAGGGGCTAATTTTTTGTTAAATTCACTAGTACCTTCTCAAACATGCATAAATTAATTCTTCAGATATAAATTTATGAATTTTGTGACCAAGACAACTTGCTTTGTATCAGGGCTAAGCTATTGGGAGAAGGGGAAGAATTGTGGGCTATGCAAAGCTCTGATTCTTCACTTTAATGAAGAGTCACAAGAAACTTCGAATCTGCTTTACAAACCATGCAGAAGCCACACTTTTACATCTGAAGTAGCCCCTTTGCTTCTCTTTGAGGTATATTCCATCAACTTTAGTAGAAGCAGAGGCATCCACTCAGCTCCTGTAAATACCAGATGAGGTTTTTATGGAGGTGCAGAATATATCTCATCACGGGCCAGTGTGTTGACTCAGTGGTACAAATATTATAGCCAAGCATAATTAAACCAAAACAAGACAGAAAAAGAAAGAAAAAAAAGAGAAAAGAGAATGTAGGGGAGGAAAATACAGATCAGATTCTTTATTTTTGAAGAGAAATCTGGCTGATCAGCAGCGACGTTTCAAGCTGTTAGCTTTGATTTCACATCCTGAAGGCAACAATTCACATTACTACGAAGGTATATAATTGCCAAGGAGTGCTTGGTTGAGTTGAATGCAGTTAACTTGTTTTCAATTTTCTTGTCCTTGGGAATAAAAGCAGTCTCTGGCTGGATATAATGAAAGCCGCCACCAACTTTGCTCTTTTTAATTTACCTAACCTGCATTTTGAGATGTATTTTCTTCATGGGAAAGAAAAACACATATCCTATAGACATTGCTAACTATATAAAGGAGAAAATTAGAATAACATTGTGGTAGCATCCATTTTCCATACTGGGCTGTGCCAAAAATCTGCCCGGTCTACCATGATTCAGTTAAGAAAAAAACAGAAAGAATTTAAATAATGACCCCAGATTCATGAAATAATTTGATAGATTTGTAGAGCTGCTGACTGACAATCCCAGTTGCCCATGATGATTGACAGAAATGTCAGTTGCCTTTGATACCTTTCCTGGGGACACAACCACACTGAATGGTTGTTCAGATGGAACAACTTAGCACAACCAACTTGCTGAGGCCAACTCACTACAGCCAACTCACTGTGGAACAACTCACTGCAGGACAATTTAACAATTCAATTTAATTATTTAAAATAAATTTAAAATTATTTTAAGTCTTGTCATTCACCTTTCATTCTGTCCCTCCTTTTACATCCTATCTTTAATTATTCTATTCCACAATTTCTTTGATATTAGTGTAACTTGTCCTGCAGTGTCCTGTGGCAAGTTGGCCATAGCAAGTTAGCCACAGCAAGTTGGCTATGGCAAGTTGACCATTGTGAATTGATCATGGTAGTTGGTTACAGTGAATTGTCATAGACTCCTCATGTTTAATAGTTTGCAAAATAAAAAAAGGCAATGGAAGAAAACTAAGATCAGGAACTTGAATCACAACACAATATGCATTCAAAAATAAGAGTAATTTTATTCAATGGAGTTTTATGCCAAATAAACATTATTCACATTGCTGCCATAGATGATGTTCCTCACTGCTCATGAGTAATATAAAATGGTGACCATTGTTAAAAAATGTTTAACACAATACCCGGAGAAACTGTACGTTCTGAATACAGGTATGACTTGTCACACAGCAAACATTCAAAGTTACAAAATAGGTACTAACTATCCGGATTCCAAGTTCTAAAGATGGCCCTTTTCCCAGAATCACATAATCATATTTTGTGCACATCTCAACCAGCTTGAATTTATGACATTTTGTAGCATTCTGAGGTCATGTGATCATGATTTATGACATTTTTTGTCAGAAACTATTTCTAGTTTGTGGCAAAAAAAATCCACTGCAGAAAATTCATTTAATGACTATAGCATTCACTTAACAACCACAGATTTACTTAATAATCATGATGTCATGAATGTAAAATTGGGTTAGTCACAAACAGACCTGCTTAACAACCAGCACAATTTACAAATGTAATTCCAGGCTTAATTACAGTTTTAAGTCGATGACTATTATTATACAAACCCATAAACTTTTTGCCTTGGTTGGCCTTTTGTTTTGGGTCTGCAGTTCTCTTTTCTTATGAGTATTGTGCCTGCCCTATTATATATATATATATATATATATATATATATATATATATATATATATATATGCCTGCATTTTGCACAATATCTTAAAATTCTGCCTGCTTAATTATTTGAAGTGGGGTTACATTTCATAGTATTTGTTTTTAGACATCATAATAACAATATATGGGTTTTTTAAAATGCAGGGCTACCTTTAATTATTATATTTGTTTTTATCATGACTGGGCTACTTCATTAATATTAAAAAAAACACAAACAAAAAAATAGGAAAATTATTTCAATTAAAAGGAAGTGTTAATGAATGAATGAATGAATGAATGAATGAATGAATATGCCAGAAATAGTTGAAATCTTAAATGTATCCAAGAGATGAGCCTTTTGTCCAAAATTCATAAAAAGTCACAGAACTGTAGATATTACTAATTATAGCAGACCCAGAGAAGTTCATTTGGAGACAAAAATTGGTATATAGCACACACAGAAGTATTTTTAAGCAGCAATTGCATATTTCAAAAGGAAAATAGAGATGGAAAATGTGCAGAGGGAATAATAATCACAGATACACAGGAACAGATTAAAAGTTAAGGCTTTGTGTGGCCTGATAGTATTTAGATCTTTTTTTTTTTGGCTACCCAATTGCCAGCCAATAGCTGTCATCTCAATCTGAATTATATTATTCCTGAAGAAATTTTGAAGCCATCTTGTTTTGAGTTAAGGTTGTGGGGGGCTTCCTTTGTTGTGTTAAAGTCTAACTATATTTTACTCAATTCATTCCATTTTTAGTGAGAACATAACAGAACAAATTGTAAGAACTCTGAGAATATAAAACAAGAAAATGTGTAAGATAGCAAAATCTAAGATTGAATACAATCCAACACCAATATATGCAGAGTTTTAGCTAGTCTAGAGCACAACAGGGATAGGATAGGGGAGGACAGATGTTGAAGAAGATGCTACATTTTCGCTATGGTCACCTCATTTCTCTTTTGAGGTTGATGATTTCATATTACAGAACTAACATACTGTGAAGAATATTTTCAGATTTTTAAATAGAGAATCTATTCAAAGTGTTTTTCACCTTTTAGACTCTTGTACTAGCTTTATGCCTCCAGGAGATTCTCTGTTTTGTGAGATTACTTGCATTATTTTTATTTGATTGGATCACTTTTGATTAATTAATTTATTCATTTCTCTAGCTGGGAAGACAACCAAGTACTCTAGTTAGTATTTTGATGATTTGATAAGTTCTCTAGAACCCCCAATGGTAAGGTAAGGTTGAACATGTGTCATTACTAATCAAATATATTGAACATTGAGACTTAGCCATGGACAATGCAGGATGCTAGGCCCAGACAGTTCCTTGGCAAGTAAACTGGTCTCTTTCCAAAACCAGGGGTAAGGGATTTTTAAAATAAAATCTACTTTTCTGCCACACCCATTGAAGCATTTCTGCAGACTTGGAATCTTTGAAATCAAGTGAGAGCAAGTGAACCATATAGGACACATTCTGTTCAATTAAAAACACTAACTTATTGAATGCTAGGCTGTTTAAGGGTTTCCTTTCTCAAGCTTGTTACACTAATAATGCTTTTCCCAGACCCTAAAGTTTTCATTACTATTTGCAACAGGGCTATACAAATAAAAAGTCCCCCACAACATATGTTATTCCAGTTTTATGCTTCTTCAAATTGACGTTCCAGGCATCAACAAAGTAAATTAATTTTCAAAAATGTAATTTTTGTCTTCTTTTATTGAAAATGCTTTTGCATAATCTGGACCATGGCTCTTTTATGGAACTGATTATAAATGTTTCCATTAATAAAAATGAAAAAACAACTTACCACAGATTCAGTTTTCAACACCCAAAGGTATCACTGACTGGAGGATTAGAAATCCAAGACACCTCAAGATTTCCCTGTTAAAGAATTCAGAATTGTTTAAATGCCATGTTTAGCCATCAAACATTAAAAGCTATCAAATATTACAAAGTGGATTAATGCAGGATATTGTACAATACAGGCAGCCTTATTTTAAAAAGTATACATTATCCTTCTGATATAATGTTATTGAGTTTATAGGTATATAAAAGTAACATAAGGCATTTTTCAATAAATACCTATAGTTGTAAAATATGTTACTAAGTATATTTTAGGTTATTATATTTTGTAACCTCAAAAATTATAGCTTCTTAGCAATATTGCTTTCTATATTATTTACCATTATTTATTTATTATCAATCCCTCTGTTCTTGACAACTTATTAATAAGCCACTGAATATTTTTTTAAAAAATGATTGAATTTGGTTTTTTTCTAAAGCACATTTATAATATGAAGCCTGTCATTCTCCAAAACCATCCAAGAATTTTAATGGTTTTCATTATATAAACATCTAGTCAAAATCAATGGTGTCCAGGTAATTACATAAGATCTAGTAGGAATATAACATATTAAAAAGGACATATGAATAACATATTAAAAAGGACATATGACATGTATCTCCTTGATTATTGCATATACTTTAAATTAAAGTCTATAAAGAAGTCAATTTCAAATTTGCAATAATTTACAATAATTATTTATATTATCTGTGAACAAAAATGGGGATTATAATAAAAATTATAATAAAAATTGGCAACATGTTAATTATACAATTGTACAAATTATATAGAATATGTAAAATATGTATATAGGGATACCAATATACTAATATGATACTGTAGCATTTATACTATACTATAAATAAAACTAGGGATAAAACTTGACTTAAATATTGTGATAACTGATTCTTATACAAGAATATATTACGTTAATACACATATACAAACACATGCATGCCATAATTACTCCTTAAGGCCAGAATATTCTTCTTGCTATTTTTAAAGAAACATTTCTAACTCCTAGGCTATAGGTATTTGAAATATATAATACAATAAATAGCTTCAGATCAGTTGAATTGTTTTCTATTGGCTTTTCAGATCCATTATATTTTTCAGTTTTACTATGTTTAACTCTCACTACTTCTAAGTTTTACTACTAAATTGTATAGTAGGCATGTATACATAGTCAGCCATTCAGGTCAAAATATTTTACGTGCTTGCCTTTACATACTAAGTTGATCCAAAGAAAGTCTTGAGATAGCAGCTGTGCTTATTTCAGAAGTGGATACAGAGCAAATAGTTTACTTTAAAGTTGCCTCATGATAGGATTTGCACAATCCTATCATACAGGAATTTTTTGACCATACTTAACATTCTTGAATGACGAATAAATATGGTAAAATCAGAAAAAAGTAGGATGTCCACAAAATTAGAGCTCAGCTCACTGTTTAAAGGATATTTTATATCTTTTTTATAATTCATACTCTTTTTATACACACACACACACACACACACACACTAAATTGTTTCATGAATGTAGAAATATGATTTTAAATTTCAGACAGCAAAGATGGTTTATATTTTAGAACATAAACTGAGCCGTATCCTATAATGGGCTATAATAAAGAGACAAGCAAGCTGAGGTTTATTAACTCCGTAATAATTATTTTGACATAAAATAGGAGTAAAAGTTCATATGGTACATTCACGTTGTCAATGCTTCCATAAAGTTATGCATTTGGTTAGTCAGGAACACTGATCATAATTATAGTGATAACAAATAGCTTAAGCTAAAAAATGCATCTATTAGGACTAACATATATATTTTTTGTTTGCTGTGCTTTAAAGGGCTGTAGCAACTCATCATTCACTGAAATCAGTCAGGCTTGCTGGCCATAAGCAGAACGTATTTTCTAGTGGTACACTTAATAGAAGAGCTTATTCATCCTTTTGATGCCAGGAGCAAGAAATAACGATCAACTGTAGGAAAACTTGCCAGGAGAAAAATATATATTGTACGTTGGCCTTTATATTCTCTATGTGAAGCACAACAATTGAACCTCCATTCCCCCTCCTCAAATACTGGGGTATGTATTGTGATGTCTGTATCACAATATCTTGCCTAATGATTTGACTGACAAAGTAGGAGTGAATGTTAGTCTTTTGTTTGTTCATCAAAAACCAAATAGAAACTGGGATCTAGCTAATTTCTGAAACAAATAAGAAACAAAAGCTGATTTTCTACTTGGGGCAACATACAGTAACATATTCCCAAGCTACTTCTGCTTTTGTCATATTCTTGAAGAAAATATGCTGTTACATATCTAACACTGGAAAATGAACATTGACTACATATTTTCTCTCATTAAAAAGCTTAATGCAAAACTGTTATCCTGTCACAGTTAAGTTGCAAACTTGTTAAGTAAAGTGATTGGGTTAGTTTTCTGGATTTACTGCCACTCCCCATTTCTGGACATCAAGAGCTGGTGAGAAATATATACCAGTCATGCCACTGATACAAAAATCAGATGAAATTTGACATCAGAAGTCTGATATCTATGAACTTCAGCAATCTTTCTTTGATTAATACAAGCTAGCTACTACAAGTCATGTGTGATCAAGAAAGCAGCTGACAAACTAAGTAACAAGTCTCACAGATCTGCAAAGATGCTACCACTCACCTTACTTTGGGAACAAGAAGACAACTTGCCCAACATTGCACTCTTATGCTACTACAGGTAATTCTCACTTAATATCCACTCATTCAGTGACAATTCAAAGTTAAAATGGCACTGAACCAAAGCAACTTACAACCAGTCCTCATAGTTGTGGCCATTGGGGCATCTCCGCAGTCACATGATCAGAATCTTGGCAACCGCTTGCAATTACAACATTGTAATATCCGATGATCATGTGATTGCCAATAGTGACTTCCAGTTTGTTTCCAATAAGTAAAGTCAATAGGAAAGCCAGAGTCACAAGACTGCAAGATGTTGCAACTAAGTGTGATTTGCCAACTGGAGCTGCCAGCATAAGTTGCTATGGTTATGGACCTTATGACTGCATCTGACCCAAGCTATCTGTTCTCATATCTCTTTCTCTCCAAACTCCTGTTTATCTAAGGAGAAGACTCCATTTTGTAATCTTCTACAAACCTATATCTTTTCTAGTTTACTAAACATAATTATGAGAGCTAGGTTGGTGTAGGGGATACAGTACTGGGCTAGAAACTGGGACATCTTGAGTTCCAGTCCCATTCAGCCACAAACCCAATTGGGTCACTCACTCTTAGCACTAGGAATGTGGCAATGGCAAACCAATTCTGAAACCTTGCTGAGAAAGCTGCATAGATTTTTCCAGGTAAGACTTAACTAGGAGTCTATAATGACTCGTACATGCACACAACATCTTGATATAATGACACCTTTCCCAACCTTCACAATAGAAAAACAACACCTATAACCAGCTCTTTCTGAGAATAGTGGGAGGAGGCAGAATGGCTATCGGGTACTTGGGGAATGGCGGTCATGCATCAGCTTTCAATAGCCCACAAGAGCAGAGGAACTTTCAACATCTATGTCTATTAGGATGTGCAAGTTCTACAGCACAGCCATTGAGGCAGCATTAAGATTCCTGAACAACATGGAGGGGGTGACTCCTAGCCTAACATATGGGATGGAGGGAACTATCACACCTTTTGCCTGGTGTGATAGTTGGAAGGTGCTGTCCAAGGTCCTGAGTTTCTAAATGGGACCTAGCAAGTGAAGGGAAGGGTGAACTACTCATGTAATGAGGAATTGCTCTTCTTATTCAAAGATGGTCATCCACACAAAAACCCTTGCCTTTTTAATGTCAGAACTTTAAAAGACACTGACTTATTCACCTTGGTATTGCTGCTAGATTCAAGTATAGTAATACCATTTGGAGAAAGTTGAAAAAAATGATTAAAAAATGTTAATAATAAATTTGTATGTAGTTTTATTGTCTTTTTCCCAAGGATGCATGTACTCGTACAAAACTAGAAATTAATTTTTGTTGTTAGCTGCCAGTTTTACAACAGCAAATACAGGAAAGCTAAAGTACACATTTCTTTCAATCAGTGGTATTTACATTTGTAGAAACAGCATTGGCTAAAATACTAACATGGTGGGAAAGAGTCCCAAAGAATATTTTAATTAAATATTTAATATTTTAATTAAATAGTGCTGGATTTATTTTTGTTCTACATCTTTACTTACATCAGTGAAGTAATTATTAATACTTTGGTTCCTATACAAATGAATTTGTATAGACACATACCATTAAATGCATTTCTGTTTCTAACAGACAATACTGTTTCTGTTTCCCCCTTTTGAGTTATTTTGTTGTTTTACATTTTCAGTATTTTATTGTAGTTTATACTAAAACTATCAATAAAATATGATTCTAGCATTTTTTCCTGGAGTTTTTAATTTTCCAATAGTAATGGAAAATTAATATACATAAGTATAATAACAAAATAATATTAACTTTATCAGTGCTGTCAACATGTTTGGCATTCTTTAAGATGTTTTAAACTTGAGAAAATAAGAAATCTAAAGAAAATTAACTACAATAGCTGAATGCATTAATTTAAACAATACATTATATGAAACACAGTACATTATTATTTATATCACTTTGAACCCTTTGCTTCCCATTTTTTAAAGAAAGTGGCATTCACATTTATGTATATATATTTTTCTAAATATATTTTTAACTATTTTCTTCCAGAAAAAACAATTCAATTTTTGCATAAGCTACTGTTTCTGCAGGTATGTGTGTGTGCATACATCCAAACCATTCCTTTTCTAAATTCATCTGTATATAAAAAATCTGTAGATACTATAAATGTATCTATTTAAAAAAATACCAGATCTGAGTTGCAAAACACCAGATAATCACTAGGTGACAGGTTACAATTTTATGTCTTACTGCTGTAATCTATCTGGTCATATGGATTTTTACAGCCCAGTACATATGAAAGATTAGATAAACTAATTTTAGAAATGCTTGTAGAGTTGTTTGGAAAAACAAAAATGTTTTTCACTTTGCTAATGAAAAAATAACTTATCAGAACTTGCCAGCCTTGTTTTAGTATTTTGGCAGAAAAAGGCTGCTTCGCAAACACATCTACCTACCCACCTACCTACCCACCCAGCCTCACCTTCTTGCCTTTTGCCTTCATATTAATGCCATCAGGCCTGTATTGTGTTTCCGCCCCCACTAAAGTATGACTGAGAAGATAGCATTTGAACTCTGATAAAAATCACCGTTTTAAATTAAGGGTTTATATTTAGCCAACATATCAAAAGGAATTTAGCATTGCCTTTTTGTAAATAGAGATTTCTAAAAGCCAGACTCCAAAAAGATTTCAAAATCTTTGAAGATTGCCAAAGTGAAGTACAGGTGCTCCTCACCATATGACCACAATTGGGATAGAAATCTTGTTCATTAAGCAAGACCCTCGTGTGATAGCTTCACTGAAAGGCTGCAATCCTGACACTCCAAGTTGTGGTCATTAAGCAATCTCCCAGGCTGTTAGGTGGATGGAGGGAACAACCTGGGAGACCTCCAATTCCATACAGACTGAAATCCTCCTGACAGGCAGCCCATTTGTTCTCAAATGTCCTTACAGTCCTCTAAAGGATTTCAGTTTCTCTTTGCGCATGAAGGGAGAATCCTTCAGCAGGCTGCACTAACAGAACTGAAATCCTGAAGATTTCTACTCTGTACCTGCAGCCCACCAAAGGATTTCAGCTCCCCTATGTTCCTTCTGCTTGCAAATTTTCCTGCCAGTTTCTCCAAGGACTTTCTGGAGAAGATTGCAAATGGTGGTCACATGATCATGGGGCATTTGGCAACCAGTCATAAATGCAGTTATAGTTGCCAAGTGCCCAGATGTCTATTATATTCTTGTGTTTTTCTTGCTGCTGCATCATATTAAGGACAGATAACAGATAATCAGAGTTGGAAGGGACCTTGTAGGTCATCTAGTCCAGGGGTTGCCAAACTTTTTTTTTTAATTCATATTTATATCCCGCCCTTCTCCGGAGACTCAGGGCGGCTTACAATTTTTTTTGGAGCACAACCCAATGCGCTCAGCAATAGCCTTCATTCCATTGTATATGCCTGCTTATTACTAGGGCTTTTTTGGCTCCCCCAAGTGGCATTTTTACAAAGTCAGCTTATTGCCCCCAACATTCTTGGATCCTCAATTTACCTACCCCGAGAGGATGGAAGGCTGAGTCAACCTTGAGCCTGGTGGGATTCGAGCCTGCACTAATTGCAGGCAGCTGGAACTAAGTGCTAGGCGTTTAACAGCCTGCACCACCAAGGCCCCCTTTTGGACCTCAGGGACCAGCAAATTCATAATTTTAAATCCCATGGACCAGGGATCCTAGGAAAATCCCAAAAAAAGTCTGCAAGAAAATTCCCCACCCTATTTTCCTACCGATCAATCATTCTTTATTTGGGATCGCAGGATACCATCTCCAGCTCTGTTCTCAGGGGGAGAGAGAGAGAGAGAGACTTTTGGCTTCATGCAAGGAAAGCAGCAGAAGCAGCAGAAATATTTCTTTTTCTCCTCCAAACTCTGCCAGAAATGAGTCTTTGTGAGACTTGTCATGCCAGCGCAGCCTCTTGGAGCAGGATGCCTTGCAGGGTCCCAAAGACTCATTTCTGGCAGAGTTTGGAGAAGAGGAAAAAAAGACTTTTGCTGCTTTCCTTGCGTGCAGCCAGAAGAAGAAGAAAGAAGCGAAAAGAAGCAGCGAGGCAGGTGGGACGAGTGGGGCAAGTTCCCCCCTCTGCCCTTTCCCCCCTCCCCTAACTACCTCGTATTGTTTGCAATACAAGCGAAGCAAGCCTTGTGTTCCCATGGGCCATGTGGGTGGCACAACATTGTATTCCTGTGCAGCCTGGATTAATTGCTTTGGGTTGTGCTTTGGGGGTGACATTTCTCTGTGGACCACTAATATTTTCTTGCAGACCACCAGTGGTCCCTGGCCCACTGCTTGGCAACCATTGATGTAGTCCAACCCCCCGCCCAAAAGGGAGACCCTACACCATTTCTGACAAATGGCAGTCCAATCTCTTCTTGAAAGTCTCAAGTGATGAAGCTCCCACAACTTCCGAGGGCAAGCTGTTCCATTGGTTGATTGTTCTGTCAGAAAGTTTCTCCTTATTTCCAGGTTAAATGTCTCCTTGTTCAGTTTCCATCCATTGCTCCTTGTCTGGCCTTCGGGTGCTTTAGAAAATAGCTTGATCCCTTCCTCTCTGTGGCAGTCCCTCAAATATTGGAAGACTGCTATCATGTCTCCCCTGGTCCTTCTCTTCACTAGACTAGCCATGCCCAGTCCCTGTAACCATTCTTCATATGTTTTAGTCTCCAGTCCCCTAATCATCCTGCTTGCTCTTCTCTGTACTTTTTTTTAAGTCTCAGCATCTTTTTTATAGTGTGGTGACCAAAACTGGATGCAGTACTCTAGGTGTGGTCTTACTAAGGCTTTATAGAGTGGTATTAGTATTCACTTGATCTCGATTGTATCCCTCTGTTAATGAAACTTAGGATTGCATTAGCTTTTTTGGCTGCTGCTGCACACTGCTGGCTCATATTTAGCTTGGTTGTCCACTAAGACTCCAAGATCCCTCTCACAGTTACTGCTATTGAGCCTGGTTTCACCCAGTCTAAATGTGTACTTTTGGTTTTTCTTGCCTAAGTGTAGGGCTTCACTTTTCTCTACATTGAATTTCATTTTGTTAGTTAAGGCCCAGTGTTGTAGTCTATCAAGATCCACCTGGATCTTGAGCCTATCTTCTTGGGTGTTAGCTATTCCTGCCTGCTTAGTATCATCTGCAAATTTGGTAAGTTCCCTTTCTATTCCCTCACCTGTCGTTAATGAAGATATTGAAGAGTTTTAAAAAGATGTGGTCATGTCATCAGGGAGAAAGGTTATAGCATGACATTTTATGATGCCAGAATGCTTTAAGGCCTATAAACTCCACTAATTGAGGCCATTGTAACTTTGAACAGTAGTAAATGACCAATTGGAAGTCAAGGGCTACCTGTAAAATGACAGTTGCAATGTCTTTTTTAAAAATGATAAATGCTTTCCAGACAAAGACCAGTACCCAGATTCCATCAGTCATAGACAGCAATGGGAGGTTCAAAGGTATCACTGGCCTTGTGCCTTTCTGATAAATATTCTGTACATTTTAGTGCAAAATTATTAATGAACTCCATCACATGCTTTCATAGTAAAGGATGAGACAGTGTAATCTATGAATCACATGGTTCATCCTTCATCCTTTCAACCACCAAAATTAGGTTTGGTCACAATTTAAGCACTGGCATTTGTTCATTAAAAAGGGTATTTTTCATATCATTTGCATTGATTTCAAATACAAGAAATACACCATATTATCTTTTTTTTAAAAGAGGTTTTAATATGAAACTGCATATTTAAGGGAGAGATGGTAAAATCCTATGTGACTCTATTATCTACCTTGCAAAATAAAGCCAAAAAAAATCTCACAGCATACCACAAAAAGACACTTTTTTAACAACAGATGTTACCTATGAATAATAAAAGCCTCACTGATACAGCAGCTTTCTTCAAGTAAAAAGCTCACTATGCAGGATCAAGTATAAATGAAGTTTTGCAAATAGAATATATTTATGGGGTAAGTGGAAGCTTATTGCCATCTGCTGGAAACATTTAATTTTCCTGATACTTTTTTGGTATATAAATAATAGTAAGACTGTTGAGAACGATATGTCTTTATCATAACAGATTGATATGGTAAGACCATGTATATGATATAAGAGCTTAAATGTGTGTTTCAAAATATAACTGGATTTCTTTTTGATACTGACCATAACTTTAGTGAAAAATGGGAAAGACTATTTCAAGATAAATCATGGCTTACTTGTAACCTTCTATGTCAGAATTAATTCTTGCAAATAAATTATTTTATCTTTTTTGTTGTTTATATTCCTATGACCATGTGGAAATCTAGCTTGCACACCAAAAAAATTTCTATGGCCTTTGCACTATATTGACCCAAGCAGCAAAGAGCTACTCATTTTTAAACATAGTTTACCTTGAAAACATATACTGAAATGAAGTATAGATATCTTAGTCAATTCTTGCTCTTGTTCTTTTACACTTGGTCAAGATTCCTAAGAATACACCCCTTCCCAAAATAACTGAGAGAGAAAAACCCAAATAAATTATAGAATTGATAAGGCATACATTATTATGTCTAATAAATTGTTGTTGTTGTTGTTGTTGTTGTTGTTGTTATTATTATTATTATTATTATTATTATTATTATTATACTTTGAGCACATTGTATGAAGACTAGCTCTTTACAAAAGCCTTTAATGCTGGTAAAACTCCAAGGAAAGAGAAGATGACCAGCAGTGAGGCAGATGAACTCAATTACACTGGTGATGGGTATAAGAAGACTTGAAGGATCAGGCTGGGAACAGATTGTCCTAGAGAAAATCTGTGTGTTTTCCAAGAATCAATATTGACTTGACAGCATATGATCAATTAATGTATCAATCAACAGTTCTGCAACTCTATTCCTACTTTCCCTTTGTTGCATTGTTTCTTCTACACTATTTCTCCAGTGTCTAATTTTATGCAAGAGGGGAAAAAAAGCTTTAATTTACACATCAACAAAATGCTCACTCAGATCAAAACTTCCTGTGGCTTAAGGTCTCTTTTCTTAATTACATCTGTTAGTCTCACTGACTTTTGTTGTTGATTTCCCAGGAGTCGCCAACAAAGGAATATATACACACACACAGACAAACACATACACAACCATGACCTTAATTAGAAAACCCAGGCAAACATCTCTTGTGACAAGTAGCACTATTCTCCTCAGCTTGTTTCAGTCAACCTGAAATTCTTAATCCACTCAAGATTGTGCTGTCTAAGAACAGTAGGTGAGCACTTAATTAAATTTCTTGTTTTTCAAGATCATCACTCTTTTTTTTAATTTCTGTGTGCTGCTAATAAATCTCATCTGGAAGATATACATACTTCAGAATCTAACTGCTCAGAAATTGGTGTGAAGTTGTGATCTGACTTCCTATGTATATTCCTCATTTTCTCTTTTTATAATTTATTTATTTATTTATTTATTTATTTATTTATTTATTATTGGGACTTGTATGCCGCCCCATCTCCGAAGACTCGGGGCGGCTCACAACTAAGAAACAATAGCAATAAATAATTAAAAAGAGATTAAACCCAGTTACAAGCCCAAACAAATTTAAAATACATTAAAAATATAAAACCACCCCCCTCAGGAAAGAAAAGGTCACAACCCGGATTGGTCAAACAACCAGGTCTTCAAATCATGGCGGAAGGTGCGGAGGTCAGGGGCCAGGCGGAGCCCCAGGGGGAGCTGGTTCCAGAGGTCAGGGGCCGCGACAGAGTAGGCTTGTCGTCAGGGGACCGCCAGCCGGCATTGGCCTGCCGACGGGACCCCAAGGAGTCCTTGCCTGTGTGCTCGCACAGGGCAGTTGGCATTCGATGTCGGCAGGAGTCGCTCCCTTAAATATTGAGGACCCATGTCGTGAAGGACTTTGTATGTTAAAACTAAAACCTTGAATCTCACCGGGCGCAACCGGCAACCAATGCAGGCAGTGCAGGAGGGGGTAACAAGGAGAATCGAAACTCCCATCACCACCCGCACCGCCGCATTCTGCACCAGCTGCAGTCTCCGGATGGTATGCAAGGGCAGTCCTAAGTAGAGAGCGTTGCAGTAGTCGAGTCTAGAGGTAACAAGGGCATGAGTGACTGTGCGCAGGGCATCTCGGTCCAGGAATGGGCGTAGTTGGCGAACAAGACGGAGTTGGGCAAAGGCCCCCCTGGCGACAGCTCCCACCTGCTCCTCCAACCGGAGCCGAACATCCAGGAGGACCCCAAATTCTGCGCCTATCCACAGGGGCAACACCGCTCCCTCTATGGCCAAAGATGGATATTCCTGACTGGGCCGAGATGCCAGTACGCACAGCCACTCAGTCTTGGCCGGGTTGAGTCGAAGCATGTTCCCGCTCATCCAGATCCGTACCGCATCTAAGCACTGGGTCATCAGGGAGAGGGCATCACTGATTTGGTTCGGGGTGGAGATGTTCAGCTGGGTGTCATCTGTGTACTGGTGGTAACTCACCCCGAAACCATGGATGATCTCACCCAGCGGCTTCATATAGATGTTAAATAGCAGGGGGGAGAGAACCGACCCCTGAGGGACCCCACATGAGAGCACCCTCGGGGTCGACCTCTGCCCCCCCGCCAATACCGATTGCAATCGCCCTGAGAGGTAGGAGGTGAACCACCAGAGCACGGTGCCCCCCACTCCCAGCCCCTCGAGGCATTGCAAAAGGATACCATGGTCGATGGTATCAAAAGCCACTGAGAGGTCTAATAGGACCAGGACAGAGGAAAAACCTCTGTCCCGGGCCCTCCAGAGATCATCCATCAGCGCGACCAATGCCGTCTCTATGCTGAAACCAGGTTGGAAACCTGATTGATACGGATCTAGGTAGTCCGCTTCATCCAGGAAAAGTGGAAACTGCTGAGCCACAAAGTGAAGGTTGGAGACTGGACGAAAGTTGTCTAACACGATCGGGTCCAGGGCAGGCTTCTTCAGGAGGGGTCTCACCACCGCCTCCTTCAAGGCGGTGGGAAAAACACCCTCCCTTAATGAAGCGTTGACGACTGCCCGGAGCCAACCTCAGGTGGCTTCCCTGGTGGCATAGGCCAGCCAGGAAGGACACGGGTCCAACAAACATGTGGTCGAACTCAGCCGCCACATAATCCTGTCCACTTCATCCTCGGAAACAGGATCGAACTCATCCCAGATCACATTGGCCAGACTACCTGTATCTCGTTCCTCAGACCACTGCAAATCAGAGGACAAAGGACAACCTGCTCCGAATCTGGGCGATCTTATTTATTTATTTATTAATTCGACTTATATGCCGCCCTCTCCAAAAGGACTCAAGCTTACAAAATAAAATCAATAAATAAGATAAAACCAAATTAAACAATCAAGCCGAATTAACACTAAAATTACAAAATTAAAACTCTAAAAAACCACCCCACCCCAGGGTCACAGCCCGGATTGGTTAAACAACCAGGTCTTCAGGTCGCGACGGAAAGTGCGGAGGTCAGGGGCCAGCGAAGCTCCAGGGAAGTTGATTCCAGAGGTCCGGGGCCGCAACAGAGTAGGCCGTTCGGGGACCGCCAGCCGGCACTGTCCGGCTGACGGGACCCCAAGGAGCCCCTGTCTGTGAGATCGTACAGGGCGGTTGGTGTTCGATGTCGGCAGCAGTCGCTCCCTTAAATAATAGGGACCCATGTCGTGAAGGACTTTGTATGTTAAAGTTAGAACCTTGAACCTCACCCGGCGCAACCGGCAACCAATGCAGGCCACGCAGGAGGGGGCAACATGGGAGAATCGGGGAACTCCCATCACCACCAGCGCCGCGCATTCTGCACCAGCTGCAATCTCCGGATGGTATGCAAGGGCAGTCCTAAGTAGAGAGCGTTGCAGTAGTCGAGTCGCAACAAGGGCATGAGTGACCACGCAGGGCATCGCGGTCCAGAATGGGCGAAGCTGGCGAACCAGCGGATCTGGGCAAAAGCCCCTGGCGACGGCTCCCACCTGCTCCTCCAACCGGAGCCGTGCATCCAGGAGGACCCCCAGATTCCTAGCCCTATCCACAGGGGCAGCACCACTCCCCTATGGTCAACGATGGACATTCCAAACTGGACCGCGATGCCGGTATGTACAGCCACTCAGTCTTGGCCGGTTGAGTCGAAGCATATTTCCCCATCCAGATCCGCACGCATCCAGACAGCGAGTCATCACGGAGAGGGCATCACTGATCTGGCCTGGGGTGGAGATATATAACTGTGTATCATCAGCATATTGATGATACCACCCAAAACCACGAATGATCTCACCCAGCGTTTCATGTAGATATTAAATAAAAGGGGAGAGAGGACCGACCCCTGAGGGACCCCACAAGTGAGTGCCCTCGGGACGATCTCTGTCCCCCTAAACACCGATTGCGCCGAGAGGTAGGAGGAGAGCCACCAAAACAGAGCCCCCCACCCCAACCCCTCAGGCGTCGCAAAAGGATACCATGGTCAATGGTATCGAAAAGCCGCTGAGAGGTCTAACAGGACCAGGACAGAGGAAAAACCCTGTCCCGCCCTCCAGAGATCATCCATCAGTGCGACCAATGCCGTCTCGTGCTGAAACCAGGCCGGAAGCCCGATTGGCACGGATCTAGGTAGTCCGCTTCATCCAGGAAAAGCGGAAATTGTCTGGCCACCACACTCTCAACAACCTTCGCCAAAAAGCGAAGGTTGGAGACTGGACGAAAGTTATCTAACACAGTCGGGTCCAGGGCAGGCTTCTTCAGGAGGGGCCTCACCACCGCCTCTTTCAGGGCGGAGGGAAAACACCCTCCTTAGCGAAGCATTGACCACTGCCCGGATCCAACCGCAGGTGACCTCCCTGGCGGCATAGGACAGCCAGGAAGGCACGGGTCCAACAAACATGTGGTCGAACTCAGGCGCCGCATAATCCCGTCCACTTCATCCTCGGAAACAGGATCGAACTCATCCCAGAACACACTTGCCAGACTACCTGTATCCCGCTCCTCAGACCACTGCAAATCAGTGGACAACCCGCTTCGAATTCGAGTGATCTTATCCGACAGATATTGACCAAAGTCCTCAGCCCTTCCCCACAACGGGTCCGCCCCCTCCCCTGTATGAAGGAGAGAGCGGGTAACCTGGAACAGGGTGGCTGGGCGGTTATCTGCAGACGCTATGAGGGTGGAGAGATAAGACCTTCTCGCCGCTCTCATAGCTACCAGGTAAGTCCTAATATGGGCTCTTAGCTGGGCTCAATCGGATTGGGAGCGGGTGGACCTCCACCTGCTCTCTAAACCCCTCCAACGACGCTTCATCTCCCAGAGCTCCTCAGTATACCAAGGAGCCATCCGGGATCCACGGCATGAGAGGGGACGCATGGGGACAACCCTGTCGAGGGCATCCGACGCAGCCTGTTGCCAAGCGGCCGCCAGATCCTCGACAGAGCTGTGGGCAAGGGAAGAGGGAAAGAACCCCAGTTCCGTCTGGAACCTCTCAGGGTCCATCAGGTGTCTGGGGCAGAACCATCTAAGTGGCTCCTCATCCAAGCAGTGGGGGGTGGCCTGTTGGAAGACCAGCCGTAGGAGATAGTGATCAGATCATGGAACGGGCAGTGTCATAAAAGTGGCTTGCCCTCTGTCACTACGCCACTGTTTGGAGACAAAAACTAGGTCGAGAGTGTTTCCCCCCTCATGAGTCGGGCCTTGAATCAATTGGTCAGGCCCATGGCTTCCATGGAAGCCATGAATTCCTGGGCCAAACCTGACGCTCCATTTAATTTAATGTCTCTCCACTTTCTGCTGGTGCAGGAAAAAGAAATTCTATGTTGCTCAGAATTTATAATCAGAATATCTACTTTTGATAAGTATGGTTCATGTATGCAGATTCTCATATAGTTTAGATTCCATCCACACTTGAAACAATTTATTGAAAAAGGATATTTTAAAAAAGCAGACTTTCATTTGAATCTTAAAACACTTTTGCATTTTCATACTGTGAGTTAAACCTTCAATTAATGAAGGATACTAAGAAAGCAGTTGTATCACTTTTCTGCTAGATATATTACTAGATTAAATATTTTTAAGCAATTGCCTGGAATGTAGTTGTATTTCATCTAAATCAAATCAACCAATAAAATAGTTTAACAGAAAATAGTAACTATTTGTTAGAAAGTAATGTTCAGAATATTGTTGTCAGACACATGGAAAACAAGGAACTGTCAGGAAAATGGATCGCCATAATGAAATGGGCCAGATCCTTCCAGTATGTCACTTCACTGAAAATAAGGAGAACAAATTGGATTCTGTCAAGCAATTGATGAATAGATATTGCCTTGAGTTCTATTACAGCAATGGTTTCAATTTTCTTCTTAATCTTCTATGTAAGGAAGGGATTCGCAAAAGACTCTTAGCCAGCTTAAACTGCAAAATGCAGATTTTATTTAAATTTATTCATTTAGATTTGTCCATTTTAACATTTTAAATATCCTTATGATATTAAGTATACACTAACTCTCCTCTTAAGAAGTCACACTGTAGGATTTGCCAAAATTTGCTTTGTTATTTAATTATTTATTATTCTTAATATCAGCCTCATATTTTAGGCTGCTTTAAATAGATGAGGTGAAGCTGGGTTTGGACTAAACCAATACATGCTTTAAGAAGAAAGTTGCTCTACTGCAGGGGTGTCAAACTCACAGCCTCACGGCAATGTCAGGTGACATATAGTGATTTTTTCCCTGCCTTTGCTAAACTGGGCATGGGAGTGGCCAGCACATGATGCATCTGGCCTGTGGGCTGTGAGTTTGACAACCTTGCTCTACAGACTGAATTACTTCTTCATGTAAACAGTCTTTTCTAAATACTAACAAAATTAGATATTAGGAAGACAACAGTTCAGAAATTAAAATGTTTAAAAGACACCCTGTCAATCAAGAAATAAATTGTAAGCAGCAGTGTATAAGAATAATGTATATTTATTATTCAATGAATTTTTATTTAGTTGCTATAAAGATTAGCAAGAATTAGGAATATGCATGGTTTTACAAAACCCAAAATTTTAAATAGGTATGTCACTCAATTGTGCATTCTTTTTATTCAAAGAATCCAGTAGTGTTTTATTGTACATAGTAATTGATATTCTGGAACTATAAGTCAAGCATGCCATTATCCTATTTTTCTATAAACCATGTATCACAGAAGCCCATATCACTGAAGCAAATTAACAATGACATCTGACAAATTTAACCTAAAAATGTAATTATAATGCATCAATACAAACTAATGAAAATAATAATCTGGAAAAGCAGGAATAAAAAACATTATTGGATTTCTAAAAAATTGGGGCAAGATTTATCTCTATAAAGATAAAAGGAAATTTATCTCTTTTTGGTCAACTAATTACATCATTTATACTTTGCATTTTATTTTAGGAAGTATTAGAACAAATTCAATTTGTCACTAATACTAATACTAAATGCAGAATGAAACTGACTTAGGCTAGAATATAAGATTTTAGACACAGACCTTTAATCACTATGTATTATAAATTTGCTGATATTCCAGTTCTTTCTATTTTAAAGATAATAAATTTTAGTCAAGTTTTTATGTTATATCATCTAACAACTGAACTGTTAATAGTTGGGCAACCACTAGTCTGTGCTGTTGTATAAGAAATATTGTATACAAAACAGGCAAATGTTTTATAAAAATGGCAGCATTCAGCACTGTAACTACTCTTTCTATTTTAGACAGCACACTGTTTCAACAAAATGATGGTTTTTTTGTAATAAACACAAACTACTGAGTCTTTTGGTCTTAGAAATTCTATATTATATAGAAACAATGAAGTCTCAGGGGCTTTCCTATTTTTCCTTGGAAATTTTTGTGAGAGAGTAAAAAAACATTTAAACAGCTTTCCAAAATTGCCATAACAAATAATTTGTAACATTGTATTTAAGCAGATTTTTTTTCAGACGGCGTCTTGCCATCTCTATATACTGTATATAGAATTAAACTAAAAGATTAAACAGTGTTCAAACTACGGTGTATTATTTTAGCTTCCAGTAAAGTTGTGTGCATAATTTTTATGAGTTAAGCTTTTCATATAGGATATAATTACTTCAACATTCAATATTACTGAATACTAGTTAGGGAGAAAAAGACTTACAGGAATATATTATCACATACAGTGCCAATATGAACACCAGAAAGGATTTGGGAGTTTATTTGGTACATTATTCCAACTGCTAAGCAAACAGACGAGTCTTATCATATTAATAATGTGTAAATATGATTATAATCTAACAGTGAACTCTACTGAACCTGATGGAATTTACTATGGGTAAACAGAAATGACAAGCATTGAATCTATATAGACAGTCCACTTTAACAGTTATGATTTCATATGTTGTTGCTGTTTTAATCATGCCACTCTTCTTCTTTCAGATAATTTATCTATACCCCACCTTTTATTCAGGTGCTCCTTCCTATTTTATTATGCATTGTATATTTATTTATTTATTTATTTATTAATTTGACTTGTATGCCGCCTCTCCCGAATGGACTCAAGGCTCACGATTAAAACCTACACAATAAATAATTACCTAAAACAGAAATTGAACCCAACAAGCCAAATTACTAAAACAAATTATAAAACAAACCCTCCCCCAAGAGGAGTCAGCACAGCGCAGCCTGCTCAAATAGCCAAGTTTTCAGGTCGTGGCGGAAGGGGCGAGGTCGGGGCCAGGCGGAGTCCCAGAGGTAGTTGATTCCATAGGGCAGGAGCCACCACAGAGTAGGCCCTCCCCCGCGTCACCGCCAAGCGATATTGAGTCGCAGACGGCACGCCGAGGAGTCCCTGCCTGTGTGCTCGTACAGGGCGGTTGGTATTCAATGCCGGCAGTAGACGTTTCCGTAGATAGCCCAGACCCATGTCTCGAAGGACTTTGAATGTCAATACCAAAACCCTGAATCTCATTCGGAGGGCAATATGCATACTATTCCCAAACAAAGTCTTCTTTCTGAATTCAAAAATATTGTTAATCAGTACATGTTTATGAACAGTAACATTGTTGAAAGGGTGTGTTTATCTGGCACCATGATCATCCCCAAATCCTAAATCTAAATACAGGCAGTTAGAATTCCAAGAATAGGGAGCCATTAGAAAGTTGCAAGGCAGAATTGCACATCATAAGCATAATTTATGAGCTGATCTAGGGGCTTTCTCAAGGCTATCAACAAAGAGCTTCTCTTGTGTAAACTTTGATAAACTATCTTCTATACAACAATAAATAATTCCATTTTACGACACATTAAAAAAATGAAAGAAGGTTTTAGCTTTTTTACGAAATCAAAAATAAAACAAAAGAGAAGTGATTAACCAGATTTTAACAAAGCAGAGAGGTCAAGGGTGGGATTGCCTATATCGATTGCGTAGAGCATGGGTGTCAAACTCAAGGCCCGAGGGCCACATCCAGCCCATGGGGTGCCCATGAGGTTGGCCTGGAAACATCCAAGGACCACCCTGCGGTGCCTCTGCTGGCCAAAACGGGGAGTTTCTGGCCGGCAGAGTGCTGCAGGAGGATGTGGAGGCCAAAAATAGGCCGCAGGAGGTGCAGGAGGCCTCCCATGCTCCATTTTGGCTGGCAAGGTGCTACAGGAGGTGTCTATCCCATCCACAGTCATCCCCCCCATGGCCAGCCCATAGAGGAGACTACAATGCTTATCTGGCCCTCGAGGAAATCTAGTTTGATACCCCTGGCATAGAGACTCTGTGAAGAATAAGTATATGATATGTGAAATGCAGATTATAGAGGTAGACTTCCAGGTTTTTGTTTCCTTCGGAGCATCCTTCACCTCAGCCATAATAATAATATAAACCCTAAAATAATTCTCCAATGCAGCATCATGATTTAAAAAGCAAAGCAAACCATTTGTTACCTTTAATAAGAAAGCCTCTTTACCTACAATACATTCATATGCACGTTGTATTCCCTTTCAAGATAACATCAAACAATGTTCAGAAATGAAATGAGGAATAAGCATAAGAAATTAAAGGTACGAGTTAAAACAAAATGATGTACCTCTGATTGCAGTTTATATCAATGTCACTGCTAGACTTCTGCATAGCCTCCTTGCAAGCTATCATTGTTGCCATCACTCCCATATAGTAATGTACACACTGTGTTTTGTTCTTAAATGTCTCATTTATTTATTTCTACCTTGCATCATCTTCATCCAATCACAACTCTCTTGGTCATCGCCTTCTCCATCTGCTCACATTTCCTTTACATTTATTGATTTACTTGATAATTTGAACATGGATTCTTTCCATATGGCCAAGCCATTTCAATATACTTGTTTGAATTTCTCACTCACTTATATTCAATCAACATTGGTTCATGTCACGTTCTTTATCTTATTCTTGTTTTGACCACAATATAATCATCTCATTGCGTTCAATTTGGATGCTTTTCCTTACATAACAAATTTTCACTGAAACAAAGCAAAGTAAGCAAAAGCATGCCTTTTACAGGTAGCCATTTTTGCTTTTTTGGATAAACACTGATTCTTCACAACAGACTCCATAATTTGCACTTCTTTTTCCATTAACATTTACACATATTAAAAATACCTCCATTCGTTTTCCCATCTTTAGTAAACATTCTAGCAAGATATGCAACATACACATTTTTAAAGTTTTTTTTTACCATTTATGTAGAATTTGCAATCATTCACTGCATTTTTCTGCTTAAACAAAACTACTTTGGCTTTTGATTCAGTAATTTTCATAGTTCTCGTTGCACCATGTAATCTACACTGTTGCAAATAATTTGGATTTTTAGCCAATAACAGATATTGATTCTCATCTGCAACCAACACATCTTTAACTATATATATTTCTGAAAAATATTAAAAATCAAAGGAGATGTCCTATATTAATTTTTCTCTTGTTTATGCACTTATTCTTGCTATCTTTCCTTTTGTATAAGGTAACAGAGGCAATATTCTTGTAATCATCAGGCACATCTGTAAATTGACATAAATGTTAAACAAGTGATACACTCCCTCTGTAAGAAAAGAAAATTTTAATATTTCTACAGATGCACCTTCTACATTTATTACATAGTGTTAATCATGTGACAGCAAGATGTTGGATATGAGATGTAGGATATGTACCATATCATCTTTTCATTGAAATTTTTGTGGGATAATTGGCCAAAATAGTTGATCGTTCTCATTGCTCTAACATGCCTAAAATATTTCCCTTTTCCTAATGGTATTGATAATTTTCATATCTTTAGAAAAACAGCTTTAGAATAGATAGATTATATTTAGATAGATGATAGATAGATGATACATAGATAGATATAGAGATAGAAAGATAGAGATAGATCTATCTGTCTATATATGCATATGTAATATCTATCTATATGTATGTATGTACATGTATATTTAATGTGTGTGTGTGTGTGTGTGTGTGTGTGTGTATGTACGTATGTATATATGCAGGTCTTGGCATGTTCGGGTCTTTTCCCGTGTAAGATTGGTCTTGGCCGTTTCAACAAGGTCCCACTTCTTCAGGCTGGTGCTTCATGCTTGTGCGAGCAAAGTGTGATCGGAATTGCCGTCTCTCTATAAATACTGGTGGGGAGGTGTGGTGTGCTGGCTCTGTTGTAAGCGGGTTGGTTGGCTGTGTTGTTACTTCTTGATTGGTTGATGGAGTTGATGTTTGCAGATTGGTTGGCTTTTTTGTAAGACCCTGTGTGGCTGAGGTACTGGCTGTGTGTCTATCAGGCTGATGTTCCATAATTCCATTTTTACATTATCCATTTATTACTTTTTAAAATAGTTTTATGATGTTTTAGCATTTTAAGCTGTCATTACAATTTATTTCATCTACATATCACGATCATTCCCATGCAAATTTATAAAATACTTTTTCCAGCATTCCTTTACTTCAGTTAAGCCAAAAACATGCAATCATTTTTATTTTCAACTCCATTCACTTTGACATTCATTCTGTTTAATCCTATTCATCCACTGTGAAACAATATTTTATTTCTATCAAGATCTCTGCATTTTCTCCAAGTGTTGTTCTTATTTTTTTTAAAAAGATATTTATTGAACAAAAAAGAAAAGAACTAAATCAGAATATACAAGACAATAGTGGAAAACAAATGAAGAAAAAAGCATGGTTGATTAAAAAAAATTAAAAGTACTTCTTAATTTCCATACATCATAGAAATTGACAAGATTATGTCTGTTGCTATTAACATAATGAATATAATCTGCCCAGATTTGTTAAACTATAGTACTGCCTCTGGGGATTCATTATTCTAAGTTAATCAGTATTTTTTTCTAATATGGTGATGAATAAGCTTTATTAATCCATAAATCAAATGATTTTTTTTTTAAAAAATCCAACATTGAGCTGAGTAATAATTAGCTTTGCTGCCAAAGGCGAATTGTCTCTGCCTTTTAAGATCCTAACCATTCCATGCTCTCTTCGATTACATTCTTTGGAACTCTCTTTTTTGTCTACACATATTATAGACAGCAACTTTGTCTCATCATTTTTACAACAACTAATTATTATTTTGCTATTGTTTGGGCGATTATTATCTCATCGCAGAATCTCTCACTTCATCATTCCCCAAATATACTTTGTCATATTTACTACTTGCATTAACTCCACACAATGTTACCTCACAGGGCTACTTTCAACCTCTATTTTCCACTTATTCTGTTCAGAGATTAATCTGTCATATAATACTTAACAGAGTAACAGAATTGGAAGGGACCTTGGAGGTCTTCTAGTCTAACCCCCTGCTCCAGCAGGAGACCCTATACCATTCCAGACAAGTAGCTGTCCAGCTGTCTTCTTAAATGCCTCCAGTGATGGAGCACCCATAATTTCTGAAGGCAAGTGGTTCCATTGATTAATTATGGTCACTGTTAGAAAATTTTTCTTTAGTTCTAGGTTGCTTAATTCTTTGATTAATTTCCATCCATTCATGTCTTGCCTTCTAGTGCATTGGAAAATAGATTCACACCCTCTTCTTTGCGGCCACCCCTCAAATATTGGAACACTGCTAAAATGTCATCCCTAGTCCCTCTTTTCACTAGATATACCCAATTCCTACAATCGTTCTTCATATGTTTTAGCCTCCAGGTCCCTAATCATCTTTGTTGCTCTTTTCTGAACCCTTTTCAGAGTCTCAATATCGTTTTTATAATATGGTGACCAAACTGGATGCAGTATTGTGTGGCATTACTAGCTTTATATAGTGATCTTGATACTATGCCTCTATTAATACAACCTAGGATTGCATTGCTTTTTTTGGCTACTGCCACACACTGTTGCCTCATATTTAAGTGATTGTTCACTAGGACTCCAAGATTCCTCTCACAGTTATTGCTATTGAGCCATGTTTCACCTAATCTGTACCTGTACATTGATTTTCTTATATTAGTGTAAAACCTTATTTTTCTCACCCTTGAATTTCATTTTGTTAGATAGGCCCAGTGTTCAAGTCTGTTGAGATTCATCTCTGTCTTAATAGATTTAACAGATTAACAGAGTTGGAAGGGATCTTGTAGGTCATCTAGTCCAACCCCCTGCCCAAGCAGGAGACTCTACACCATTTCTGACAAATGGCAGTGCAATCTCTTCTTGAAAGTCTCAAGTGATGGCGCTCCCACCACTTCCGAGGGCAAGCTGTTCCATTGGTTGATTGTTCTCACTGTCAGAAAATTTCTCCTTATTTCCAGGTTAAATCTCTCCTTGTTCAGTTTCCATCCATTATTCCTTGTCTGGCCTACAGGCACTTTAGAAAATAGCTTGACCCCCCTCCTCTCTGTGGCAGCCCCTCAAATATCGGAACACTGCTATCATATCTCCCATGGTCCTTCTCTTCACTAGACTAGCCATGCCCAGTCCCTGTAACCGTTCTTCATATGTTTTAGTCTCCAGTCCCCTAATCATCCTGGTTTTTCTTCTCTGCATTTTTTCTAGAGTCTCAACATCTTTTTTATAGTGTGGTGATCAAAACTGGATACAGTACTCTAGGTATGGTCTTACTAAGGCTTTATAGCCTGGTATTAGTACCTTATTTGATCTTGATTGAATCCCTCTGTTAATACAATTTAGGATTGCATTAGCTGTTTTGGCTGCTGCTGCACACTGCTGGCTTATATTTAGCTGGCTGTCCACTAAGACTCCAAGATCCCTCTCAGTTACTGCTATTGAGCCTGGTTTCACCCAGTCTATATGTGTACTTTTGATTTTTCTAAGTGTAGGACTTTATTTTTCTCTACATTGAATTTAATTTTGTTAGTTTGGGCCCAGTGTTCAAGTCTGTCATAGGATGCCACTATTACCTGTCTACATATTCCTACATTTTTTGGCAACAATCTAGATGAATTTAACCTCCCATAATTAATGTTGCATGTTCCTTTGCCTTCATACATTCATCAACTTTACTCCAGATGAGAAGACATTCATTCAGATCTGATAGAATCTTCCAGATTATTATTATTATAAATTAATTTAGACTGCCAGAAACTCTGAGCAGTTACTCCTCTTACATTCCATGTAACAATCTTTCACATGCCATAGTTATCAGCACATTGGTCTATAAATATTGATCATCAGAGCTTTAGTTAATCACTAAATTAGAATATCACCCTTAATCACATTCCTGCCACATGTAGCTTTCACTGGTTGCAGTACAAACCAACATACTATTTCTAGTACCCCAGCACTTGTTTTTGTACATATTGACTTATTTAAGGACTCTATTTGTATCAGTCTGTGACAGGCAACATTATGAATTTGTTTTTAAATTTTTAAAAGACAATCTTTAAATTTTGGGCCTGGAGCCTTTCTGAGGGAGAATATTAAACATGTTTATATGCCATCCTTGCAGGTTAACCTGTGAAAGATTTTGGTACCTTCACAAAATAAAGTGGTTAAAAAAGCAGAGGGGGTTGAGGATTCCTAGAGCAGGTGTGGATCAAGAGATGCATTAGTTTGTCAAGCCAGGCACAAGCAGAGAATGAGTCAAATGTTTAATGGATAAAGCTCTTTTGTTCTTTGCCGGAGGCATTCACTTGAGAATCTAAGAAGCAGACTAAAATGACAGAGGAAAGAAGAGGAATGCTTATGAGAAAGCATTGGGTCATTGGATTGCAGCTCATGGAGAAATAGAAAGGCAGTCTGTGAGGAAGACTAATTTTGTGCAATGCTAAAAGGCATCAAGTCGTGGGTCCAAAGGCTAAAATTGAGGAAAAGTGTGAAAGCAAAATGGTGAGAAACGCAGTGCAACATGGAATATTAATAGGATTGCTGAAAATACAAGCGTTCAAACCAGTGACGAAGAACATGAATCAACGGATGCAATTTCTGCAGAAAAAGGCTCCCCAAACGATTCCGTATTTTTGAAAAATTTGGAAACAATGGGGGATAACTACAGTGGGAAGATGTTCACAATAAGAAGATGCTCACAATGGGGATATACATGATTATATGAATGGCTAGAGGAATTTTAGTGGCAGCACTACAGTTCTCCTTTTTTCTGATTCTAACAATAGCTCTCTCAGACCCATACTTTTAAATCAAAATTGGCATAGAGTAATTTTTATGATCTTATCATGCTAGACAAAAGCATTATTTCCTCACACAAGCCACAGAGATATTCAGAATTTGCACAGGGTTAGCATCTAATAAATCACTGGACTAAATCACAGGATTGTGATTGTGGAGGCATAAATCGTGCTGTATCGTGCTCTGACAAAGTGGTTGTAACTATAATTTCTGTTCCAACTGAACATAAAGAAGAGGGGCATGAAGCAAATATTAGAACCTTATTACATGCACACTTTTATCCAGGGATGGGATCCAACTGGTATAACTACCGGTTCTGTTGCTCTGTGTTGAGTGTGCATGCGTGTGCATGCGCACATGAGTTGCGCGAGTGCAATTTACGACTTGCTGAGCTGCCCGGACAGCTGAGCAGCGCTGCGTGCAAGTGCGCAGCGGTTGGAAAAGTCCTTTTTTCCTGCTTTTTCAACTGCAGCTGTGGCGCGCAAAGCAGCAGCAGTTGAAAATGCAGGAAATAAAGGTCAGGCAAGAGCCCGGGAGGGCGGGAGGGCCAAAACAACAGCAGCCATAGAACTGGTTCTATGTATGCTCTCTGTTTGCTGCTTTTCATAGCAACCGGTTCTACAGAACTGGACAGAACCAGTAGAATCCCACCCCTTGATTTACCTCAGTTCTGGAGTACCTGTCTCCATGATGTCACCTCAGTCATAGGCTGTGCCAACATTTTTTTGTGCTGGCTTATCTGAAATTGGAAAAAAGCTGGATTTTTTTTTTTTGGTAATTTATCAGGGATGTTGAAAGTAAGCCTCCAACTGACCTTGGGGTCATGTTGAAATGCATTGAAGATGTGAAACGTCATCTGCTGAGAAAAGCCATGCTAAATCCAAGTGAATAACATTTTTTTGTAGGTATGTATGGTCAGATTCCTGTTCTCTTCTCCTCACTACTGATCATGTGTGGTAGCCACTGAGTTTCCCTGGATGACACTAGAAGCTGGCAGCACACTGCAGCCTGGTGGAGGGGGCCTCTTTTGCTATCCCATGAGCTCATCTTCTATTCATTCTCTTATCTGTTGGGATGGGGATGGGACGTCTCTTATTTTCCAGGTGTACAGGTGATATCATTTACTAACATCACCACTAACTTCAAGGATTGGTTGAGGGGTTATGCCAATGTGATTGAAGGGTTTCACCCATGTGGATCTATTCTCCAATCCCAATGCTGTATCTATGCTGTATCTATGCTGTTCTTTTCTGCTTGTGAAAATGGTATAAAAGTAATAAACGCCACATATGTGATCAGACATCTTTGGACACTCAAATGACTGGTTATTGAATCCCCACAATCATGTCTTTTTTTTTAGAGAGCCAAAAACTCAAGAGAGGAAGGATGATCTTTCTTAAAGACTAATGATGTTTATTCAGTTGTATTTGTTTCATATAATAATCATGTTGAGAGAAGACCCACCCCCGCCTAGAATAAAGAAATGTTTTAGGAAATATTATAAAGGCAGAATATTATTTTTTCCTGGATGATAAAAGAAGAAACATGTTTTAAAGACAGAAAGCACCTCCCTGCCCCCAGCAGATTTTTGGTGCCCATTAAGAAAGACTGGGCCAGCCTATCTACAAGACAAAAGACTTCCAGCTCCAGGGTGATGGGTTAGGACCCTCCAGGACATAATAGGATTAACCTATCTAGCAGCAGAGCTCATCACATGGAACAATCAGATGGGCACATTGCATCACCCAGCAAACTTCAACCAAATGTGCGGGGGATTCAGACAATCTACAAAGTTAAGCTATGACCCCTACAACAGCCAGTAGAATACAGGAACAGGAAGTTCAAGTGCAAAGCCCAAGAGAAAGTATAAATATTTCTATTCCTGTGCATGATTATATGAACAAAAAACCCTAGCAGACAGAAGCAACATCCATTTCTACAGATGGATTGTACCACTTGGAGTGCAAACATATCTGACTATTACTACATATCTCAAGTGATCCTTATCCCGCCAACTCATGTTAAGTGCAAAAATTCCTGAAAAATGTATGTTGCTACTGCAACAGACGATGGTAAATGAAAGAAAAAATGAAAACATTGTCATAGAAAAAACTGATGTGAATCATTTTTCCCTTGTGTGGCAAGTATAGAAACATATATATACATATATATACATATTTGTTTTCATAGATTTTCACTGGTAAAGGTATGTAGGTCTTGGTGTATTCGGGTCTTGTCCTGTGTAAGATTGAGAGTACCTTGGCGACGTTTCGATGAGATCCCACTCGCCATCTTCAGGGTGGTATCTTCGGCTTTGTGCTTGGGCACAAAGCACAAAGCCGAAGACACCAGCCTGAAGATGGCGAGTGGGATCTCGTCGAAACGTTGCCAAGGTACTCCCAATCTTACACGGGACAAGACCCAAATACACCAAGACCTCCATATATATATACATATATATATATATTTGTTTTCGTAGATTTTCACGGGTAAAGGTATGTAGGTCTTGGTGTATTCGGGTCTTGTCCCATAAGATTGAGAATACCTTGGCACGTTTCGGAAATCTCATCCGTCATCTTCAGGCTGGTGTCTTCTCCCAGGAGAACGAAGCTGAAGACACCAGCCTGAAGATGACGGATGAGATTTCGTCGAAACGTTGCCAAGGTATTCTCAATCTTACACGGGACAAGACCCGAATACACCAAGACCTACATATATATATATGAAGAACACAAGAATGCAATAAAAAAGCTGGAACACACTTACTCACTAGTCCAACATATGAAAGCCACAGGCCATAGCATCAACTTCAATGGCACCAAAACCATAGCTCCTATAGAAAACCCCAGCCACAGAATCATCAGAGAAGCAATAGAAATTGATAAAAGACCTAATAGTATGAATAAAAGAGATGACTCCACCAGACTATCAATCATCTGGAAGCCTGCACTGACAAACAAAAGGATCTCTATACCACAGTACAAACTAACACATGGACACAAACAACCCCCCCCCAATACCTCCAACCCAAACACATCCCCAATACACAAAACACAGTGTTGCCAGCCAATCAAGAACACAGCAACTTGAGCACCAATGAACACAGACCTAGACTCCCAGCCAATAGGGATGAAAAGAGGACCATTCAAATAAAACACAGGGCCAGAACCAAATTCAAACTGTCAAAGGCTGCCAAGCCTGAAACACACAATTAATAAAGAACCCAATATACAAGCCTGAAGATGGCAGATGGGATTCTGCCGAAACATCACTATAAAAGCACAACTATTACGTGGGAAAATACCCGAAGAAACCTAAATACCATACATATAAATACCCGCGAAAACGTAACACACACTCACACACATACACACACACACATATATATATATAATTAAATGCTTTTCCGCAATTCAGTAATGAAGATGCATTCAAATTCTTATGTCCTTCATCTTCACAACCAAATGCCCTTTCTTGTAGATGCTGATGTCTGTAGGTAAAACCCACCCCAAACCATGTTTTTAATCAATGCTATTAAAAATGTTAAACCTTAAATGCTAAATAAATAATACTAAATTGCTGAATGTGATTAAGGCTCTTTGGTTGCTATGTGCCATAGCAGTTCATGTTCAGTCTTGTATATTGCTGGAAGAAAAGTTTTTATGATGCTTATCTGAAAACAATATTTGAATTCTAATATTTTAGAAATGGGATACAAGCAATGTTGTTTATGTACCTGTAGAAGTGAGTGGATGAGTAGGATTAAAAGGACTGCAGCTCTGTACTTTCACTACTTATTTCTGACAATTGGTATTTGTTCAATAAACATCCTACTGCATCATTAGACATCTAGTCTAGCCCAATTATTCCTCCCCCAATTTCTATGGCAGCTGGAAAGAGTCAAGCAGAAGACAGAATCTTGGAGGCTGACAATATCCTTATTTTGGATTTTTTTTTTATTCTGCTTATCCTGTTTTTATCTTTTGTTTCTATAATCACTTTTCTTTTTAAAAAGAGTTGCATATGAATATATTTGTTACAAAATAAGTTGCAACTCAACAAACACAGTGAGACTAAATGGAAATGTTAAAAACATTTGAGTTCATTTTGTGAAAAAAAATTTAATGTAAGAATACATGGAATTTCCAGATTTATATCAAGAAGCTACCTCTTACTGAATCCTCTTAATCTCTAAAAGATTTTAGTTTATATTTATTTTACTTAAGAATCTGAGATGCTTTAAAAATATTAAATGTCAAAATACTGTATTCATAGCTTTGCATGGAACTATATAACTGTGTTTTATATGCCCTAATACTATATTTGAGAAAAGGTAAATCAGAAATTATTTGTAACTAGTACACTAATGGAAATATTAATGTTCCAGTAATATACCCTAAAAGTCTATATCCACATACTATCTGTCTTCTCAGTTGAATTTAATATACTTCATGATTCCTGTACCTTTCAGAACTGCACCTGTCACACAAAACTTTGCCTCAAGCACTTTAATAAACTCAAATTATGAGCATCCAATCTGGAACATTTGTAGGTAATAAGCAGATCAAATATTCATGAAAATGGGTAATTCAATTTTTAGATACCCATGGACAGTTTGTTCTCATGGATGTTTTACTACTTACATTTTGCTAGATGTGTTTCAAGCAAGAAAAGTACATCATCCAAGTATTTTAAGGATATCTTTTGGCAGAAGCAAACATAAAAAAGTCCTTGTTTCTCCTTTCTTCTTTCTATTTATAATACATGCTCTACTATGAGGAAAACTAAAACAGCAGATTCCAAGAATTCTACAAGTTTAGACACACACACACACACACACACACACGTGTGTGTGTGTGTGTATCTGTATAAACCTGTATATGTATTTCTATGGTATATGTATAAGTGCGTATACTTTGCATGCATGTGTGTATGTCTCTTTTTCTCTGGAGGGAGAGAGGGAGAGGGAGAGGGAGGGAGGGAGGGAGGGAGGGAGAGAGAGAGAGAGAGAAAGCCTAAAAACCAGGACACTTTGACTTCTAATCCTGCCTTTGGTATGAAAGTTGGCTGGCTGACTTTGGGCTAGTCACTCTCTCAGCCGACACCTTCGGATTCAGGCAGTCAATTCATGTCAACCAATTCCTGTCACAACTAATGGATCAACCTAGGGTGCTCTGAAAACAAAGAACCTGGCCTTTGTGGGAGAAATGCTAATAATAATAATGCTAATAATGCCTATTATTATTATTATTATTATTATTATTATTATTATTATTATTATTATTATTCCCCAAATTCAAAACACATAATGGACTTTTGACTCTAATAAACACATTACTCATCTTTCTTGTAATGTTGCAAAAATGCCAGTAAGTATAATAATTAAAAAAATCTCCAAACTCAAAAGACATGATGGGGCTTTTGACTCTAGTAAACACACAATTTTCTTGTGAGGTTGCTTACTTGAAATGAAAGTGCACCCATCTCTTAATTGCTGATTTGGATGGATAAATTGTTTGGGATGGAATGTACAATCTTAATTCAACTGTCAAAACACCAGGTTTTTTTGTGAAGAAAGTTATATCTAGATGTTTTTCTTTCATTTTCAAATGAAGATTCTTCATGAGAAAGGAACACAATTTATAACATTATTCAATGTCATGGCTGACCAAAGGAACAGATGAGCTAAGGTGTTATTGCTGGCTTCCAGTTATCTTGCTTTGTCAAAGTTTGATCAATAATACTAGTAGCTTATATTTTAAACAAGCAATTCTTAAAACCATTGTATGAAGTTAGAGGAGATATATTGATAGTCACACATAAAACTGCTGGAGGTAAAGTTTAAGCAATATTTTTTGCTCACGTTATGCTGATGTTCATTAGTGATCAAAAGAAGTAGCTGAATCCAGGATCATGCAACTGCAGCAGAATCCAGACAAAAACACATTTAAGAGGTTGTTGACAAGTAGTATGTGAGCACTCATGCACAATTCAAATCATTTTCTTTCAGTTTGAATCCACAGACCTATAATCTGCATATGACAGTATTTTGCAGCTCAGTGTTGCCTGCCATCCTGTCATGTCATTTTCTTAGACAAGCAAGACGTTCTTGTGCAATCATAACTCGTCGGCAAAGAGGTAAGAATCTCCATGCTGTATTTTCTCACAGTAGATTTCCAAAAGGGGGAAGAGAAGTTAAGGTGGGCTAAAATGGCAGAAGAGAGGAGATGATGAGAGAAAGAGACATGATAACAGACAAATCAAGTCCCTAAGGTGTTTTTCCAAAAGGCAGCTGGGCTTTTCTTGTTTTTTTCCCTTGAAATGTTTAAATTTTCATCCAAGAAGCTTCTTCAATTCTTGGATGAGAAGTGAAACATTTTCAAGGAAAAAAATAACAACCCAAATCCAGTTGCCTTTTGGAAAAGTACCTTTGGACAACCATGACCTGGATAATTGAGAATCTCCACAGACACTTGACAAACCAAGCTGAATCAGAAACCTTTCAAGATGCTGAAACTGTTGCCTGTTCCAGAGCCAGAGTTAGGACTTCTGAAATGTTCAGAAGGCTACTGAAAGATAATCTCATTGCACTACCGTACCTAGAAGGAAATTGATCATCCAACATAAACTCATGTTCTGAAAGAAGTGTGAAGTCTACCAGCCTGAGGAATTGACAGATAAGCCTAACTGATGCTTTTGTTTACCTCTAAGAAAAGGGAGAGGGAAAGTAGAAATAGCACTTACAAGTAAGAAAATTTTGTTTTTGTTTTTTGCATTACAAGCAAAATATATGGTGTAGTTTAGTTAGATAACTAAACCAGCAGGTCATAATTTGTAGCCACATTCCATTGCTATAAAACGTGGGAGGGGAGAAGATACTCTGCTCATTTATCTGAACTGATTAAAAATTCCTCATTATTCTTTTATGCTTGGAAATGAAACTAAGAGTCAATCTATTGTATGAATAAAAAAACAGAAGGTTTTGCATGTGCTGAAGCTTTTGTATCTGATTGTGGAGTCAAAGAAATTGCCTCAGTACAATAAACATTCCTTTCTACACTCATGCATTTTCCACTCAGCTGCTGAAGACCCAAATTTGGTGTACATATCTGCCACACATAAAGCCTCACATTTTGTTCAATGTCTCTACTTGTAACCTTTGAAGTAGAATTTGCCCAATCACTTCTACAGGCACACTTAGTCTAATCCTTCTTGTTTGATCATTTTAGTCTTGTTATATTTCCCTTTGTGTAAGGAACAACAATTGAATATTCTAGATGTCAGGGAAAGACATCATTTTTATTTAAGTCACACAGTCATATTGTAACTGAACCACATTTTCTTCAAATTATATCATCTATGTATGCAGTCTTTCCCCTTTTCAACCTAATTACATTATTTATTACTTTTTTGCATAATTTATTTTGATGCCAACAATTAAAATTAATCATATCCTTCCAAGCCATAGATTTATTGCAATAATGTATTATATAAAGCAGTAAAATCATTAATAAAATGTAATTTGTATACAATTATATTGATGGCCATTAAAACATTTATTCCAAGAGTAAAATAATTTTCATTTGGTGCTGCTCTAAGGGATATATTTATGATGCTCAGCTATAGCTTGAGCAAAACCTGCCCATTTCCATAAGGTAGCCATACTTACAGGATTCATGTCAACTTCTTTTTTTCTAGTATATTATTCTCTTTCCCATAGAAATCTCCTTCCAGAATCCCTTCAATTCAATTTCAATTCAATTCAATTTTACCATATCTATTGTCTCACATCAAGATAGATGGGAAACAAATTTAACAAATAATAAAATAAATAAAATAAAGTATCTAAATAAAATTTCAATTTCAAATTATTTTCTAAAGACTCCTAGTGTAGATTTTTAGGTTTCGTTACAACAATATCTGTCTGTCTATCTCTATGTCTATTATCTATCTTTGAAAGTTAACCATTCCTTATTGTCTTTGATTAATTTTTCCTCCAAACACATTACAGACTATTTTTATTTAATTATCCTCACTTTTACAGTGATGATTCTATTCTCCAGAGTCAGTGTGATACAGAAAGTTAAGGTATTGTACTGACATCAGATTCTTGTTCACTTTCAGTCATACAAACTCACTGGATGACCTGGGCAATCTTCTTTCTTTGCTCAGTCTACTTTTCAAAGTTGTGACTGGGAGCCAGAAGAAGAACAAGGAAGACTGCCTTAACCTCCTATATAAAAGGCAGGATAAATTAAATCAATCAATCTGTTTTTCCCCATAGCCTCTTTTGCTTCATTATTCCACCAAACATCTCTTTTCATGCTTTAATTCTGCATGCTCCTATAGCACTTTGTAACATAATTATTTTCACTGAATTCCAAGCAGCTTCTGCTGGAGCATTAATCAGTCTTCAAATTCTTTTTCATTTGTAATGTTCAGTTCTTAGCTTTTCACTTTGCAACATCTATTGCTGACACTATCAAATAATGTTTTGCCCCATGTTCACATATCACAACATAAATTTTATCACTATTTCAGAATAAACAACAATTCTTCTGATTCTTGTCTTTTTCATGTATGTAGGAATAATTAAACAGATTATGGGAGAAGAGCAGGCAGAACCTGGGGGCAGAGTTAAGCAAGTAATCAGCCTAGAGTTGTTACATTTCCATAAAACCATCTGAGTCCAACCCTTCTTGAATTCCATTAACTCTTTTCTAGCGCCAACTTAGTGCTGACCATTAATTGACTAGATTCTTGTGAATAGACATGAACAATAAAGCAATTAATTGGAATTTAATGTGTGGTACCCATTCTTTGTGCCTGTCAGATTCAAAACAATAACAAAGCAATTATTCTCTCTATAAATATCTGAATAGCCTGATGACTATTTCTGTAATTTATCTTCTTTTTTTCCATCCATCGTTATCATTAGAAATATGCTTTACACAAACTGTTACCAACTACAATAATCTATATCATAAAAATAATAACTTTCTGATATGTATTTTCATGCTTTCCTTTCTAATTAAATGAAGACAATTCATATCTCTGCAAATGAATTGAAAGATCTGAAATATGATTATTCCTTTTTTTTCTACAACATTTGCATCTTTCAATTTCAAGAGGAAGGGCCAATAGGCAAAGAATGATTCCTCATTCCCCAATAACTACTTGTCTAATTATCAAACAATGATATCATATATTATCATTGTCATATTATAAATAATTGTTAAATATGAAGAAAAAAGCATTTACTGCTTTATACTTAATTGCATGTCAACTAATGTGAAACCACGCTTATTTGATTGGCATTTAGTAAGCAGTAATAAATTAAGAAAAATGTATTTATATGCAGTAATAAATGCATATAACATGGCTTTTTTCTTTTTTCACCCAAGTCTGAGGTTGCTAAATATTGCTCATTTATATATGCAAAAATCTCAACGTATGCTGCCTGCATCATTTTAATGAAGGTTCGAAAATTTCCTTTTAACACTCCAGCTGTTAAGCTCCTTACAATTCAGAAATTATGCTTTGTCTAGAAGGAACATGGCCTTTATGTTCACTTGATGATTATTCTGACCCACAAATGAAAGGAATAGCACATATCCTTTCCTAAGATGCTTAATGTACATGCTGCTGTTTATCATATTCTGAAAACCTTTGTTTTAAGACAAAGCAACTGGAAATGTCCCCAAATTCAGCAACTGAACACTTGCTTGCCAGGAACAATAAAGCCAGTTAGTTGCAACAAGCAATAACTGTTTGCAACTAACTATTTTGGATGATACAGTCTGTATACAACAAGAGTATTAACCTGTTATAATCTGGTATGATTGCAAAAACATACCATCGTGCCATCATGATGGCATTTTCAAGAGACAGGGCAAAAAAGGAAGAGAGAATCATAATTGAAATGTTTTGTTAATTATTCTTTTTAATTCTGATTGTTCTTCTAACAAGCAGACTTCAATCTTTCTTCCATGGCATTTAACATTTTAATCTTTGCATCAATGATGCTGCTACAGTCCTTCTGTCTCTACATCAGGGGACACTGTGTCAGCTCTCTCAGTCAAAAGCACTACAGTTCTTTGCTCTGTGACAAATCATTTATCTTTTTTCTCTTATGTCAGCTCTAATATTCTTCCACATTCCATCACTCCACATTATACGTCATGCTCCCCTACCATCCAAGAAGGTGATAGTAAAAGATAAATTAATCTCTTCAGAGTTCCCAGTGGAATTCCTACTATAATTAAAACCTGATTTTTAATAATTAATGATACTAATAATAATTACTTAAATAGTAATTATGTTGCAGACTGATAATAGTATGACGTTGATGTCCAGAAGGTTGATTGTATGATGTTAGCCCCACTACTTTTATCAAGTTGCTGCTTGAATATTTACGATTTTTAAGTAAGGGGAAGTTCGTATGATGTCAGGTAGATTTATAAATTACATTATCCTATGATTAAACCAAAGCTTATATACCACTTTGAAAATTTAAGAATAAAAACCAATAATTATTACATTCAATAATTATGTTAACCAATTATCTATTTTAATAATCTATTGAATTATCTATTTCCAAGATAACATTTTGAGCTTACTGATATTGAGACTTGAAAATCCTTTCAATCAATTAAACAAGACCAGGCTAATAAAGATTCCAATGCAAGTCTGAAACATTTTCAAAAAAGTGTATCCATTTTTCAATATTATTTAATAGTTATTGTCCAATTGCTATGTAAAATGCTGCATATTGATGCAGTATAAATATTATTATAACTTTGTATGTAGTTTAACGTCAATATTTTCATCTCTCGTTGATTTATAAAAATAAATGACCACACAGAACTGTGTCTATTTCAACATTTTGGTTTGGTTGTTCTTTGACTGCTGAATATAAAATTAATGAATTCAGTGCAGTGTTTTTCAAACTTGGAAACATTGTGGTGTGAAGATTTAAAATCCCCAGATTCCCAAGGTTGCATGAAGTCTATACTTCTTAAAATTGTCAAATTTGAAAAACACAGTTTTAATATGACACCAGCAAGTTCAAAAATAACAGTTAACGTATAGCATCAGTTAAAATACAAGTGCTTTAATATTCACAAAATATTCCTTGATGCAGTTCTGAGTAAATTATCTATTCAGTTGAAATAATTTATGTTTCATATCAAATCTACTAGATTGTAAAAGTCACCATTAATTTACTATCATTCAGATGGGCCTAATCATTTATGGATACACATAGGATGAGCTTACTAGGTGCCTTCTACATGACATGAGATAATTAATTCCAAGTTAGTAGAGCCAAGTTGACTGGAAATTCTGAGAACACAGATCAGCCTACCTGATCTGAGGTCACCAGCTTGGAAAAATTCAATTTATATTTATTCAAAGAATGCATTAAGGAAATGCTGTAATCATGCCACACTGTTAGATTGCCTGACATTTGGTAAATATCCTGAAAGTCACCTGATATTCTATCTACCTTTGTATTTGTTACTGTTCTCCACCAAAGAAGGAAATGCCTTCTGTCATGCCCCTGTCAGAATCTGATTCAGAGGGGGAGGCCGAGCAGCTTACAGGGAGTGGGAGTGTGGCTCCATTGGCTGTGGAAGAAACTAGGGAAGGGCACAGTCCGGCCGGGCAGAGCAGGGGAGGGGTAGAGCAAGGCAGAGGGAATTCAGAGGAAGACCCAGGCCCACAACCTCTTCATCCTAGGGCACACAGGAAGGAACGGAGAAGGGAGCAACGTGAGTTGTATGCCTTATAGGGGAGGAAAGAGCCCTGATTTTCTTCATTAGCTGCAGCTGGGAACACAGTGTTTAAAAAGGGTAGCTGTGCACAGCAACTTGTTGGAAGTAAATTGTGAGTTATCTCTTATTGTCGAGGCTTATCTGGGTTCCTGGTTTCTGCCCAACTGTGTGTGTTTTGTTGGCCTTTCAAGTCTGCAATTCCTTATTCTGCCTTGTCAAGTTAATTGCTGCAGCATGGTTTGTGTGGATTTTTATTTACAGTTTATATGTACTTTGTTTTTGGACTGAATTCATCCACTTAAAGACTGTTCTTGGGAGAATTTTTTCTCCAGCCGAAGGTAACCTGGACATTGGGGGCAAAGTTGGAGGTATTAAAAGGATTCTTATGACTTATGTGACTGTGTTGCCTTTGTGCCACACCCTGGGGCATCACATCTTCTGACAAATGAAGTCATAAAGGTTATTTAAAGGTGTTTAAATGGTTCAGTCATGTTCATATAGTTTTCTTGACAATAGCAATAGCTATTATATACTGCTTCACAGTGCTTTACATCCCTCTCTAAGCAGTTTACAGAGTCAGCATATTGCCCCCAACAATCTGTGTCCTCATTTTACCCACCTTGGAAGGATGGAAGGCTGAGTCAACCTTGAGCCTGGTGGGATTCGATCTGCCAAATTGCAGGCAGCCGGCAGGCAGCAGAAGTAGTCTGCAGTACTGCATTCTAACCACTGCACCACTGTGGTTCTTAATAGAGAAGATAATAGAGAAATACAATATTTGTAGCTCAAGATTGAACTATGGGGTCCTTTGGTGGTCTCTAAGTTTGTAGAATTTCATTACCTACTGTACCTATGTAACATCATCAGAACTGCATGCGCTATCTTTCTGAGTATGTTCATAGCTTTACTTGCATTCACTCCAAATGTAGGTTATTCAGCTTCACTACTCCCCTTTTGATTTCGGTAAGGTGATCCTATTAGTAGCTCATGTTCCTATTGGTATTATTAGGGGACTCCTGGCTAGAATTTTCCCACCATGTAAAGATGGTAATTTTCCAAGTTCTCAGTAACTGTCTGGCTTAGGCTCATATTTCTGCACATGAAAACTTTGTATATCCATTTAACATTGTAACAAACATTTGTTGGATTATCAGAAATAAGGCTTTCAAATATCCAAAGCAATTTAAATAGGTGTAGAAATAACCTGATTGATTTCTCTATGTATAGTTTGCTACTTAATACTCACACAGAGTCAGTTCTTCCCTTTATTTATTATCTATACAGAATTATGAAAAATGGTGTCTCTTGTTTTTATTTCAGGATGCAAGAATCAGCATTTCCCTCTGTTCTTACTTACATAAACAATAAACTCATGCAATCTGTCCTTTCTATTTATATTCATCTGGTATTTAATTAAGTCCTATAAAGCTGTACACCTGCAGTGCTTTTCTCCTCAGACTAATGTGCTTACTTTAACAATGCATTGCAACATTATACCATATTTTTGCATTATGTAACAAACTATATTGGAACAGGCATAAGGTCCAACCCCAAAGTTCAGTGTTCAAAAATCTGTCTTTGTAAGCTACATTCATAGAGTGCTTTGAGACTAATCTTTCCCCTATTTTCAAACTTTTGGTGGAATAAAAATGCAAAGCCTAGAAATACATCATTCTAGTATCATCCAAGGAGCAAATGTGCAATGCTCATATCAAGAGGTTTCTGATATTTGATAAATATGTGATGATTTTATATGTATGTGGTAGGTCTCTTGGTCAAACTGAATGTTTTACTGATTCTTTAATTTGATTGATTCCCTCAGAAACTAACATGACCTCCACATGGTATAAACTTAATACATTTCCTTGAAAATATGGACACAGGGTGTGCCCTTAATGTGCTATTATTTACAGATTTCAAAAGAAGAAGAAAGTGATACCAATAAAGGAGAGTATTTTTACCACAGGGTTCTTTCAACTTGGTTGTTTTCTTACAGACATTTCATTAGCCAAACAAGGTAACATCATCAGTGCAAGAAAACAACTAAGCACCAAGGAGCTCTCAAGAAGAAAGAGAATATAGCAAGTACAAAAGTTTGGAGAACCTTTCAGTATTTTGTTAACATTGCCTTTGGCAAATGCTTCCAAATGCTTTCTTTAGCCAGCTAAGAGGCTCTTATTCTACTTCTGTTCTATTTTCCTTGACTTTTCCTTTCAGTGTTCTTCAAACTTAGAAATATTTTAAAGTTTCCTTGCATACAGTACATATTTTAAATCTTCCAAAGTTGATTTATTTTTTTCAATAAGAGTAAAGTCTGGAGATTGCAAAGGCTCTTATTTATCTTTATTTTTTATAAGTACTTCATGGTTGATTTTAAGATGTGTTTTGAATTTCTCTCTTGCTGAAAAAAATGAACTTATTCTCAGATTTGGTTTTTCCACCATTAGATAGAAGACTAAAAAGGTTTCTGCTAGCACAGTACCAAAAACTGTTCAGAACTGGAAAACATGTTCCTAGCTGTGGAATTGATAGGTTGCAAAGTTTGGTTAACACCGGAATTGTACACTGGTTCACATTAAAGTATAGATTATACAACAGTAAGCATGGGATCTGCAAAGGAAAATTATTATTCTCCCATTTCATGACAAAAGTAATTGAATATGAATGAATGAATGAAATGACTTGGAACGAATGCTTTGGATTGGAAACAAAAAAAACACCCAACTGTTTTTTTGTCACATTTGGAACAAAGAAGAAGAGGAAGAGCAAGAGGAAGAGGAAGAAGGAGAAGGAGGAGGAGGAGAAGGAGGAGGAGAAGGAGGAGGGAACACCTTGTGAATTGTTAAATATGGGGTTAGGGATTAAATATGGGGTTTGCATTACGTTAACACCTGGATAATACATAACTGAACTGTAGAGAGTTTCACATGTTTCTTCCCAAGTTTTAAATTCTATTCTAATCTTTATTAAGTTCTAGCTCAGGAGTGTCAAACTCAATTTCATTGAGGGCCGCATCAGGGTTGTGTTTGACCTTGGGGGGGCAAGGTTGGCATGGTCAGGGTAGGCGTGGCCAACTCAATGTCACTCGTGTTGGCTGGCCCGAGCAGTTTGCAAGCAAAAATGGGCTCCTGAGCTCCATTTTCAGCTGTGACAGCCTCCTACAACCCTCTGCCAGTGAAAATGGAGCTTGGAAGTGGCGCCCGTGGCCCTCAGAAGCTCTGTTTTCAGCTGCAATGGTCTCCTGCAACCCTCTGCCAATGAAAATGGAGCTTGTGAGGGCCACACACAGCCCCCCTAAGCTCCATTTTTGCTGGAAGAGGCACCACGGGTCGTTCCTTCACTGTTTCCAGGGCAACTCTGCAGGCCAGCTCTAAGTACCCCAGGTACAGATCCAGCCCCTGGGCCTTGAATTTGACAATCCTGTAGCTAAATAATTCTTAAATCAAGTACACTATCAGATATTAGATCAATAGGTTTATCTGATTAATCCCATGTAAGTCATGTTAAAAGATAAACACTCATAGCAATTTCTAAGTTTGACTAGAAAATAAGACAAAGACTGAGATTATAGCATTTCCTGAACATTTCCTGCTATTCATATTTTACTTCCCTTTTACTTTAATAGGTTTGATTTTATTGATTCTAACTTACAAATCAGATACAGTACCAGCATAACTACTCCTGTAATCTTTAACTATAGAACCGACCAGCTATTTTATACAGCTTATAACATTTTGTGCTTGTTTTCCCTCAGATAGTAATACATTATACCAATGTGCAATGCTTAATATGTTATATGGTTATAGTATGTTATTTTGGAAACAAGTGCTGCTAAACGACTTGGTCAATACAACCAAGGTACAGTAAGAGGACAAGATCAGGAATTATTGAAGATTTTCTTTCAGTTTAATATACAGTAAGTATCAAAGACAGTTTAATCAGGTTAAGTGTAAAGGTGAATGGTGCTATTTGAGAGGATATAACAGAAATATATAAAGAAAACTGGGATTTATATGTATTAATACCTGTGAGGCAAGGCTTGGTTAAATAAAATATGTACAGAGAGATCTTATATGAGCTTATTCATGTCCACATTTGCATCTATAAGCTCCAGTTTAATAATGTTTAGCAGAGAATGCATTTCAGCAATTTTAATATGCACCTTTTTACATGTTACCTCTCAAATTAATATTGCAAAAACAGATTAAATATATATGTAATATGTAAATAATTGTGTGTGCGTACACACACATACATACACACACACACACACACGCAGGAGGAGGGAGGAGAATTATGTATGTTCAGGACATTGAGTTATTTACAAAATAATAAAGTTAGGATTTAAAAAAATCCAAGGAAAGTAAAGGGAACTCAGGGACCTGGTTGCTATGGATAATTATATTTCTTGTAGCTTACATACAATGATTTCATTACTGTTGGCTTTTTCAAGAAAAGCTTGCATAGTTAATCAAATTTCAGATGCATCCATTTGTTGCTTTTTGATGCATTCAATGAATAGTCCACTAAGTTTTTGTTTTGTACTATGCATTATTAGAGAAAAATTTTACAAGCTTGCATCTTAAAAGAAAATCTCTGTTCATATATTCCAATAGGACTACAACAGAATAACTGCATTGCACATGAAGTTTAGAAAAATTCCCATGAGCAACATAAGCTAAATACAGTATTCAGAGTCGTATTCCTCCAATACAAAATGTTATGTTTAAATAGTTAAAATACTTCAAGTATCAATTGTTTTAATACTAGTATTTAAAAATAACAATTTGGAAGAGGTAAATCTTTAAATTAAAGACTATTATATTTGGTTTCTTATTACTTTTACACACAACGACCAACAAATGTTAAGTGGTAGCCTTATTTAATGCATACATGAATGTACCTTGTCAGGAATTTTGCATTGCAAACTTTAATGGATAACATAGCACACAAGCTACTGATCTGCTCCTTATACTACAGGTGTTTTCGCTCTTCCTGAAAAGCATATGATCAATTTAACTTCTGCAAACTCCACTGGGCTGAAAAGAAGAAAAGGACAATGGGAGAGACTGAAATAAGAATATTGGTAAAGGGAAAGCTGTGAAATACAACCCACTTCACCTCTGGTTTTGATCCTGTTCACTATGAGCTTGTCAACCCCAAGAGATGATCCTCAGTGGAATGGAACCAGCAAGAATTGCAATATAAATATTCCTTAGCTTAGTCTATAGGAAATACAAGGGGGAAAAAGCCTACTGACATTCTGAAAATATACTGTTAAAATCTCTCTCTCCCCTCTCTCTCTCTCTCTCTCTCTCTCACACACACACACACACACTTTCTCCCCCAAATTTGAGTATGATTATCTTCCATTAAATTGCATTTAATAAACTAAATTGACTAGTGAAAGGCACTGCTATTATCTTATTAATGTGACAATTCTATTAAGCCTTTGAAATTACTTATAACATTCAGAAACGTAAAATCATTTCTTGGATCACCTCAAAAGTCTTATCAGAAAGCAGTATGATCTATATATATACATATATATATATATATATATATATATATATATATATATATATATATATGTAGGTCTTGGTGTATTCGGTCTTGTCCCGTGTAGGTTGAGAATACCTTGGCAACGTTTCGACGAATCTCATCGTCATCTTCAGGCTGGTCTTCAGCTTCGTTCCTGGGAGAAGTGTGTGATCGTGGCTGTTTTTCCCCTTTAAACTCTAGAGTTGGATGTGTTGTTACTTTTTGATTGGTTTGTGGAGTTGATGTATGCAGATTGGATGGCTTTTTCCTGAGACCCTGTGTGGCTGAGGTGCTGGAAAACCAAGGAGTTTATAAAATACCATGCAAAATTTGCCCAGCCACATACATTGGACAAACCAACAGGAGAATAAATGCACGCATCGCAGAACACAAGAACGCAGTCAGAAAAGAAGAAAAAACTTCCTCCCTTTTCCAGCACCTTAAAGCCACAGGACATGAAATTGATTTTGAGGGATCCAAACTCATCTCCAATACTGAACACTTCAACAAGAGAATAATTAGGGAAGCCATCGAAATAGAGAAACACCCCCATAACATGAATAAACGGATGATACTTCCCGCCTACCAGACATCTGGAAACTAGCCCTAATCAACAAACGAGTCCCAGCCACAAAAACCAACACGGACCCAAAATAACACATGATGCCACCACCAATCTCCTTCACCAGACTCAAACCCAAGCCCACGCCACAGATGAAAGGCAACCACCATCCAGAAACCAGACCATGGCTGCAACACCAGCTGCTACACCCCCCCCCAACCCCCAAACTAAGCAAACTGACACACGCTATAAACACATAGCCAGACCTCAAACTCGGAGCCAAACCAAGGCCCAGAATGCCACATCACAGCCTTCCACCCAGGATACTACATCACAGAACTCAGGAGATCACAACACAAAACATCAGGAGGTTGCAGCACAGACAACGACCCAGGAGATTACAGCACCACACCCAGGACATCACAACAATAGAACTCAGAAGGTCATCACACAGCCCATTACCCAGGTCGTTACAACACAAAAGGCTGAGAGACACACCTCCAGCACCTCAGCCACACAGGGTCTCAGGAAAAGCCATCCAATCTGCATACATCAACTCCACAAACCAATCAAAAAGTAACAACACATCCAACTCTAGAGTTTAAAAGGGAAAAACAGCCACGATCACACACTTCTCCCAGGAGAACGAAGCTGAAGACACCAGCCTGAAGATGACGGATGAGATTTCGTCGAAACGTTGCCAAGGTATTCTCAATCTTACACGGGACAAGACCGAATACACCAAGACCTACATACCTTTACCCGTGAAAATCTACGAAAACATATATATATATATATATATATATATATATATATATATATATATATATATATGTAGGTCTTGGTGTATTCGGGTCTTGTCCCGTGTAAGATTGAGAATACCTTGGCAACGTTCCACTAAATCTCATCCGTCATCTTCAGGCTGGTGTCTTCAGCTTCGTTCTCCTGGAGAAGTGTGTGATTGTGGCTGTTTTCCCTTTTAAACCCTAGAGTTTTCCCCTTTTAAACTCTAGACTTGACTTCTTGATTGGTTTGTGGAGTTGATGTATGCAGATTGGATGGCTTTTTCCTGAGACCCTGTGTGGCTGAGTGCTGGCTGTGTGTCTCTCAGCCTTTGTGTTTAACGACCTGGGTAATGGGCCTGTGTGATGACCTTCTGAGTTCTATTGTTGTGATGTCCTGGGTGTGGTGCTGTAATCCCCTTACAGCACCACACCCAGGACATCACAACAATAGAACTCAGAAGGTCATCACACAGCCCATTACCCAGGTCGTTACACACAAAAGGCTAGAGACACACAGCCAGCACCTCAGCCACACAGGGTCTCAGGAAAAAGCCATCCAATCTGCATACATCAACTCCACAAACCAATCAAGAAGTAACAACACAGCCAACTCTAGAGTTTAAAAGGGGAAAACAGCCACAATCACACACTTCTCCCAGGAGAACGAAGCTGAAGACACCAGCCTGAAGATGACGGATGAGATTTCGTGGAAACGTTGCCAAGGTATTCTCAATCTTACACGGGACAAGACCCGAATACACCAAGACCTACATACCTTTACCCGTGAAAATCTACGAAAACAAATATATATATATGAAATCTTCTAAATAGTCTTGTCTTCTAGTCATGAGCTCATTAATATTTAACTCCAAAAGGGCCATGTTCAAATGTAGGTATCTCACGTTAAAATTTCCTAACGGTATGACTGAAAAAAGTCATACGTCTACCTTTGTTATTTTAGAGAAACTAAAAATATAACTAGTGAACTATGAACTAATTTTACAAGGATGATAGAAATCCATCAGCTAATTTATTAATGCAACAGATACTGTACTTATGATCTGTAGCTATAACCATGTCTACTGTCGGGCTCTACATCTTACCAGCATCCTGAGGCCCGACATTACAGCTATGCCTTGGAGCTATAAATCCCTGATAGCTGTGAATCCCTGATCTGCACTTCGAGTCCAGCATTGCAACTTGGCAGGCAGCAAACCAGATCAGCAGAGAAGGAAGGGAGGGCCATGGGTGACATTTCACAGTCTCAGAAGTCAACTTTGGAATATGGGAGGGCTGTGTAGCCTTGGAACTCAGATAATACAGATGGATGTTTTGCTTTTGCAATGTTTGGCTTTAACACAGTGTTGCAATTGAAGAGAAGTGATCATGGCTATTTAGGATACTAATGGTAGGGAGGAAGGTAATATTAGCTTAGGTGTGGTGTAATTAGGCACGGGTGGTGGCGTGGATAATTAGATAATGGGCAGATTAGGGTGGGGCAGAGGTAATTGGGCAGGGATGGATAAAACAATGTTGGGAGTTAACTGTTTTCAATGCTGACTTTACACGGACATCCATTGTTACAGCTATTGCCACGATTGTGAACAAAGCAATAAACTCTTCAGTTTCAACTCTACAAGTGTGAGTAACATGGTTTATTGATTGAAGTCTCCAGTTCTTGGCAGAGATCGACATCTACTTTATGTAAAACAAGAGGTTGCATAACTTGATTTCTCAACAAGAGCAATGGTGGGAAATTAAAATAATGGTTCTTGTGGCAGAAGGCTGCTATGATGATGGTAAGCTAATTTTCAAGGTCTGAGAATTGCAAAAATGTTTTGACAATCAGCAATGAAAAGCTTTCATTTCTTTGCTCTTCTATAAAATAGCTACTTCCCCCACACCACACTTTTCCTTCCAAGTAATCATGTACTTCTCCAGATGAAGGAGAATTAGCATTCCTGATTTGTTTCCCACATTAGAAAGAATGATCATGCATTTTCAAGCCTGTTCATTAGCTTTATATTTGCCACTGCAGCAATCAACTCTTCAATGTGCATCGATTTAAACAGTAAAAAAAAAGTTAATACAATTTCTGGAAAAAATCTAGCAGCAAATTGGCAAAAGTTTCATAGATGTCCGAAGATCAAGGTCAAGCTTCTGTAGTGGTGTGATGGCTCAGCGGTTAAGATGCTGGGCTTATCAGCTGGAAAGCCAGCAGCCCAGGTTTGAGACCACCATGAAAAGGGATGAGTTCTTTGCCTCAGTTCCTGCCAAACTAGCAGTTCAAAAGTGTGCAAATGCAGAGTAGATAAATACACTTCATGGGAAGGTAACCGCATTGCATGATGTCATGCTGGCCAAATAACCACAGAAATGTCTTCGGACAGCACTGGCTCAATAGCCTTGAAACAGAGATGAGCCATATTTCTTATATAGTTGGCAATGACTAGCGGAGTAAAATCTGCAGGGATTCCAAGCTTCTGTACCGAAGGTTTGTGTGAAATAATTCCTATTCAAATGTGAAAGTATAGCATACAGTAGTAGTGACTAGAAAATCTATTGTCAGGGTTCCGACAGATGTTCTAATTAATTTCTGAGCATCGAGCCAAGTTTCAAAAGAAATCCAATTATTTATTAGGAGCAACATGCCGGCACTTTTCCCAAGTGCAGTCAGCTCTGCCCTACGTAATTTACTGCTCACCTATGACCCGGTTTCCTCCCTCCTCCCAGGGTGTGTCATAAATCACATTCTCCAATGGGCTCTGGAAAACATGCCTCTCCAGCTGGGCTTGGTAACTTGAGACACAATCTGGAGAAAGGTATGCGTGGAATGTGCTTCTGGTCATAGCAACAAACTGCTGCATCAGATCTCCCCCCCCTCCTCCTTATGGCAACTTGAGAGCAAGCCAGGAATGCTTTATGAGTTGACACCTATGACTCCTTGGGTCTTTGTTTCAGTGACCAGATTTCAAAATGCTTTCAATTATTGTGGAGTTTCTAATGTATGGGAAATGTTCTTCAAAAATCATGAGGATATTCAGAGCTATGCAGGGTAGTCCTCAACCTATGACTACAATTGAGCCTGGAATCTCTGATCATTGAATGAAACTTCGTTAAGCAAGATTGCAGGTAGCTACTTCACTCAAAGATTACAATTCCTGCTCTCCCAGTTTTGAACATTAAAGTGGAGTGCAGGGTGCCTCAGAAGTCCTGGAAGCCCAGTGCAGGCTACAGAGCATGGAAGCACAAGTAACCCAAGCATTCTTCCCATCCCATCATGCCAGAGCGGTCTCAGCCAGTTACAGAACTGACAACACATACCATTGCTGCACTTACCTTTGTGTTTTTCTACAGCTGCAACCCTGCAATTTGGAAAAGGAGCCTCCTGAATGATCTGCCTTTCTAGCCTAGGAAGCATAGAAAAATAATGAAGAAAACTATTCGGGAGACTGCAAAAAGCCTCTTTTTAGCCTCCTGAATGATTGCCTACATTTTCTAGTCTTCTAAACAATCACAAGACTAGTGCCATTTTTCAAACTGCATGACTTGGAGAAGAAGCTTTCTGAACAAGGCTTGCAGAACAGTATACGGCAACCTCAGTAGGAATGTCATGCCCCTGTCAGAATCTGATTTGGAATGGGAGGCTGAACAGCTGACAGGGAGTGGGAGTGTGGCTCCATTGGCTGTGGAAGAAACTGGGGAAGGGCAAAAGTCCAGCTGGGCAGAGCAGGGGAGAGTTAGAGCAAGGGAGAGGGAATTCAGAGGAAGACCCATGCCCACCCACTCTTTATCCTAGGGCACACAGGGAGGAACGGAGAAGGGAGCAACGTGAGTTGTGTGACTTATGGGGGAGGAAAGGGCCCTGATTCCCTTCATTAGCTGCAGCTGGAAACACAGTGTTTAAAAAGGGTAGCTGCGCACAGCAAACTGTTGGGAGCAAATCATGAGTTTATCTGGTCTCATCATAGCTTATCTGTGTTCCTGGCGTCTTCCCAACTGTGTGAGTTTTGCCATGCTTTCAAGTTTGAAATTCCTTCTCCTGCCTTGTCAAGTTAATTACTGCAGCATGGTTTGTTTAGATTTTTAGTTACAGTCTGTATGTATCTTGCTTTGGACTGAATTTTCTCCAGCCGAAGGTAACCTGGACAATGGGGGCAAAGCTGGAGATAATAAAGGGACTCTTTTTGCTTATTTGACTGTGTTGCCTTTGTGCCATGCCCCAGGTCATCACAAGGAGGGCCACAGCCTGCATCAGCAGGTTGCACTACAATACCAGCAACTGAAGAAAATTGCAAAGTTAAATGGAGTAATTTATGCATGCCGCTGAGCCATATAACCATGGACCCTGTCTAGTTTTTTGGAATGTAAAGATGGCAAGGGACAAATGTCCTTTCATCCTTATAAGATTCTGTTAATCTGATCTTCTATTAGGTTAGAATATGTGCTGTCCTCCTCTCTCTCTCTCTCTCCCTGCCTCCCTCTCACAAACACACACACACCCGTGGTTTAGTGGATTTATTAATATTCCTCAGCAACTCCCTTCACCAAAAACCCAGAACTGCCCCAATTAAATCCAGCCGCAAGCAGACCAATGCTAATCCACAGAGCAATGGCCAATGAGTCCACCAGGCAAAAGTTGAATGTTTCCCAATCAAAATAAATCCACCACACAAAATTAAACCCACAATACAAGAGGGTACATGAGGCAAGAAAAAGTCCAAAGTTCAGGATCCAAGTCAAGGCACAGTGTCATTCCAAAGTGAGGCAAGAATCACAACAGCCAGAACACACATAGCTAGGAAATGAATACGTTGTTCCCAACATCGCCTCGATCTATCGACTCTGCTAAAGAGCCAGCTTCTGAGGCATCAAGAAGGGTAAGGCTTTCTCCTCATGAGTAATCTGGCTGACCTTCTCTCCTCCTGCCTTTTCTCTGCCCTATGTGTTCTTGGATCAGGGTTGAATGTATAGCGTCCCTTGATGTGCTTGAATTTACTGGGGCTTTTGATTGTTGCTACTATTTTGCTTTGCTTTTCTTGAAAGGAAAGGTATAGTTCATTTACGATGCCTGTGGATCATTAATTTACTAATAAAATATTTTAATAAGAGTAATATCTATTTTGAAAAAGGTGATCTACTATAGCGTGATATACTGTAGATGCAAACAAAGACATTCATTCATCAATCAATAAAGGAAGCAATTCATCATCATCATTTTAGTCATTGCAGGATGAAGGCCTCTTCCACATCTTTCCAAGCAATACAGTCCTGAGCTTTCTTTTGCCAATACTTGCTGAATAAAAAGCAATTAGACTATCATAACTTGACTGGAAACTATGCATACATTCATTCTAATTGCAGAACTAGACTGTTCTAAAATCAGACATGTATGGGTCTCATCAGTTTTCTTTTAAACATGCTGAAGAATGGTCAGATAGATTTTTCATCAAGACTAAAATTAAAAAAAAACATAACCAAAATAAAATAACTATCAGCTTAAAACTTACACTACTACTAGGAAATTGCATCTCACTACGCAGTCTAGCAAAAGAGTAACTATTGTTTATTGTCATATACTGAAATGTGCTGCAATTAAGTCTATGTCTTGATAATATTCTCAGTTATGCAAAGACATCAATTTTAGCAATTAGATGCATTTTATTATAGCAGCAGAATCCCTTGCAGGCTGCTAATACTTTGTACAGGATAAGCATGTTTTAATGATTTTAGATAATGTAACATTACTGCACATCTTCCAGATTACATGATGATATAACCATAAAAATAGACATATATATCCCATATATCACAGATTCATATTACAAGTATAGAAAAACTAAATACTCTATATAGTCTCTAGAACTTTCGAGATCATGTAAAGTACTAGTATCGCTTTATAAAGCCTTAACAGAATCACACTTAGAACACTGCATCCAATTTTGGCAGTCATTTCATAAAAACAATGTGTTGAGACTCTGGAAAGAGTGCAGAGAAGATGAAGAGAAGGGGTGACATTGGACATCCCTGCCTTACTCCCTTGTTAATCTTAAATGATTCGGTTCTATCACCGTTCATTATTACGCTGGCCGTCTGTGTCGTATAATAATAGATTGTATAGAGATGGACAGGCTAACGATGAAAATAAAAGACAGAGAAGATTCAATTTATTACAGGGCCTGGGATGCCTGGTATGAGTGGTTTAGAAATAAAAAGAAAATAAAATGGCAATTAGGAAAAGAATGAGGGAATATGTAAATATATTATAGAGAAGATTGATGTGTAAGGATAAAAGATATTGATTTATAGCAAGAGTAAGATGTAATGGTAAAGGAATAAGTAAATATATATACTGAAGAATGCAAAGAGATACAAAAGATGTCTTGTTGATTATAATGTATAAAGTTTTTATTTTATGTTTTTAAATTTAAAAACTTAATAAAATTTATTTTAAAAAAAGAGTGCAGAGAAGAGCAACAAAGATGATTAGAAAGCTGGAGGCTAAAACATATGAAGAACAGTTGCAGGAATTGGGTATATCTAGCCCAAGCAAAAGAAGTACTAGAGATGACATGATAACAGTGTTCCAGTGTTTGAGGGGCTGTCACAAAAATGAGGGGCGCAAACTATTTTCCAAAGCACCAGAAAGCAAGACAAGAAACAATGGATGGAAGCTAATCAAGGAGATAAGCAACCTAGAACTAAGGAGAAATTTCCTAACAGTGAGAACAATTAACCAGTGGAACCGCTTATCTTCAAAAGTTGTGGGTGCTGCATTACTGGAGGCTTTTAAGAAGAGACTGGACAGCCACTTGTCTGGAATACTGTAGGGTCTCCTGCTTGAGGAGCGGGTTGGACTAGAAGACCTCGAAGGTCCCTTCCAACTCTGTTATTTTGTCACTTTGCTGTCAGTCATCTATATAGAAAAATTAAATCAATATTGGCTATCATTAGCTAAATTTACGATTAATTAATGTTTGGTTCAGCATTGTTATATATTTTTCCTGAAAATCCTCACAGCTTGCCAGTCATTTGTTCTGAAAAGTAATCCTAGATGTACTTTTAACAATGCAATCAATAACCCATATTAAAAGCGATTAAATTATATGGGATTTTTTTAAAATGACATGCAGAAAAATTAACATGAAATAATCATTTTGTGATTAATAAGTGAGCTACTTGAAAATAGTTTTCAAAGCAGATGCCACACTATGTTTTCTTATGGGAGTGTAGATGGTACATAGTAGCTCTTTGAAACCCAAGTCCCCTATCTTCAAGTTGATCTTATATACATAGCAGTTCCTTTTTTCACATCCAACATGCAAATTAGATTTTTAAAAAGATCAGAACAGTAATAGAACACCAGTTTTCTTTCTAATACAAAAAGATTAAAACTGGAAACATGCATACATTTTGCAATTTTTATCGCTAATTTCTAAATAATCACAAAGCAAAAGGTTCCATCAATTCATTAAAAAAGCAGAGAGCAGATGGCAGTACTTGTTATAGGGATGTATTTCTCTCCAGGGTACACAAAGTTGCTAAAAATAATGTTTGGCATTCTGAAATGCCGGCAAAAATGTAATATATGTACAAAATGTATTTATTTGAAACTGAGAGTATTGAACAAAAGGAAGTGCTCATAATACTATGTTCATTTTCTTTTGAACTCCATGAAATAAATTATTCTTAACTCAGGATTTGCAATATACCCAAATAGCTATCTTTTGACGAGTTATAACATTTACTTTCTATTTCATTAATCATTATTGCATTACCTTATTATCTCATCTTCTAGATCAGTTGGATAGCAGCCTGCCTTGCTCCTCGACATTGTGACACAACATCAAAGAAAATAATAAATATTCAACATCATTTGCAGCTTACTTCAATGTATGAGCCGCAGTGGCGCAATGGTTAGAGTGTATTACTGCAGGCTACTACTGCTGACTGCCGGCTGACTGCAATTTGGCAATTTGGCAGTTAAAATCTCACCAGGCTCAAGAATGACTCAGCCTTCCATCCTTCCGAGGTCGGTAAAATGAGGACCCAAACTGTTGGGGACAATATGCTGACTCTGTAAACCGCTTAGAGAGGACTGTAAAGCACTATAAAACGGTATACAAGTCTAAGTGCTACTGCTATTGCTATTCCAGTACCATCCATACTAATCCATACTAATGCACCAGCATTAGTTCTGCCTTACTTTGTACTGTATTATTTGGCTTAGTAAATTGCTAGTATCTGTATAGGTAGTGCTTACAACAGTTCGGTTACTGACCATTGGAAGTTACAACGGCATTTTAAAAAATGACCATTTTTCACAATGATGACCGTTGCAGCATCCCCATGGTCACGTGATTTGCTTTCAGATGCTTAACAACTGACTCACAGTTATGACAGTTTGCAATGTCCTAGAGCAGTGGTTCCCAAACTTTTTCAGTCCACCATCCCCTTGGTGCTACAAACTCATCCTCTGGACTGCAGCCAAACAAAAAAAAAGTGGCATCTGGAGGCTTTTTGCAGAGAAAATTATCGACCTCCGGCTTTACTTGCTCCACTTCTCCAACGTGCCGCTGTGGTGGTCAGCGATTGCTGCGCATGCACACAATGTCACGCATGCGCAATAAGGACTGACTGGGCAGGGAACTGAGAAGCGGGCGAAGAGGAGCAGGGCCAGCCAGGGGCCCATTTACTGGTTCTCCGAACTACTGGGAATGGTAATGAACCAGTAGAATCCTACTCCTGAATTGTGCCCTGCAAGGGGCACACCTCCAGTGCCCCCCTGCTACCTCTCAATGCCCCCTTGCTGGCCCCCTTGCCTCTTAGCGCCCCCTAAGGCACCACTGTTAAGGGGCACTAAGGGAACCACTGTCCTAGAGTCATATGATCACCTTTGGCAACCTTCTGACAAGCCAAACTAATGGAGAAATTTAACAACCATGCTGCTTATTTAACAACTGCAGTGACTCACTTAACAACTGTGACAAGAAAAGTTGTAAAACAGGGCAAAACTCACTTAGCAAATTTCTCACTCAGCAACATATATTTGAGCTCAATTGTAGTCGTAAGTTATTTTAAATTTATTGTTCAATTGTTTTATTCATATTCAGTTTTTTAAAAATCAGTTCAGATCAAATTTTAAACACTTGTACAAAAACAAAATTGTTCTTCCTTCCTTGCTCTCTATTTAAAGTAAAGTATTTTAAGTAACTATACTCTAGATTCTGAAATGCCAATGTATTTGCAGAGACTTTTTCATTGAGTGTGAAAAAAATTCTTAAGGCTTCTTTGAAGACTATTGTAAGATTGTCTGTTTGTTTGACTGACCAACCCCCTCATTATAGTGACTTTGCTATTGTGAACATTTCCCACAATTATAAAGAAGGTATTCCTCACAACAAATCCAGAAAAGCAAACAAAACAATAAACATGCTTATTAATCTGTGGAATTATACTTTCCTATATTTTGTTTAAGCTTCCAGATATTGTCATGTCTGTCTAATTTTAGTTCAACTTTCCCTACTCTGCTTTCTGAACTCAAATTTCTGTAATTATATAAAACAGCAGTTAAGATAATATATATAATTAATATTTAAAAGGAACATCCAATGGAGTACCATCCAATGCACCTTAAGGAATATGATATCAAAGAAAGAATTATTCTATATTACACAAAGTATATAAAAATGACAAATTCCTTGTATTAGAAAATACATATTACAAATAGTAACACAGATATTTTTCAGATTTTGAGTTTCTTAAAACCAAATTAGTAGCTGTAACAAATTTATTTGACCTTTCCTAAGATCAGGAAATATATAAATTTTGAAATAATTATTCATTTAGTCCTACATTTTTTTGTACATTTGCAAAGCAGCATTTGGCCATAAAACACATGCTATCCTACAACAGACTGTATCTTTTAGTATGTTTAATAACATGTTGCTCAAACTGATATTTTGCAACATCTTCGTTGTTGAAATTAATTTATGTATATGTGTGTGTCAGAGAGAGATATAGAGAATGATGTCAATTTGAACTAAAGGTAGATGAAAATCTAGATCCAATAAGACCTAGGAGTTATTTTGTTTGAGCAACTTTCAATTGCTTTGTGGTCTAACCTTGCTCTGGTCGTGGCTGGACGTAATGGGGACAGTTCTCAGTCTTGGTGAAGGGAATTGCTGTGGAATATTAATAAACTGACTAAACCACAGTTACATTTGTGTATGTGAGTGTTCAGGGCAGCACTCTAGGGAAGGTTAGTGTTTGCACTATTTTTCATCTTTTTGACCAATTTCTGTTCTTTTAACAAACTCTTTTCTGTGGAGGGAATTAATTTTGCCAATTCCAGTGCAATGTAAACCTTCTGCTTGTTTAGGAATATCACCTGGGGCTTAGATTTTCTTTTTTAAGCTACACAGTGAGGGACAGAAGAGTAACAAGTGTGCCCTCTGCCCTTGACAAAAGGAGAGCTGAAAATGTGGACCAGAGTGACTACTATTGAGCACAAATATTTTTCCCTCAGTCTTCCGGTGGCTAGGCTAAACTCATTCACACACACACACACACACACACACACACACACATTCACAACACGTACAAGATTTACAATCTGAGAGGGGAAGTGTTCACTTCCTGTCAGATTGCAGTTAGACACAGGCTGACCTGTACAGATCTACCCACAGGCATTCATATTGGAATCACAGCTAGCCATTGCATCACACCCAGCTTTTTGACCAGTGGTATAATTTCCCAGCTGGCTATTTTAACCATAGCTGGGCTTTTTCCAGAATGGTCAAAGACCCATAAGCATCCAGGCACATCAAATCCCATCCAAACCTAAAAAGGGGGGAGAACAACTTAGGTTGTGTGTAAGTGGACAGGAGAAGAGGAAGACAGAGCAAGCAATGCCTGGGAAAAGTGCAATAGCTATAGGCATGGCAGAGGTATATGGCCAAAATCACAAACTACAATAAGCAGACCATCTTTGCATGACCCTACCTAGATTTCATCTTCGATGCTCAATAAGCAACTTTGCTTAAAAGAAGAGCTTGGGCTTGGCATGAAAGTTGTCAATAAGCCTAGTTATTAAAAAAGTCACCATGCCAAGGCAATACCTAGTCACAACAAATGAAATAATTAGAGAGAGGTAAAATATAATACTTTACAGACATTGAGATTTTTAACAAGAGTTAAGCCTGAAAGACTTGTAGGACAGGACCAGACTGAGCCTGAGGAAGGGATCAAACACGTCATCCGTTTCAAGTCCCTTCATGCTCACAAGAAGTCTAAGTCCAGCCCATCTTGAATTCCATTGACTCTTATCTACCACCTATTAGGCTTGACCAAGGAAAGTTCAGATTCTTGTAGAGAATATAACCTTGCAACAAACCTTTATATTCATTTGAACTGCCTGAACTTCCTGATTTTTCCATATTTGATGCTTGTTTACAAATCTAAACCAACCTGTAAGTGCTAGGAGTTAACCCTGTTCCTGAATGGTCAACAAGCTATTGTCTGATAAAGTGTGTAATACAATAAAGCATCTTGCAGTTTTCAATAATAACTGGTTTGGTGTAATGATTTAGGTGCAAGGCTAGCTAGGAGACAGTGAATTATAGTCTTGCCTTGGGTACACAAAAGCAGAAGAAAGAGAAGAAAGAGAAGTAAAAGCAGCTGAAGAAACAGGAGGAGGAGGAGGAGGAGGAGGAGGAGGAGGAGGAGGAGGAGGAGGAGGAGGAGGAGGAGGAGGAGGAAGAAGAAGAAGAAGAAATTGTTTATCTACATTGTGGTGTGTCCAGTCATTGCAAAAACTTTTTACACACCATAAAAATGTTTCAGATACAACTTCATAATGAAATATTTCCTTTATTGGACAAAACTGTACAAAATATATGCTGTTCTATTTGCAGTTTTGAATGAAGAATGCTTCACTATAATTCTAGCATTTCAACTGTGAATTTTTCTTTGCTTCACAGAAATGCTAATGATTAAATGGGAGTTTCTGTTTGTAGAAAACATAGATCATATTTACATACCATTCAGAAGAACAATAACAAAGCTAAAAAGGAATTAAAAAGATTGCAACCCATACTTTCCAACAGCCTACATGCAGATAAGCAGGGATTAACACTAGACAAACAATCAAGCAGAAAACAATAGCCTAATCACGGAATTGCCAGAGAGTAAACTACCCCCACCAACACTGATGGGGCAAGTTGCTGTCTATAAATAGGAGAGAAAACTATATGCTCACTAGCTCTGCTGATGTTACCTAGTCAGATAATCAAACATCTACGGTAAACAATCAAGCTCAGAGAGCACCCAGGACTCCACATATAAGGGTTAATTACACACATGACCTCTCTCATTCAATATTAAAATTCTTTTGTAATGCATAAACGATCCTCAAAATTATAAAATAAAGTCTCTTGTCACTCAAATTCAAATAATTTCCCCATATTTTTAGTATTAGGCCAAACATCTTCGCTTTTATGTCTAATATAGAGTGTCAAACTTCTGTTATCTAAACAAGCTTAAGAATTCACACTTTTAATTTTAGAAAGCTACTGATTCTCTCTCCTATAAATCTGTAAAAAAATATAATACAAAGGAAACTGCCTGAAATCATCCTATAGAGACATACAAACAATGGTTCGCTGCTTCTTAGAGATCACAGGCAAGGGTGTCATTTTTCACACTTCTATTTAAGTTACCTAATGGTATTTTAAAGCAAGAAGATTCCCCCCATTAAAAAGTAACTGTGAAAGATGAAAGCTACCCTCTCTCATTTGAATAACTTACAAAAAAGAATAATTTATAAATTGGAAAATCATGAATTAAGGAATATGAGAGTATATTTTAATGCAAGTGTTCATATATGTAGACTAGTACGACACTGGAACCCAAAACTCAGCTACAGGGAGACAAACTAAGATATATATTTATTTACATAGCTTTTTTTCCCTGGAAATTGTATGAACACTGGGTGCCTCACACAGATTTGGTATCCTAAAACAATAACTTTTAAACTACAATAAAAACCATACTAAAAAAACAGACCTGAAAAAACAAACCATCTCTATTCTTGAATAGTCAGTACAAAAGAAAGGTATTCACCACTTTCTAGAATACAAAAATGTGGGAGGTGTCTACAGAAGACAGCTTCTGGGCTCTCATCTCTTGAACCTTTTTCAGAGAAGGACACAGAAGGACTTCATGGACTAAGCATATGGAGAAGGCAGTTTATTTGGAGAAAATGGTCCCTCAGTAAACCCAATACTCAAGCAAAGTTAAGAACTACACTGTCATGATAAATTAGGAACACAGCAAAAAAGCTTTTCTTGATTGATTCGTCATTCAAAAAAATACCTTTTTATAGTGTTTTCATAGGAATTTCCTAATAGTCTTTGATCCAAGAACAAGCAACATCAAGCTTGTTTAACTCTTTCAAGGTCATCCAAGGCCAGTTAGATGTTGCTACCATCTCTGAAAAACATCCCATAACTAGCATTCTTAAGGAATGCCAGGGATCAAGCTTCACTCAATGGAATGGTTTTACTTGCTTTCCTGTATGCTTTTTAAAAAGTGTTTGACTTAATTAGTTTCTTCTTTTTCACAGGTTATTATGTTTATCCATCTAAAATTGCTTTAAAACAGAAATGGATGCATTATTTTAAATGAAGCTATGGCCATCTGTCATTCTTTCATTAACAACAGAATAAAATTCATTTTAAAATTATTTCTCTTTAAAGACTGCTAAATATATTTTCTGGTATATGTACTTAGAGCTTTCCAAAACAGAAGCACCTGGAGTTTTTATTCCATTTTATAAAGCAACTTGCATAGTTTGGCACTTACTTTAAGCAGAACCAATCTGCAGCATGCTGGCAATGTAGACATACACTGGAATGGATCTAATTTATTTATTTATATTTGTTTTTGGTGCTTTGAGAAAGAATAAACTATTAATGCAAAAGATGTTGAGGTGTTATTTGTTAGGTGTCAATTTCCCACAACTATTAAAACTTGTTTTATGGCAATAGTAATAACCTGGTCAGGGATAGAATGTAACTAATGTTAAATATCGTTATAGTAGGCAAAATCAGTATATATTTATTTTAAAAATCCTTCTGAATATTCTGAATATTGCCTTTTTCATTAAGAGGACAAAATAATCAACTCTGCAGAGATATTTTAAAACTAATATATGTCTGAGTTGTATTCAGTTTTTATTTGATTCCAGAAAATTTTCTCTGAATATTTAAAAAAGATTCATACAAAGTTCAAGTTTTGTTTGTGTGGAGTTTGAATACATTTGGAAGTCAGCTTTTCTCAAAAATGTCTTTTTTGTGCTATTTTTATCATAATTATCCTAACATATGCATATAATTTCCTAATATGAGTCCCCAATATTATTCACTCAAGACTAATTTGCCTTACATTTGGACTAGTGCAATGAGATCTACATGGGACTTTTCTTGAAGAGCATTCAGAAGCTACAACTGGTGCAGGATGTGGCAACGTGGGCAGTTCTTGGGTGACCCACGTTAGACCACTGCCCCACAAGCTGCACGGGCTGCCGATTTGCTTCTGGATACAATTCAAGGTGTTGGTTATTACAAGTCTTTGTGGCATGGGTCCAGGTTACTTAAGGAATTGCCTCACCCCAATCTGACTGACCCACCCCACCAATGCCAGCAGAGGGGGTATTCTGCAGGCCCCGTCAGTCAGGGAATTTTGGCCAGTGTGGTCCAGGAGAAGAGCCTTCTCTGCAGTGGCTCCTGCCCTTTGGAACATCTTACTTCCTGAGATGAGATTGGCTTTCACTTTTCTGATCTTCTGTAAGGGCCTGAAGACCTGGCTCTACCAGATGGCTTTGGGGCCCAATGGGGGATTAAGAGATGTGGTGGCGGAGTGGTTAGAATGCAGTATTGCAGTCTAATTCTGCTGACTGCCAGCCGATCAATTCTGACCAGGTCAAGATTGCCTCAGCTTTCCATTCTTCCAAGGTTGGTAAAATGAGGACCCAGATTGTTGGGGGCAATATGATGAATCTGTAAACTGCTTAGAGAGGGGCTGTAAAGTACTGTGAAGCGATCTGTAAGTCTAAGTGCTATTGCTATTATCACACTAGAGGTGGTTGATGAATTAAGAGGCAATCGCACCTCCTCCCCTGCACATCCTGCTTCCTTCCTCCCCATCTTTTCATTGTAGCTTTATTTTGGATTGTAATTCTATTTTTATCATCTTTAGAAATATTTATCTTTGGTGATTTCATTGCTTTTAATGCTGTAAGCTGCTCAGAGTCACTGCAAAGTGAGATTGGCAGCAAACAAATTTAATAAATAAATAAAATAAAAATAATATATGCTTTATTGAATGTAGCCTTCAGTGACATACCGTGTTTCCCCGAAAATAAGACACTGTCTTATATTTTTTTTGGCTCCCAAAAACACACTAGGTCTTATTTTCGGGGTAGGTCTTATATATTTATGGTGCCAAATAGTGGGTGTGAGTGTGTGTGGGGGGTGTTTCGCGGGTGCACGGTTGCTCCCTGAAAAGTCTTCCTGGAACTGGAGATTTGCACTAGGTCTTATTTTCGGGGTAGGTCTTATATTAGGGCATGTTTAGAAAATAGTGCTAGGTCTTACTTTCGGGGTAGGTCTTATTTTCGGGGAAACACGGTAATTCTGCTTAGAGACTTTAATTTGGGCTAGGTTATAATAAGAGACAAGCACCACAACATCTCTCAAACAATAACTTTATTCTTGGCTTCTGCTAAACATAGTCTCCCAACTGCTTCTTCAGAGGAAATAGAGGCTATCTGTGTTGCAGAAGCTGCGTTGAAAGTGACGATGTAAGAAACCCAAAAACACTAACCCACACAAACTACTGAAATAAAGAGATGGGGATGGCGGCTTTATCCTTTACTAATAGATGATGTATGTCAGAGGTGTCAAACTCAAGGCCCGAGGGCCAGATCCGATCCATGGGGTGTTTAGAACTGACCCATGGGTCTGCCCTATAAACAGTGAAGGACTGGCCTGTGTGCCTCTGCCAGTGAAAAGGGAGCTTGGGAGGTTCACCTGCAGCCCTCCTGGGCTCCGTTTTGGACCACAATGGCCTCCTGCAACCCTCTGCCAGCAAAAATGGAGCTCAGGGAGGCTGCATGCAGCCCTCCCGAGATCTGTGTTCACTGGCAGAGGGCTGCAGGAGGCCGTCGCAGCCGAACATGGAGTCTGAGAGGGCCATCATGGCCAAAAACAGAGCCTTGATGAGTGACATTGAGCTGGCCATGCCCCTCCCAGTCACGCTCCCCCCCGAGGTCAAACACAGCACTTATATGGCCATCAATGAAATCGAGATTGACATCCTTGATGTATGTAATTTTCATACAGAGCATCCTTGATCTAAAACCACATTTGGGACCAAAATGTCTATTAGTAAACAAGGCGGTTGTTAAATGAATCACACATGTAAGTGAATCTGAATATTCCCACTAACTTTGCTTGTCACTTCAAATTCTCATCAAATTCTTGTTGATACCCTATCTCTAACATAAAGTTATATCTATAAATATTTACATACCCATACCCACACTCATAGCTGAAAGAGAGAGAGAGAGAGCTGACCTAAAGTCGCCCACCTGGTTTTGTGCTCAAGGTAGGACTGGAATTCAAGATCTTTCAGTTTCTAGACTGTAACAAATACCAGTACAAATAACCTGGTTATCTTATTATTCTAGAAATTGCTTAATTTCTAGAAAAGTTACTAGCCACCATCACAATACCATGTATGTGTGAACTTATTAAGTTAATGGACTATAAACCAGCAGACCATGAGTTTTTAGTTCTCCCTTAGACTAAGCCAGGTGGGTAATTTTAAACCGGTGAATAAATCAGTACAAATAAAATGGTTCTATTGATTGGTCATATTAATTGGAGTCCAATTGCAATGCAAATGATTTTTTTGGTTTTCAATCCTGGATTGCCTTTCCCTGCCCTGCCTTGCCTTACTTTGCCTTTCCCTTCCCTTTTCCTCCCCTCCCCTCTTTATTTGACAATTACATACTGCCTCAAACACTGAAATGACTTTTCCCTTAAAGCAATTACTTGTAGTTTTTAGTTTAATAATAAAAGCAATACTGGTGAAAATGGCTTTTGCAATTTGCATTTCTAAACTGCCTCCTTGAAATCTAATAACAGCATCAGTCTTTTGCACTCTCTGTATCTCAGTAGAAAGTTGATAGAAAAATGTCAACATTGAAATAATATGTGGCCGTTGTAAATTTAGGTTAATAGACATCCACCATCCATGCACATTGCAAGCATACCAGACTCATAATGTTGTTGTTGTGGAGAAAATAGAGGGTACATCACCTTGTGTTGTCCAAATAAAATTGGGATATACATCTAATAATAAATAAAAATACAAGTACAGTATGTACATGGAGTTGTAACTGTGCAAAAGCTAGATTGAACAAACATTTACATTGGTGCAATAACTTCATTTTTATAGAGAAACTTTCCATTAAAGCTCCTTTACATAATTGTTGCATACCCTGCCGACTAGGTATATGGCAGCATTTGGGGGAGTAAATGCAATGTTCTTATGATAGTCCTAGAAATTATTTCTATGTCAGAGCAAATTTAAGTATTCTTGCCTCCCTCTTGATTTCTTTCCAAAATGGCCATGTTTAACAGCCATTATATCAGGCTGGCCCATCCACTCAGTCAGGAAAGACATGCTGCTGGCCCTGTCAGTTAAAGAATTCTGACTGGTGGGATCTAGCAAGAGAGTCTTTTAACTAATTTTAACAGTGTTTAATCATCCTTGCCTGCTGTAAATTTTTAATTTTATATACTGTTTTTTTATTTTAACATTTTATTGTTCACTACCCGAAGTACCTTTCTGTGGGAGATGGATCGTTCAAAAATGTTAAAAATAAGATAAAGTAAAATTTCCATGATATTGCGCATAAAGAAAATTCTACTTAAATGCACATGCTGGTTAATGACCATAATAAAGATAATTCTTTACATTCCAATACATGTGTGGATGAATGCTAGTTCTTTTTAATGAATAAACTAAATACAGGATGCTCATTTTAAATGGTTTGCTTAAGTTCTTTCTTTCTTTCTTTCTTGAAAAAAAGGAGGAAAAGAGAAAGTAAGAAGTGGGCTTGAGTAATCCATAAAGGTGTGAAATTTTGAAGGTAGGCTGAGAACAAGAGATGCAATTTTCTATGCTTTTATTTTTCTTTGGAAGAAAGAATTAAACATCCTTTTTCCCAGCACATATTCAACAGTGAAATTATTAGTACTCATTGGTACTCTGAAGTAAAAAGAAAATTCAGATCATGCGATCTAACACAGACCTCAGCATGGGATGTAAGTGCACAGTTACAGAAATAATGGTTTTTTTGGCCTTGAATAAAATGCGAAAGGGATGCAGCATTTTAGAATGTATCTATAAGAAATGCACATGTTCTTGTTTTTTCAGAATGAGAAATATGTTCTGTCCAACGTTACAAATATTGGTTAGGTAGAACCTGAAATCTGTTCTAGTCTATTTATTCTTCTCTAATACTTTCCCAAACCATAATACATGATTACTGATTCCAACTTCAATACTTGATTGTAACTGCTGACTGTCTATTTTAATAGGATTATTATTTCATATATAATAAGGCATTTGGTAGACAAGTGCTTCATTTCTTCAATAGTTCTTATAATTGTGTTATAAATTTCTTAAGAAAAATAATTGAAGCATGAAACACTATAACCCATAAATGTTGCACTACAATTTTGAATGCTAAATTGGATATTCTACTCTACAAGGACCTGTCTTTTATATAAATGAGATTGAAACTCATAAGTGCTGGGTAGGATCTCTGGAGAATTCCTTTTAAAGAAGTCCACTAAGACCTGTCACCACACAGAGATAATTATTTGTACGATTTATATTCCTACAAGAGTTTGTTCATGCCGAATTTCCCTAATCATCCTTGTTATGTAACTTGTGCATTCTTGTAAGACTTGGTATTGTCCCCTAATATTAAGAAATATTTCAATTCATTTAAGTGGTGATTGCTTTTGTTTTAATTTGTTCACATTTTTCCCCTGAGTTTTTCATTATTCTGGTCTAGGAAGTTCTGGAGAAGCTGTTTCTTCAGCAGTATTTCATGTCAGAAGGATCCTTGCCATCCAAATGCAGATCTAGGCCTCACCTGAATAAACATTTTCATGCATTCAGACAAATGAGTCATTGTGTTCTGGCCTGGATTGCAATCTTAACTACACCTGAATTCATGGAAATAATATGGGCAGCTGGGTAGAGAAACCTCTAAAATAGGATCACATAGGCTCTGAACATCATTAGAGTTACAGACAATGTTTGGATCTATTGAGAACTATTCTCCTCTATAAAGATCTCATTGTTGATTTGGATAGAGTGGATTCCTTCTTTAGAAAGTTTCAATTACTAAGATAATACTTAATGTACTTCATTTACTACAAGCGATCAAAGCAAAGTATATTTAATATAGGATGGTCCTTTAAATACCATTTGGCACTATTTATATTAGTCTGATGTTAAGGGCACACTTCCAGATTTCTCCTGATTGACCCACCCAGACTAAGCCACAGCCCAGGAAGTCAATGATATCTCATCCAACTAGTTTCTGAGCCTTTTTCCAATATCTTTTGTTCTTGACCACTCTCTGTGTTATTGTTGGCTTCTACATGTTGATCTATTTTTCTATAAAATACTGGAAACAGACTGGAGGTTGAATATGCAATCACTACAAAGACACTGTGAAAGAAAACCTATGTCCCTTGAAATCCAGGTAAGGGAACTAGAAACTGCATCTGATGATAAAACCCACTGGTGACACCTGTGCTATGAAGCTTCCATTGACTTTGAAGATAGACACTACCAAAAACTGATTTAAAAAACCCATGAACGGCATCACAGACTAACATTCACGGTTTCTACAACAATGAACTTTCAGTGCCCCCATTGTGCTAGATTCCACATTTCCAGGCTAGGACCACAGAGCCACTTCCATGTCCAGCAAGGAACTGCACAACAGCACGTGTGCTTCAATCCAGATTACCATATATTGAATCAATATATTGTGATTGAAAAACTTCCTCCCACTTTTTCCTTGGCTAAATATCTATGAGCAGAATCCAGTTATAAACAATGAACACACTAAAGCAAATGACTTTGATCTGTATAGATAAATGTACACACAATCATCTATTTATCAAATCACACAAATATAATAAAAACTAAACAGGAGTTAAAATTGCACAAAACAATACAATCAATATATACCATGATATAGTTTAATCAACTTTTTGGAAAAGCTGTTAATCTCCTTCCAAATGGTTTTGTTTATTCTGCTAATTTCTCATGCCAGTATCTACTATATATCTGGTTCCAGAATTTGGTTGTGCCTCCGTTCCACAATTACTTCATTGAGTCCTTTGAGAATGAACCTGATATCATTTTAAGATAAAACCTAAATGTGGTTGTATTCTGATTCTTGCATTTTAGTCTCTTCAATGTTTGGGAGTTGCAAATGCTAGAACTGCTTTTCTGGACACTTCGAAGACCACATTCTGAACTGAAAAGGAAGACATGTCTAGGCTGTTCTAGATCATTATCATCTCCATTCCTAGCTGGTCGAGAGTTTGTATATTTTTTAACTGCCTACCAGTATAAAACATTAGCATTCATATGAAATTTTGGCAAAACTTTACATTGAAGGGAGTTATTGTATACTCTATTTTTCCTCTAAGTATACAGAAAGTGTTCTTTTTATAATGCATATCACAGTCTTATTAAAGTTGAAGAAAGCTCACTGCTTGCATTGCTTATTTTTCCACATTCAAAAAGAAAATCACAAATAAACCATATCCTACTGCTGTTGTACCATGGGAGCATTATGATAACCCAGAAATAATAATATGAAATTACTTCTATCTACACAGCAGGCTAGCTAGGCAGATGTTCCTGCAACTAAATCTGGTTATTCCACATCAGACATTATGTTCCAGGCAGCTTGTTCAGTTGGCAAGCAGACAAGATATATGAAAGAAAGGAATATGTTTAAAACAATGGGGCTTGATATTTGCATAAACTGGTGCAGACCATGGGGGCATTAGTTATATGTACAGCTAAAAAAACCACATCAGGCAAAATAAAGAATGAAATATAATGTGCAGTTACTTAATCATCTTTACTGACATTTTCTTTAGTATTTTTGCAATGTAAAATTGTTTCAATAGGGGACTTTACAATAGCTCATTATTTCACTATCTTCTCCACCTTGTGAAGAATATGTTTTGCCTGCCAACTTTAGAAGCATTGACACTTTGTGCAGTGTGATAAAACTGAGGCATATCAGACTATGATGTCTTCCAAGGAAGGAATAAAGGAATTTAGAGAATATATATTATAAGATATCTTCCATACCATGAGGGAAATATGAAAGAACTTTTAAGAAGAGACTTGCAAAAGAAAATTACACAGGCAATGACTGAAGTAAGTGTGACAAAGAAGTTCAAAATAATCCCACCTTGATTTTTGTTGAATATCAGTTAGGAAAAAGAGAACCTTTGACATGATTTTCAGATTACATTAATCTTGAAAGCCTCTCACTTTTTCATAGGAGAGGTATCAAATATTGTCTTTAAGTCTTAAAGCTGGAAATAGATCCTTGGGGTGTTGTGTTGTCTGCAGAATACCTTGCTGAAGCATTGATACAAGATCCACAGCAAGTGGATATACATGTAATGAATATGCTATAGTCCAAGTAACCCAGAAATTGTGCCAAGGCTTGCAGCCTATTTGTTCTCATGAAGTTTGCAGGAAAGGTCTGAGGGTGTCCAGGACTAAATTCTGATTGAATAAGAATAATTTAGGGAAGAACTGAGTAGCAGAATTTCATATAGATGCTCTAGAATGTCTTCATTTTGCTGAAGAAAGGGGCAGGCAAATGACTTTGATGGCCTTCAATGAGATCAATGATCCATTGTTGGATAATTACCAGAATTCATAGAATTATTTGGAATCATTAATATTAGAGTTTTTTTAATATCTCATGGGACCAACAACACATCGGAAGATTTGCAATCCAAAGCAAGGAAAGTGCTGATTCTGTAATGTTGTATTTCCCATTTTATGCCATGATTGAAGGATGAAATTATCTTGCTTTTATTGAGCAGTTTTAGGAAGGATTTGCTGATGAACTGACAGGTGAATTAGTCAGACAAGGCACTCCAAATAATGTAGAAGTGTTCTAATATTACAAAAACATTAATGGGTGATTGGAGAAGATGAGATACAGCAACTGTAATAAGGGGAGGAGAATTTATGGTCTTTCTTTGCCACTGTGTCCACCTCCCTTTGGCCTTATTGAACTCCAGTCATTGAGATCGCCTGCAAATGGAAGCAGTAATCAGATCCCTGTACTCAGCAGGAAAATAGAGAAGGAGAGACATTCGTTTATGGTATTGCTGTGGAGCTCCAGAACAGAAAGCCAAGTTGTGGATCAGTAAAGCACTGACCTCTGAGTCAGTCAGATCTACAAGCCATTTAGCAAACAAGTGTTAGAACTGCTACGGAGCCTTGTTTCCTTTCCTCCAGGAAATTTTGCAGGTTTTCCTCCCAAGTACTTGGCAGGTTGTTCCTCAGACAATTAAGAAGACCTCACACTGCCAACAATGAGTGAGCTCTTTTTATATGTCTTACTTGTATCCAATCAGGAGTAAAAATATGGACCCTGTGCTCTTTGAGACTTTGGTGCATCCACCGATTTCATAAATGAGACTATACCGCTTCTGTATGAATTGCCTACACAGTTGTTACAGAAACCTATGCTTGTGGAAATGATTGACAGGCAATTGTTTCAAGTCGGTCCTGTTTTGCAACGTACAACTCTTCTACAGTTGAAAATAAATGATGCAGATTTTTTTTATACCACCATTTCCTTACATTTCTCTCAAGTGTTGGGCACAGACTGGCTGCAAACTCCTAATTCAGATGTTCACTGAGAGCAAAGAACGATTTCTTTTCCAGTGTCAACAGCACCATTTGTAGACATCCCACTCTTCTTTTTCCCTCTCACTCAAACACCCTCACAGCTGTTTGAATTTCCTTCCCTGCCAGAAATAAAGTAGATAGACTTTACTGGTGTTTGGGGGGAAGAGGAAGCAACTACTTTGTCTCCTCAGATGGCATGTGACTGTACCATCAATATGAAGCAGGCAGCCTAGATCTCAACTAAAAGATAGTACCCTACGTCTATTAAAAACAACAACAACAAAAAGACTTTCTGGATAAAAATAAGGTTACATTCCATGGTTAAAATATCTCAATTTTGTTTTCACCTTTCTCCTGAAATCAATAGAATTCACCCATAGTCTACTGTAATAATAGGTGGGAATCACCTTGGGACATTACACAAAGAGATGCTGCCTAGGGAATGGTCAGATAAAAAGGAGCATAGCCTGAAGCTGCATAGAGGTTCAGTAGGCTCTCAGTGGGAGTACAGTGGGTGGAGCAATAGGCTTAAAAGGGACCACCCCTAAGCTAAGAAGCAATACAGATGATAGTAGGAGAATTACACTTTCAGAGTTGTAAAATTCTTCTAATCTAGTTTACAACAAAGTAGAATTAGCATTACAAAGTAAAATTTTATTATAACGTAGAATTAACTTATCTGTCCCTGTTTCTTGGACAGTCTCCTTGGTAAGGCTGATATCAACTGTTAAATAGAAAGCATTAACTGGTAGAAGCTAAGTGTATTTAATTTCTTTTGAATTTTTTAAAAATATTTTGAACTGTCCTTCACAAACTGGTGTTGTTTTTTAAATACACCTATATACAGATTAAAAAGCAGCCCTTCCTAATTACACTTCAGCAATAAAATACCGTAATATTGGATTAGTACAAATTCTTCTTTCCATCACAACCACTCTTTTTGACAAATCTTCCACGATTTTGCCTCTCCTGTTTTCTGGGGAGAAGTAAATGTTGCATATATGCACCAGGCCTCTCTATCTCTGGCTGCTTAATTTATCCATCAGTTTGCCATCTCTTCCAGCAAGCTGATTCCACAGAGGCCAATTAATTGAGAAAAAAAAGTTTGGATAGATTTCCAAAAGTCTTTGATAAACCTGTAGTTAATTGCTTGTACACAATATATCTTGACTTTGATATACTTACACTAAAAGATGATGGTCACATTTGGAATGCTCTTTCAAAAAGCTGTTTATGAATTGCACATTTCTGCATTTTAACTCTTTCTTAAACTTTTCACCAGTCCAGTTTTACTCATACTGTACTTGATTGTTTTCTGAGACTTTACCTTCCAAATTCCCACTTCCACACCTTATTTTTCAAGACTACTTTTTCTTTCACTAGGCTAGGGCTGTAAGTTGCTGTGAAGTTAAGAAATAAAACCATTCAGAAGAAAATAATGGTGAAACAGTCTATATTTTGGCCAAGAAAACTACAGGGAAGTTGTCTGAGTCATCACTATGGGACAAACTTATCTTGAGGAAGTTTTTACATTCTAAATTTACCACCCTTCTACTGCTTTTAATTTGGTCTCCATATCTGCCTTGCCTCTGCCTAGACTCAACCATTGCCAGATACACCATCTTTAACACCTCACTCACAGAACCAGTTAATTGCTATATGCTTTGTAGTGCAACTGAAAATGCACAGTAATTTTTTTTTGTATTTTTCCCCTGCCTTGCAACCTTGATGTACAGTATCTGCTGTTTTTGAATATTATTTTAACTTTGAATGCACTATCTGTACATGACTTTTGCATTCAGAGTTTCTGTTCTTTTGACAATTTGTGCTGCTTTTTTGTATCTTTGCCTATTATTCTTATTTGGTTTCTCGTGCTGTGATCATACACTGGATATGTTTGATAATCTTTCTATCTGTATAAGAGAATCTAAAGACACACTAAAATGAACCTACTATTGCCTCCAGGGATACTAGTTAAGCTGAAGAACGATAGCTTTGCAGCCAGGCACTGGAGTAATGTTGTGGGTAATCACTGCCCCAGAAAATCACATATATCAATGGTCAAATAGCACAAATGTAATAATATAGTTCTCCAGATGAGCTGTTCAAACCATCCAGGTATGGGAGGTGCTTCTGTCTCTCGTTTGATAGGCTGAGCTGATTTCTCAGGACACTCCTTGAGGCTCCTCCTTAGTGACTCCAGTTTTTGCTCAGCCTTCGTTGGAGCAAGGCTAATTTTCCCTTGGCTGGATTCGTTGAACAGCAATTGAGAATAGAAATAACACAAAAAAAGGTCATATCTCAGCTTTCTGGCTGCAAACGAAAGTCACAAATTTAAATCAATTATATACAGCTCCCGACGCCACTTTTAACATCAGCTGGCTGTCGGAGCTTTTAAGCCCTCAGTGAGGGCCCCAATGGCACTTTGAGCGCAGGCTCAAGACTGCACATTAAACGGTTTCTCCTCAGGCCGCCATTACAGCAAGAGCAGCTCAAAGCTCTGCAAAAGAGGTTCCAAGGATTTCCGCAATTAGCGCAGCTCAAAGGAAGCCTTCAAACACAATTTCGTAAAGCTGCCGACACCACTTTTATCAATCTGCTGGCGATAGTTCCTTCCTGCTTCAAACGCTCTACCATCATCCCGGTGCCAAAGAAGCCCTCCATCAAGGAACTAAATGACTACAGACCAGTTGCTCTAACATCTGTAGTTATGACAATCTTTGAAAGGTTGTGCTGTCCCACCTGAAAACCAACACGGATCCGCTGTTAGATCCCATGCAGTTTGCATACCGAGCAAATAGATTGACAGATGATGCTGTTAACATGCCTCTGCATTACATCCTACAACACCTTGAATCTCCAAATACCTACGCAAGGGTCCTCTTTGTAGACTTCAGTTCAGCATTCAATACCATCATTCCAGACACGCTTCTAAGTAAATTAAACCAACTAGCGGTACCTGAACACACTTGTAAGTGGATCATAAGCTTCCTAACAGACAGGAAGCAGCAAGTGAAGATAGGCAGAATCACATCCGATACCTGTACAATCAGCACAGGGGGCCCCCAAGGTTGTGTGCTTTCTCCACTTCTCCCTATATACCAATGAATGCATCTCAAATGATCCATCTATTAAAATACTGAAGTTTGCTGATGACACAACAGTGATTGGTCTCATTCGAGACAATGATGAATCTGCATACAGACAGGAGGTTATACAACTTGCCTCGTGGTGTAACTGGAACAATCTGGAACTAAACACACTCAAAACCATAGAAATGGTGGTAGACTTTAGAAGAAAACCCTCCCACACTACCACCTCTTACAATACTACACAACACAGTATCCACAGTAGAGACCTTCAAATTTCTAGGTTCTACTATATCACATGACCTAAAATGGACACCTAACATCAAAAATGTCATCAAAAGAGCACAACAAAGAATGTTCTTTCTGTGCCAACTCAGAAAGTTCAAACTCCCCAAGGAGCTGCTGATACAATTCTACAGAGGAATTATTGAGTCTATCATCTGCACCTCTATAACTGTCTGGTTTGGTTCTGCAACCCAACAAGACAGACACAGACTTCAGAGGATAATTAGGACTGCAGAAAAAACAATTTTTTTAAAAAAATTCACATTTATATGCTGCCCTTCTCCGGAGACTCAGGGCGGCTTACAATCTTTGGAGCACAACCCAGTGTGCTCAGCAATAGCCTACCCTACAAAATTACTACCCACCTGCCTTCAATCAAGGACCTGTATACTGCACGAGTCAAAAAGAGGGCTGTTAAAATATTTACAGACCCCTCACATCCTGGACATAAACTTTTTCAACTCCTTCCCTCAAAACGACGCTATAGAGCACTGCACACCAGAACAACTAGACACAAGAACAGTTTTTTCCCGAAAGCCATCACTCTGCTAAACAAATAATTCCCTCAACACTGTTCAACTATTACAAAGTCTGCACTACTATTACTGTTAATCTTCTCATCACTCCTTATCATCCATCCCCTGCCACTTGTGATTGTAGGACTGTAACTTTGTCACTTGTATCCTTCGATTTATATTGACTGTTTCCTAGTATGATTTGATTGCTGATTGTACCTGTTAAATAATATTAATTGAATTTGGCCTGGATCTTTAAACCTATATCTATTTCACAGAGTCATTCAATAAATTGCAATGCCAAGTTGTATCAGATTAAAACAGATTTATTTGATAGAACAGAACAATCAATAAATATATTATTAGTAAATATCTACAGAGTCTTTTCTTCTTTCATTCCTTTTAAATAGTCCTTCAAGGAACTAGAAGTCACTATGAGAGATTCACAGTTCTTCCTCTCATAACCTCTTCTTAGATATAGCTAACCTCTTTAGTAAGTCCCTTTCTCTTTAGGTTATAGATCTTCTCTCAGATCCCTTTGCTATATCTTCTCATACACAGACCTCAGTCTGTCAGATCCCAATGTCTCCTCAGAGTCTTGGATCTTCTCAGTATCTCCGATCTCCTCAGACAAAAATGAGTCTCCACAGAATCTCCTCAGAATCTCCTCTTTTTGAAAATGACAGTTGACATCCCCTTTTATACTTAGGGGCGTGTCCTACAGTATCACAGTGGGGTGCTCAGTGCCACCCTGTCATTGGTGGGTTTGATCATCCCATCAAACTCCACTAATTTGTAAACTGCATAGTAACATAGTAAATATTTAAGGGAGCGGCTCCTGCCGATGTCGAGCCCCCGTCCCGTGGGACACATAGGCAAGGACTCCTCGGGGTCCCGTCGACAAGTCAATGTCGGCTGACGGTCCCCCGGCGACGAGCCTATTCTGTAGCGGTCCCTGACCTATGGAATGCACTGCCTCTGGACCTCCGTCTGGCCCCTGACCTCCGCACCTTCCGCCGCGACTTAAAGACCTGGTTGTTTGACCAAATCGGACTGTGATTACCTCACCTGGGCCATGGGATAATTTTAATTCACCTTAATTTGGTCTTATCGGGCTTAAATTATTAATTCTTTTAAATAACTACTGTACTATATGTTTTGATTGTGAGCCGCCCCGAGTCTTCGGAGATGGGGTGGCATATAAGTCTAATAAATAAATAAATAAATAAATAACTCCAGAAAGTTCTACTTTCTGACAGTACCCTATGACTATCATTAAGTGTTGTATGTTATGATTCTTGATTCTTAACAAATATATCTTTTAAGTACACTGAGAACATATGCACCAAGACAAATTCCTTGTGTGTCCAATCACACTTGGCCAATAAAGTATTCTATTCTATTCTATTTGCCCTTGTATTAGTTTTTACTGAATTGCAGCTTAAGGGATTTGAAAGCTATTAAACTTTACAGCACAAATTCATAGTTTTAAAACTGAAATCAGAACATTTGAAACTCATGCTTGTTGCTATATACAGTTAGGAATCCAAACAGAAGCAAAAAAGATGTATGTTTAATATAATTAAACAACTGCATTTGCTTGATCAGTCAATAGAAATTAAGCCTGTAATATTTAATTCAAGGTATTAGTCATCACATATAAAGTCCTTCATGGCTTGGGTCCGGGGTACTTGCGGGAGCGTCTTCTGCCAGCATCAACCTCCAATCGCCCTGTACGCTCCCACAGGTAGGGCCTCCTGGGGGTGTCATCAACCAGACACTGTCGGTTGGTGGCACCCAGGGGTAGGGCCTTCCCACCCTGTGGAATCAGCTCCCCTTGGAGCTCCGGTTGGCCCTGACCTCTGTTCCTTTCGCAGCAACCTAAAGACTTGGTTGTTTCAACAGGCCAGCCTGGACTGAATGGGGTGGGGGTGGGTTTTTTTAAATTAATTTTTAGTTTTAATCGGGTTTTAAATTTTATTGGGCTTAGTTTAGTTTAATTCTATTTTAATATTTGTATTCTTGTTTTTTATTGTAAGCCGCCCTGAGTCCCTCGGGAGAGAGGGCGGCCTATAAGTCCAATAAAAGTAAAGTAAAGTAAAAGTAATTCCTCGTAAGAGCAGAAGTTGAAAATATGTGATTGAACCAGACTGGAGTTATGGTGGTACAGCAAAAGAGAGAGAGAGAGAGAGAAGAGAAGATGTCAAATTTCTACTGTGCTGCTAGGTTAGAAAGCATCCTTGGTTTAACCTCACAGGATTTTGTAAGGAAAAAGAAAATCAATAATGCTTCTCTTAGATGTTGAGAGAAAGAATGTTAGAAAATTGTAGTAATACAACAAGCAGAGTATGTATTAGATATCTATGTCCAGATCCTTCAAATGAAATAGATCAGTCTTTAAAATTTGAACCAGATTTGTAAGTGACAAAGTGGAAAGTTTCAGTTTCCTATCCTCTAAAAAATGATTTCAAGTTGAAAACACTTGGTTTATTATATAATGCCAGACATCTTTATTTTTAAAACCATTTTTTCTTTTTCCGGAGTTTATTTTAAACTTAATATTTTGCATAAACAATGAAATAACTTGCTGCCTTAAAAAAAGTAACAATCAAATATAGCAGTTCCTGTTGTAAGTCTGAACCAGAAGATGAAAAAGAAAAAAAGAAGAAAGTTGTTTGTAGGTTGGGAGGGGGAGGGTGAAGATAAAAACAGATGCTTATTAACTGAGTGTAGGCAGGTGATGACAAGGCACCACAGCACTAGAGCGCCAGCTGTGAACACTGCAGACAGCTTCTTCCCTTCCCCTTCCAAGTCCAATTTCATATTATTCAACAGATGCTGAATGTGATGGAAAAGGTGTCACAGTAAAATGATAATGAGAAGTATGAATTCATTGCTTTTGAAACCTTGGAAAGCTGTATGAGTGCAGTGCATTGGAATAGAATTAGACCTCCATGTGACAAGGAGTTAAGAAGTTTCATCATTAATTTCAATTAATTTCGTAATATTTTTCATTTTTACAGATAATCAATGAGTAAAGTATTATTATTTGTGGGTTGTTATTACAAAAAATATGCTAGGATAGAGATAAGCACATAGGTCACATATAATTCCAAATCAACACCCAAAGTCTGTAATAACACTTCTAGAAAACATTTCAAAGAAGAAACTCATTCCGTGGGATACCGTTGTATATAACAGTGTTCATCTGTAGAAGCATGGAAAAAATCAGTCTCTATAACTACTTTTAATATATTTAATCTGTAGTTATCTAAATTCTATTTAGACGATTTTAAAATAAAAGCAATATACAGTAACTGTGGTTCTGCTTTGCAGTTTAGTTGCTTAATTATAGTGGTTGGCTGTAAAGAATATGTGCAATTATCATTCAAGAGTCCTATTCCCAAAAATCAAAAATATCAGCCAATACTTAAAAATAGTTAATTCTGAAAGTCTATGAACAAGATTACAATCTATTACAATACTATGTGATGATACATACTATGACAATACAATATGAGCAGTGGTGGGCTGCCAATTTTTTAACAACCAATTCTCTGGCTGGGTAGGTGTGGCCAGTTGGTCATGTGACTGGGATGTATGTGATGTCACTCATCACACCCAGCCCGTCTCCTGGCCACTCACCTCAAAGGAACAGGTAGGATTCAGCCAGGTGGGGCTAATCCCACTACTGGCTGGCCCCGCCCCCGTCCATTTTTCAGGATGTTTTTGGGCCATTTTAGAGGTCATTTTTGGGCCATTTTCAGGCTGTTTTCAGGTCATTTTGGGCCATTTTAGGCCATTTTTGGCCTGGAAAATGGCCTAAAAATGGCCCAAACAACAAGAAATGCCCCCCAAAACAGCCTGAAAATGACCCCAAAACAGGCCACTTTTCAGACCATTTTCAGACCATGTTTGGCCCAGAAAACAGCCTGAAAATGGCTCAAAAATGCCCCCCAAATACCTGGAAAATGGCCCAAAATGGACTGAAATTGTCCAAAAATGGCCTGAAAATGGCCCAAAACCAAGCTGAAAACAAACTGTGCCTAATCTTAACCATTGGTCTGCCAGAACTGGTGAGAACCGGCAGCAGCCCACCTCTTAATATGAGCAATAAGACAATATTTCAATGCATGTAGCACAATAGGCATGTAGTTAAATTATAAAATATATTTGTTCTAAATATTGCATTAAGTGGAACTTTCTATAAAAATTGCATTGTGCAATTAGTAAAAGGCATTTCTCCATTGTTTGTATGATATTATGTGATTTAACACTTAGCTCATTTGCTAAACAACGTTTTCTCAGACATTTTAAACCACTCATTAATCTAGAGTTGTATAATTTTATTCAGGTTGGATATTAACCAATTGTGCTTTTATTCTATTTCATTTGAAAATGGCCTTTTTAATTGACATGTAACACTGTTAATTAAACTCTAATGTAATTATGATCTCTATTAAAGATACCTCAATTTATGCAGTTATCAGCCATAAAAAGGAACAGGTTCCCCAAATGTTTTACTTTTATACAACTAGTTTGACTTCAACATTTTCAGATTTGAATAATTTTGTGTGACAGGGTTACATATGATCTCTTTCAAATAAAAGTAAGTTTTTGACAGTTGCAACTGATATTTAACATGAACTAAGTAATATATAATGGATAATAATATATGTTATAGTCTGCATTTATTTGCTTTAAATCAGAGTTTGTCTGTGAAAACTTAGTTCTTTTATTTGCAAAATCAGAGTTTAAAAATTATGACGTATGAATTGTTTCCAATCACATAATTTTACACGTTTTACCCAGAATTTTTTTTTATTTCATTACTGCATTGGTATCAGATAATTTTTAAAAATATACTTCAAGAGAAGTTGCAATCAATTTACTTTATATTTTATTTAAATAGGTATTACCGAATGCCTCAAGAAACCCAATTTTCTATAGATAATAGGAATCCCATCATTTGGTCAGAAATTATCAGTATTGAAACTCTGATAGTTCATGCTCACTAAATATTTTTAGAAACTGACCAAATTTGGAGAATTTTTTAAAAATTATGTTTTTAATGAATACGCCTACTTTTTTTTCCAACCCCTCTAATTTTGATAAGGAATAGCAATGCTTTAGCCACTTTTGCTAAATGATGGGAACAGAAAATGACAAAATGACAAATAACAATTGGATATTTATTAAAAAAATCCATATTATTGGCCTTAATATAGGAGATTTGTTTATCATCTCAGTCCCTTCCTTAACTTACAAACAGCTGAAAAGTTTTATTCTCCTTCTCAATTACTAGTATTGTGCAAGAAAATAATTATCTCAAAGAAACATAGTACAGATTTGTTTATCTTTCAACTAAAAATCAGCTTTATTCTGGGGAACTGAATACCGAAGGTTGCTATTGCTTTCTGATTATATTACAACTACTGTTCACAGAATTCTCAGATTATTATTTTTTGCACTCGAGTCACAAGTATGAGGCACTTCTGGGTTGAAAGGATTAGCCAATGACATCACCATTGCCCTGGGGATGTCCAGTGGGAGCTCCTTTCAAGTCTCCAGCAGGAACTGCAGTAAAGGCTGAGAGCTCAACCCCATCACACAGCAGTTCTTGGGTTTCGAATGTGGTCTTGCTCCTGCCAAGCTGTCAGCCTTCAAGATTTCCTTCTTTTGCTTTGCATCTTTTGGCTGTCATAAGTAACGGGGGGAAGAGGGGGGACATGATTATGGGAAATGAGCTGCAGGTTTTGTTAAGAAGAAGTATATCAGTCGGGGGCTTTCTTGCTTTGATTTCTGTCTTATGCTATGCTGCAGCAGCTCTTTATCAAAATATGCCAAGGTCAATGGACAGAGGCCTTCATCACCACCTGGAGATGCCCACATGACATTATCCACAACTTCTAATTGGGTAGCCTACTTGAACTATTGTGGGTGGGAATGTTACCATCACTTTGTATATGTGATTTTCGTGCTCATTCTCTCAGATTCAGAATTCTTTTGTTGCTACCACTTGATTTCCAGTAAAAGATATCTTTTCTCTAATTCATGGAGTCTAAGTATTTCTTTCTTGGATTTTGAATGGAGCACTACCTGACACTAGCATTAATTCCTAGCTAACAAGATCTTAAATTGGAAAAGATTGATAAAAATCTTAAAATAACTATAAAATGCTTATAAAAATTAAAATTAAAATAGGAAGATTTTCTTAAACAAAACTTCAGTGATGCTCAATAATTTCATGAATCCAAATAAAACGTCTATTTAATGCAAGCAGATAACCTTAGTGAGAGTTCTTATTTTGTTCCAGATGATCCACCACCATTGCCATTTGTGTTATTTGCTTATAGATCTATCTGAACAATACAAAAATCCTGAAGCTTATTCTACTAGAAAGGGAAAGAAAACCAAATTATTTGCTTACCAAACAGACAAACATTTCTCTACCTGTCTCTGTTGCTGTATTGCTCAAAATCAAAATCATTAATTTTACTTCAATGCAGCTCCATCATAATTTACTTTGTCTAAATATGGTAGTTTAGGATTCTCTTTTACAATTCTTTTACAGGAGGAAAGTGTTTTCTCGCCTTTATATGCATAAGCTCTTCAACTTTACCCATAGGAGTACCAAGGTGCTTTTAGTAACATTCTTTTTCTTCCACATAGTTTGAATGATGGCATGTCTAAGATTATTAAGCTACACTAGCAGATGTATATGACAAAGCTATTTATCTCACACTGCACTCACAGGAACACAATAGAATTATCACTGACATTTCAAAGAATTGTAAGTTTCCCAGGTGATCCTATAATTATATTATGGAAGATCTTGGTTTGAAAATGTTTAGCAAACAAAAAAGCATTTTCTGATTGTTCACCATTGGAAAAGTTAGGTATTTAGTACATTTGAAAGTACAAATCCTTGTCGTTCAGATATATAGAATTACGGTAAACTATATATAGTTAATAAATTTTTATTGTTTTAGATTTTGTAAGTATCACATTAGATGGCACTAATTTAATGTGGCCAAATCTAATCTGGTTTTGTATTATTAAATTCATTCTACTATTCATATCTTTTAAAACAATTTAAAATTGTTAAAATAAATAAGAGGAAGAAAAGGAAAAAAGACATAACAAGGGAAGAAACTCTTTAAATTAATTTTCATATTTAAATATAGAATAGTTTAAATCCATCATGGTATTTTGGGAAACACTAGTTTATTTCCTATTAGGAGCAGCTGCAGGTATCTCCATTACTGTCAAAATGTTTCTGCAGAAGAAGGAAGATGCTCAAATCCTTTGAGTTTAGCTTCGATGCATAAACTGCTGTGCTTGCAGCCAGTAAAATCAGCTGCATTTCTAGGCCACACAATAAATTCCACCCTATTTTTCACTCTGTAACTCTCTATTCTATTTTTGCAAAACCGTCTTTATTACGTCAGCTTAAGGGTGACCTCTTTTTGGCCATACTTTGTGTTAGATTAAGAAATGCCTCTTCTGGGATCAGCCTGAATCTTGATGACTTCATGGACATATCCAAGTAGGTTTCTTAGCAACAGACTAGAAATGATTTGCCACTGTTTTTTTCTGGAATTATTTTTCCTCATGTAGCTTATTGCCCTCGTGTTCTCTGGAGATCTCCCTTCCAAGTACTAATTAGGCCCGAATGTCTTTCACTGTCCAGCCCAGACAAAGTCAATCAGGTGTTACTATCTGCTATGGCATATTAAGTTAAACTGCTTGGGGAGGGAGGGAGAGAAGGCAGCTATTTTATAAATGAAAAAGCAGACCAAAATAAGAAAATAGGTCGGTTAATTTAGAAAGTTAATAGGAAGATGATCGATAGTGTGACATTTTTAGTTATAACTACAAAATATTTTTTTGCTACTTAAGTGGTCACTTCTATTAATAGATGCAGCCATTATAGGACTGCCACTATAGGAATGCTGTCATTATAGGAAAGGTAGCCAGCAAGAAAGAATTGATCTCCCTTTATTTTTTTCTGCACTCCCATTCCAAGATTTCCAGGATTCTGGTACAAGGCATATTGCTAAAATAATAATTCAAGAAGAAAAGAAATAAAGAGATAGTGTTATTCATTCCACTGCTGCTGTTGCCACTGAATAAATCAGAGAAAGAAAAGTTGTCCAAACCACATTATAACATGAGTCAAAGAACTATTATTGGGAGGGGCAATTTAGAATAGAGGTGATTTTTTTAAATTACATTTATATGCTGCCCTTCTCCGAAGACTCAGGGCGACTTACAATTTTTGGGATACAACCCAATGCGCTCAGCAATAGCCTTCATTCCATTGTATATGCCTGCTTATTACTAAGCGGCATTTTTACAAAGTCAGCTTATTGCCCCCAACAATCTTGGGTCCTCAATTTACCTACCCTGAGAGGATGGAAGGCTGAGTCAGCCTTGAGCTTGGTGGGATTCGAGCCTGCACTAATTGCAGGCAGCTGGAACTTAAGTGCTAGGCATTTAACAGCCTGCACCACCATCACAAGACATGATTCCAAGGACAACATCATAGACTATAATGAATGCAAAAGACCACATGTAGTCAAAAGTTACAAATATTGTCAGTGCATATAGTTCATGAACTGGAATAGCCATGGTAACAGGTCAGCCAATGGGACTGTCTGGATTAGACATGGTACATCAGGTCAGCCAATGGGACTGCTAGATTAGACATGGCAATAGGTCAGCCAAAGGGGGCTGTTTGGATATTGAAACATAGTATTTATTTTGTATGGTGCCATAAGAGACAGTTGGAGTCTGGGCATGGTTTTGACTTGCTGAACTGTGTATAAGAGTTGATTTAATCTAGGCCTCTGTAAATTTAGACCTCAGGGCCTCTGCATCTCTCTGCTCATATTATCTTGCTTCTGTGAATATTACTTCTGTTTCTGTGCTCCTGATTTTGTATTCTGGTTGCTCCTGCTGTATGGGTATTATATATATATTATTGTATATATAAAGAAGCTTATGTTAATGAATCCTGCTGAATCAGTTATCTGTGTGTGCTTTCTGGATTTGATTATTGCAACAAAAAACTCTGATAAATATGCAATTACATTCTTAATTATCACTATAATTTTTGTAAATAGCTCTTAAAAGAACTGGAGTTGATTTTTAAAAAATCATGCTTTGGCTTCCAATGTGATTATGTTGGTTAGGAAAAGTGACTGGCAACTCCTTCAAGAATGAAACTCATAATCAGCACTACAGTGACATAAATGTAGCTAATTTAAAACACTATAAGTCCATTTTAATAATCAGATTTCACTTTGCTTCTCTGCTGCAAATCAATTATGTTGCATATTTGGAACTCAGTCGCCCTTAGTGATTAGAGAAATGAGATCAAAATATTTTTTTAAATGTAAGCAGAAAAAAAGAGTTAATCCACTAGTACACCATAATTAGCAATGGTGGAAAAATTATATTGTCTTTTTATACACATGCTCACACTTTTGTAAGAAAAAAAGGAGATTCAAAGAATAATGGTGATACACATTTAAATTTGAAATTCTTCTAGCTCCATTTTTTCACATTTGACTGTACCACAAGTACACCACAGAAGTCTTCAAATAATGTCCACCAGAAAACTTAATTATGGTTGCTGCTACTAACTAAAAAGACTTAAAGACTTTGGTAGGAGTCTCTGAAAAATCTAGAGAAGTTTATGTATCCTGTTCTGTTTTCTGCTGATCCCTGAAAGGTTGGCCAAGAGTAGAAGGGAACTTCCTTAATGAATAAGTAAATAAAAACATAGAAACTATGTCAGTTAATTCTAAACTAAAAGCAACTACATTGACATAATTGGAAAGTGGAATTTCCACTACCACACATAGTATGAATTCTGAATCTTATTTATTTAACTATTATGATGACTACACCAATTTTCATGTCATTTGAATGCAGATCTCTAAAGCATGTGATATCTGTCAAGTATTAGTTTAGGTTTATCTTCACTGATTTCCCCCCTTTTCTTCCTCAATCTCTTCTACTCAATAGTTCTTTTTTATCCCTCTTTGGTCTAACATGAATTAGGCTTTAAAAAGCCAACCTTGCATGTGATACTAATTTTAGAAATGTAATGATGAATTCTTTCCTTTCAAAATAAACTAGATTAAAAATGGTACACTGGGACTCTAAACCACATGGCTGTCACTACATACAAATAGCTTTCTATTTAAAACAAAAAAATTAAGATATTTCTTTTTTTTATCCCTAACTTTTCTCATTATTTCTATACTTTAACTCCTGCCACTGGAGAACATTGAAACAAATCATTTGAAAATTCTTTCCAATTGGAGTTGGTATCAAAATGCTGATGTTTCAAAACTACATGAAACTGTTAGATGTATTCTCTGGATTAATTTTTGAAGAAAAAGGCACTTTGATACAGCATATTAAGATCCACATGTAAAAAAAATGGATAGAGAACCCCTTTATATTATTTTTATTTATCATACAAAGTGACATTTTTATATTTTCTCTAATTTTATATAATTACACTAAAATCTCATTTTAAAAGAATAATTGGGATAAAAGAGTGACTGTGTTTCCCAAAAGTCTGATAAATTGTAATGGTATAGGAGAATGACCTTGAAAAAAAATAGGAAATACTCAGGCTACACAACTGCATGCAATAGGTATTTCAGAAACATTAGGGGCACAGAATCTCAGAAGGGACCCTCCCTAAGTTTTGGGAGAATAAAGGAAAAGGAAGCGAGAAATATTTTCAGATTTGCAAGTTTTTGAAACTAGTCTTGTAACAATAATAGTGTTAATACTCATATACTTCTTGTTTGGACTACATTAAAGCACTGACATAAATCAAATAGTAGATTATCAGACTGATACAAATGGCACAAATTATATTATCACATAAATAATACCAGCTGCAAATGATGTATTGCAATTAAATTTTGGTCCATTGTATACAAAGGGATTAAAAGTACTCATCTTTAAGAAAGAGGAGACGTAGCTGCTAGTATGAAGATATCACTACGACTAATCATCCTCAACTTACAACCATTCATTTAGTGACCATTCAAAGTTACAATGGCACTTTAAAAAGTGATTTATCACCATTTTTCACACTTATGGCCGTTGCAGCATCTCATGGTGATCAGAACTGGATACCTGGCAATGGACATGTATTTATGAGAGTTGCAGAATCTGAGGGTTATGTGATCATCATTTGTTACCTTCCAGCTGGCTTCTGACAAGCAAAGTCAATGAGGGAAACCAGATTCACAACTGCATGATTCATTTAACAATTGCAGTGATTTGCTTAATAACTGTAGCAAAAAGATTGTACAATGGAGTGCAACTCACTTTACAACTGCCTTGCTTAGCAACAGAAATTTTGGGCTCAGTTGTGGTCGTAAGTGGAAGACTACCTGTACTGACAAAGGAAATATCAGTAAATTGTAAAAGAAATACAGCGGGAGATAAGTGTGGATATTACAATTTTATAATTTTAAAGCCACATACCACCATTTAGATGGAAACAATTAGAGCCTACACTGGGAATATTTACTTACTAAGGGAATCATTTCTGCTCTTTTGTAAAGATGATATATAGGAAGTAATACACAAACTGATCTCTCTGATGAGTATTTTTCTTTTACCCTCTAGCTACAGATGCAGCAAAAGGAGAAATGAGCATACGGGATGTTAATTTTTTTTTTTAACAGTTCTTTTTATGAAGCTTAGCTTCCCCATGAGCCATCACTGAATCTTGTCGTCATATCTATTTATACAGTTCAAGTAGCAAATAAATAGAATACTTGTTAAACATCACTCCCTGCAGACTGTGCCTGAAAAGGTTTTGAAAAACAAAAGCAAAAGATGCAGGGAGAAGGCCTCATATTTAAAGGCTCATATTACATTATTCTTGAAGGGAAAATGACTTGTTGATATATCAATTATTAAGTAAGATTGGGACTCACTTAATTTTATTTATGAAAACAGTCATAGAGGAATTAGGTTCCAGGCTGATTATCTTGTTCATTGCTAAGCCTAAAATTATATGCAAAGTAAAATAACTGCAGTTAAACTATTTTAGTTTTTAACAGGATACAATTTTAATGAATTGAATAGAATCCTTGGCTTAATAAGGCATAGTTTGAATTCCAGATATTTGGATTGAAAAATCTTTTTTTGAATAAAAATGGAACATTAAACATAATACTAATGCTACCCAATTTTTCCTATTTAGACTGTCCCTGAATAGCAGTATATACAAAAGGGTACAAAAGATTTTAATGATCCTCAAAGCTTGTATCAGAATATATCATGCAACTGAGCATCAGCCTATAATTTAAAGGAATTAGTAAAATTATAGAATCCAGCTTCCTTTTAGGTGTATGAATTCATTTACCAGCAATCTTAAGTTCAAGTTCAACTTGAAATTATCCAGTGATGAGGAGTTCACTACTTCTCTGAATAGTTGGCTGCACTGTTGAACTTTGTCTTAATAAAAGGAATGAATATTCCAATAATTTAAGATTATTCCATATTCTGTACTCCATAATCTGCATAGCAATATATGGACCTATGCAAAGTCATTTTTATAACCAATGCTGACACTAAATGATAGTTACAGCCATCAGTAAGCAAATATCAAGATCACAACATTTTTTTTGAGTAGAGGAAGTTAATTGCTTTCTTCTTTGTTCTATGAATTGACAAGTTTTTTTTAATTACATTTATATGCTGCCCTTCTCCGAAGATTCAGGGTGGCTTACAATTTTTGGGATACAACCCAGTGTGCTCAGCAATAGCCTTCATTCCATTGTATATGCCTGCTTATTACTAAGCGGCATTTTTACAAAGTCAGCTTATTGCCCCCAACAATCTTGGGTCCTCAATTTACCTACCCCGAGAGGATGGAAGGCTGAGTCAACCTTGAGCCTGGTGGGATTCGAGCCTACAGTAATTGTAGGCAGCTGGAACTTAAATGCAGGCATTTAACAGCCTGAGCCACCAAGGCCCAAGGTTAAGAAGAGTCACATTTTTATCAGTGAATAGTTGTGAATATATAGGAAATAAAGATTTTACCAAGCAAAGAAAACCTGTTTTTTTTTTACTGGAGTACCCTTTGAATAACTGGAGTACCCCTTTACTGGAGTACCCCTTTGAACCCACTGGAGTACCCCTTTGAAGACAAATATTCAATTTCCTGTTTTTAAGCATTATTTTCTAGATCTTTCAACAAGTATGGCAGCACACATACACAGTAAAACACATGTGATTGTTTTTGCTTATGTTTATTTCAGACATAGCAGTTCATTTAACCATTTTATTTTTTGAGATAAACATTGCATCATAAACTTTTTTTAATATTCCAAAATGTAAATTTGAGTAAATATTACATGTTCTTTTATTTACTACATAGGGAAAGATTAGTGTTAGAAGAATGGCTCAATTGTTAATCCAGATTTTTAGGTTTTAGAACAATTTGTCAATATTTTTATTTATAGTCTTAATAGGATTTACAGCATGTCCTTGACATGCAACCACTTGTTTAATAATTATGTGAAGTTTTGATATAGAAGAGCAAAAATGGCAGAGGGGTGGAGTGAAATGGGGGATCAGCCTAGAATCTGTACATAACCACAAGAGAACTAAGTCAAATCCTTCTTGAGTGCCATTGACCCTTATCTAACCCTGAGCAGGTGTTAGCCATTACTTGAGAAGATTTCTGTGCATAGGCTTTTAGCAATAAATCAGTCTAATTGAAACTTCATGTGTAGACATGGTATCCACACCTGAAACAATAGTGCTGAAAAAGGTGACATGACAGTTTGGTATTCTTACCGTGTTTCCCCGAAAATAAGACCTACCCCGAAAGTAAGACCTAGCACTATTTTCTAAACCTGCCCTAATATAAGACCTACCCCGAAAATAAGACCTAGTGTAAATCTCCAGTTCCAGGAAGACTTTTCAGGGAGCAACCGTGCACCCGCGAAACACCCCCACACACACACTCACACCCACTATTTGGCACCATAAATATATAAGACCTACCCCAAAAATAAGACCTAGTGTGTTTTTGGGAGCCAAAAATAATATAAGACAGTGTCTTATTTTCGGGGAAACACGGTACAACCATTACAGCATCCCCGCACTCATGTGATCGTGATTCAGTGCTTAGCAACCAACTCATGCTTACCATAATTTCAACATTCTCAAGCCACATAACTTGTTCTGGCTTGGAATAAACTGGATTTTCTTTTAACAAAAGCTCTGCACTTTAAATTCTCTAGAAGTATTTTGTTGAATTCTCAATATTTCTGCAAACATTTATAGTGATTCTGTCGATGTTGAACGATTAGAGTTTCAAACAGCACAAGAGGAAACCATTCATTAAAGACACTTAGCAGTTGTGAAAGCAACAAACTTAGCATTCATGAAATAAGGGAGCATAATTCCTTAACAAAAATTGAGAAGCGGCCCGATAATTTCAATGCTAAAGGGATCTAATGTGATCAGGAAAGTGATTTTGACTTTATGGGAACAGATTGATAACAGTTAGGAGCTGTAGTAAAAATAGATTCAGTGAGATGGAAATCAGTAGAAAAGATCAATAGGAAAGAAATCAAAGGAAAAATAGTTAATATAACAATGGCTTTCTAAAAATCTATAATCTGAATTTACTGAAAATATAATTTTACAATTCTTGGTGCTAAACCTATGAGAAAGAAAATATATAAAAGGGTCAGAGGAGAACTAAAATGATCAGGGGATTCTATTAACAAGTAAAGGTTAAAACATGCGGGAATTTTAGCAAAGGTGAAATGGTACATGAAGCCAACATTATGCATGGCATGTGAACAGAAAAATGTTATTTTCTCAAAATAGCAGGTAAATCTACCAAGCTGAGTAGAAGATTTATAAGTAAAAAGATCTAGCATTTCTTTCTTGCACGGGTGGAGGAAAGTTCCTTTTACTCTGTCTGGTTCTCATTTTAAGCAAAATAACATTTAAAAACAGCCAGCTTTGCTGGCTGAGGAACTCTGAGAATTGAAGTCCACAAGTCTCAAGTTGCCAAGGTTGGAGACCCCCTAATCTACACTCCAGAGTCAATGTGCTGTAGCACATCAAAAAAAAGGCAGCTGTCTGGCCTACCCTTTAAGCATTGCAAGGAAATCCTTCAGAAATTATTTTTGCAGTGTAGGTGTGAGGGGGAAATGTGGTTGGAAATTTGTGAATGGATAGATGAGAGAAACAAATATTCTGGAATTGGAGGCGGTAGGAGGGAGTGAGATACTACACACAGCCCTAAAAATAGTTATTCTTTGTGAAGAAACTGTTAGGATTGCTAACAAAATGCCACTCAAAGCTACAGCTCTTTCAGAATTGTATGAATTGCAGGGGGCCAAAAGTCTGAGTGTCACACAATATTCCCTAGCATGCATAATGTAGTCCTCGTCTGACGACCACAACTGGAACCAAAATGCATGTTGCTAAGTAAGGTAGTTGTTAAGTGACTCACTGCAATTGTTAAATGAATCATATGGTTCTTAAGTGAATCCAGCTTCCCCATTGATGTTCCTTGTTGCAGTTCCTGTGGGAAAGTCACATGCGGTAATCATGTGAGCCTGGCATGTCATTAATACATGCTGGTTGCCAGTGCGCCCACATTTCTATCACATGAACGTGGGGATACTGTGTCAGTCATAACAGCAAGGACCAGTCATAAGTCACTTTTTTCAGTGCCCTTTGTTAAGTTTGCATGAAGAGTCAGACGCGAGGAGTTCCAGCAAAGACTTTATTAGTGACGACAGCTCGAATGGACCCGTCCTGGCTTGGCTACGGCTGCTTTTATAGCCTGCAGCTAGCTGCCAGCCAATGGGAGTGCAGGATTCTTCCCGCACTATTTAAACCAATACCATTTGACATTTTACAAGAACAGTTCAAATAAACCAATAACATTCAAACCTACATACATAACACCCCTCCCCACTAGGTTCAGTCCATACCAAACCCCAACCTATCTAATGTATTCCTTTAAATAGGTGGGGCTCTTACGGTACGTTGAGACCTTCGTGGTTCAGAAGCTTTAACGTTCTCACCCAGTGAGAGAGGAAATGTGTCTGCTGACATTTCCCTGTTGGGACTTCCTGTGAAAGGAGACCCTGTTAGGTTGTTAGACTCTGGTCTCTCCTCCCAACCCATCTCCATTCCAATGTCAGCACCCAAGTCAGGTAGTGATGTGCAATCTTCCACTTCTTGGCTTTGTGACAGGGTTCGGGATGGTTCCTGTCGCAATGGCTCGCTTACACATGGGGTTGATTCCTGTTTGCTGATTTTCTCCTGTTCCCCCTTCCCCAGAAGAAACATCAGGTGAGGGACCTAGAGGGAGACAGGGGCGATGTTCTGAGGGACCCTGGATCTGTTGGTCAATGTGCCTGCTCCAGAGGAGGCCATCCTCTGTTTGTACCCTGTAAGAACGAGGGCCTGTGATGTGAGTTATTTCAGCAGGAATCCACAAAGGGTCACCTAGAAGGTTCCTAGCATAGACAGAATCTCCCACACTAAAAGAACGAACTTTGGAAGTGGAATCCAGTGGTGCGTTGGGTGCGTAGTGGGATGAAGGCGTCAAGGGAAGACCTAAGTTTCCTGCCCATCAACAACTCTGCTGGGGACAAGTTAGTTGATGGGCTAGGAGTGATGTGTTGAACACTAAGAAGCTTTTCAAGCTTCTCAGTGATGTCCCCAGGACCTAGCTGCTGAAGCTTCTCTTTGGTAAAGCGACATGCGTTCAGCCCGGCCGGGCAGAAGGGTGCCCAGGGGCAGTGAGGGCATGTCTGATGCCCTGTTGAGCTAGAAAGGATTCAAAAATGTTAGATGTGAATTGAGGGCCATTGTCAGAGACAAGGACATCTGGTAACCCATGGGTTACAAACAATTTTCTAAGCTGCTTGATAACAGCCTCAGTAGTAGTGGATGTCATTGGAATTACCTCTAGCCATTTGGAGTATGCATCTACTATCACTAGAAAAGTGTGCCCTCTTGTAGGGCCTGCAAAATCAATGTGGATTCTAGACCATGGGCCCCTAGGACATTCCCATTCCTGTGTGGGGGAGAGGTGGGCAGGTCTGACTACCTGGCAATTGGGACAAGAGGCTACCCAGTTTTCAACCATTTTGTCAATACCTGGCCACCATACATAACTCCTGGCCAAACCTTTCATCCTTACAATCCCAGGATGACCCTCATGTAACATTTCCAAAACCTCCCTTTGCAGTTTTGCAGGAATAACCACCCTGTTACCCCACAAAATACATCCTCTTAATACAGATAATTCAGTTTGCCTGGACTTAAAAGGTTGGGCAAGGTGAGGTAGATCTTGAAGAGGCCAACCTTTCTTAATCCAGCCCATAACAGGTGCCAACACAGCATCTTTGGCAGTTTCTTTGGCAATCTCAGCAGCATGGACTGGAAGCTTAGCAACGGTCTCCAGGAAAAAGGTGTGAGTTTCAAGTTCAAAGTCCTCCTTGTGGCAAGGTAGTGGGCAACCGACTCAGTGCATCAGCATGTCCAATGTCCTTGCCAGGCCTGTGAATCAGTTTGTAGGAATAGGCTGCAAGAAATTCAGTCCACCTCAGCATTCTTGGTGACAGGATATTAGGTGTAGGTTTGTCTCCTGCCACAATGCCTAGTAAAGGTTTGTGATCTGTAACAATGGTGAATGACCTGCCATACAGATATTCATGAAATTTCTTAACAGCTGCAACAACTGCTAAAGCCTCCTTGTCCAATTGGCTATAATTCCTCTCTGCTTTGGACAGCGTGAGAGTAAATGCAATTGGGCTTCCCGTCCATTGGGAAGCCTGTGACTCAAACCCCCCACTCCAAAAGGGGATGCATCACAAGTCAGAACAACAGGTAATTCTCAGAGAATTGTATCAACACAGCATCAGACGTGATTAGTCTCTTAATACTGTTAAATGCTGACTGTTCCTTCCGCCCCCAGATCCAAACAGCATTCTTATCAAGTAGGCGATGTAAGGGCTCAGCAATAGATGCTTTGTGAGGTAGAAACATGTGGTAAAGTTAATAAGGCCAAGGAAGGCTGCAAATCTGCCTTGCATCGAGGTTTAGGGGCTTCATTGATTGCTTTAACCTTGGCATCAGTAGGATGGATGCCATGCTTGTCAATCATATACCCAGGAACTCAACTCTGTCTGTTTTGAGTGTACATTTGTCTTCCTTGACTTTAAACCCGCTTTTCTGAATCTGGTAAGGACTTCTCTGAGTTTTCTTGAAGCTGAGTGTCATTTTCAGCAGAGATTAATACATCATCAAAATAAGGCACTACCCCTGGCAGTCCTTGCAACATTCTTTCCATAAGGCTCTGAAAAATGCCAGGTGCCACGCCACTCCAAATTGTAGTCTTTACATTTGAAGGCACCTCTATGGGTCACAATTGTTTGTGCTCTGCAGTGGCATCATCAACTGTTAATTGTTGATATGCCTGAGCCAAATCCAGTTTAGCAAATACTGTACCCCTGCCAAGGGAATGGAGCAGATGATGCACAACTGGTACAGGATATGCCTCTGTTGCAGCGCATGGTTAAGTGTCCCCTTGTAGTCACCACAGATTCTCACTGACCCATCAGACTTGACTGGTGTGACTATGGGTGTTTCCCATCTGGAGTGGTCAGTAGGCTCTAAAACCCCTTGAGCAATGAGTTTATCTAATTGTGCATCAATTTTTCCTTTAAAGCAAATGGGACCCTCCTGGGCTTTAAATGAATTGGGGCACCTTGGGGTCTAGGCTGAAAGCAATAGGGGTCCCCATATACTGCCCAGTCCTTCTGAAGACCTCTGGAAACTCAGACTTCAAGGACTCTTCCCAGTCAGAACTGCTCACGTGATGGATGCCAGTCACCTCGATGCCAAGTGGCTTGAACCACTCAAGTCCCAGCAAACTTGGGCGATCCTTGTCCACATGGTCAGCAAACGCTTGGTGTGGCCTTTAAACTGCACGCTGAAATCTCTCGCTCCAACTACTGGAATCTTGTTCCCTTGGTAGTCTTTGAGAGTCAGTGCTTGCTTCTGGAAATGCTTTTCTGAATTTTGGGAAAGTCTGTGGATAGTGTCCCATGACACCATAGATAAATAAGAGCCTGAGTCCACTTCCATTTGGCAAGGTCTTCCTTCAATAAACACCTTCACATGTACTTTTCTGCTTTTTAAGGGTGAAGAATGACCAATAGTGATTGTTTGGTGAGTTTCATTCTTGCCATTTGCTTCTAAATTTCGCCCCATTTTTTCAAGGAAATTGTTGGGCTTAAAGTCTCTATCAGTGAATTTCTTCCTAGCTGGTGGAGTTCTGGATGATTTGCAGACTCTGGCTATGTGACCCCTTCTCACAACGTAGGCAAATGGAGTCAAAGAACTTGTAATCAGTGCGGGGTGGCCACAGCCTCTGCAATAGAACCCTTGCCTGTTCTTCCCAGAGTCTTTTCTTTTCTTCTCCATTCTGAGTTTAAAAATCCCCTCCGCCTCACTGCCATCAGAATCAGAGTCTATTTGTTCAGAATGAGTAGATGTGGATTTATCCCCATCAGAATGGCTTGAGGCCTGGCTTGAGGCCTTGTTAATCTTTTTCATGGCCGCTGCTGAGGACTTGGTAGCTTCCGCTGAAACAGCTTCTTCAATGGCCTCTTTAAACGTGATCTTAGGTTTCATTAATAGTTTGCTTTGTAAAACCTTATCTTTAAGGCCTAAAACAAACCGATCACGCATGGCCTCTTCTGTTGAAAGTCACAAGCACCCCAATGTCCCTTAAACTTGCCACAAGTCATTAACATTCTCGCTATCCCTTGATCCCGACGGTAAAATTCGTCTCTCTTAATGAGGCACGATACTTGTGGGCGAATGGGCTCAAAAGTTTTTCTAAATCGGGCCATTCCATTACCTTCAGCTCTGCTGCTCCCGCCAACGCTTCGCCATTTTGAAGACTGCCGGACCGCAGTGTGTGAGAAAGACCGCCTCTTCCGCTCTCGGGATGCCGGCGAGATCGTTCTCCAGGAACATGTGGAAACGATCCACATACATTCCCAGTCTTCCGTCGCCGGATCGAACGGTGCTGGGGGGTGTTCAGCGCAGCCATCTCGCCAGTTGCTTGTTCGTCGCGCGTCTTCTCTTCAGGGAAATCCCACCTTCGCCGCCAGTGTTAAGTTTGCATGAAGAGTCAGACGCGAGGAGTTCCAGCAAAGACTTTATTAGTGACTACAGCTCAATGGACCCGCCCTGGCTTGGCTACGGCTGTTTATAGCCTGCAGCCGTAGCTGCCAGCCAATGGGAGTGCAGGGATTCTTCCCGCACTATTTAAACCAATACCATTTGACATTTTACAAGAACAGTTCAAATAAACCAATAACATTCAAACCTACATACATAACCCTTGTATCTTCAAATCATCTTAGACAAATGTTTGTAAGTCAAGGACTGCCTATATTGCTTTACAGGAGGTAAAAAGAAAGACTGGAGAATGTGGATAGGCCTTGCACAAATAAAGACAATGATATTCAGAAATGCAAAAAGCATTCCTTCCTACTTCAAAGTATCAAGATCAAGAATGAAACTCGCCACTTTTGAGAAATAGAAAGAGTGATAATTCTTATTTTGTTTTAAAAAGTTGGTGCCCTGAAAACTCTCAAAGCAAGCAAAAAGGTGTGTTTATTCTGCTGATATTGATTTGTATGTGGCTCGGTTTCCAACATCAGCAAATTTCAGCTTCCAACTCTTTTTTTGTGTTCCTTTGTGTATATTACTTGTTTTTTGAAACAGAAAATGAGGGTTATGTAAGAGGGATTTTGGGGGTGTGAAGGATTTAATCATAAACTTGAAGAGAGTATGTTCATTCTGGAAAGGTAGAATTATACTCTGATAAAAGAAATCATTTGCTGCAGTGAGAGAAAAACATAACTACATTTAATGTGTCTAAAAGTTGACAGGAAAGAAGAGCAAAAAGCCACATCCATTTTATTGCTCAAATCAGTTTTAAATGAAACAACATGGGAAACTGCATTTCAGTAGCATTTAAAACTTGTTAAAAATGCCGCTTAGTAATAAGCAGGCATATACAATGGAATGAAGGCTATTGCTGAGCACATGGGTTGTATCCCAAAAATTGTAAGCCGCCCTGAGTCTTTGGAGAAGGGGCTGATATAAATGTAATTTTTAAAAAATGCTGCCCTTTATTTTAGTATCAGAGAGATAGGCATAAAGGAATATTGCCAATTTAGTGTGTACCATTTCCTTTGCATTCAAACTGTTAAAGTTGCTTGCTTTGGTTGACTATTCTTGAATGAGGTTTTGTGTTGCTTAGCTGTATTTTTCAGGATCAGAAAAAATATGGGGTTAATATATTGGTTTTTAATGGGTGGATTACCTTCCTTCATCCTGCCTTTTCCAGATGCTGTACAGCCAAGACTGTTTTGATGGTGCTGTGTGGCTCATAATGTGTCTTCGCATTCCTTTACTGTCCTTTTTTGTTCTGGTATTTGCCATAGTTAATGTGTAGATCAGAAAATGGGAATGCAACCGATTGATTTTAAATGGCAGAATTATCCCCATTCTTATGCAATGTGTAGCTGTTATGGATTCACACAGAAATTATTTCATTTCTTATGAATGAGCAAAATGAGGATGAAACTATTGTCTTTATTTTCCCAACTATTGTTTGTTTTCCCAACTATTGTCTTTATTTTCTTTACCAAGATATTTTTAGACTGTTAGCCAAAGATACCAGTTCAACACCACAGTGACTCCAGTAGCTGTCAATAACCAAATACTTTTAAAAAGAAAGTTAATTTCTCCAAAAAGATTCCCCATTCCTCACACTCCATCACATATTTTATATTCACGAAGTATCCATTGTCAAGATTACTAATCTAATGCTTGATAGTCCTCTAACAGATTCCCACTTCTGTTTCCTAACTATCCAGTCCACCTAAGCTAGAACTTTCCAAATTCACCATGCTGATTATCTATATTTTGTTCTTGATATTCTCTCCTAGCTGTCAACTTAAATCTTTATATCAAATGTCCAGAGTTGTGATCGCTAAAAGGCCATGGGTAAATATTTTGGACCTACAAATTCTCTGTCCCACTTGACTTGCAAAAATTGTTTTCAATAGTTTGTTAATTTAAAAAAAGGAAAATGAATGTGCTACAAAGGGCAGAATGAAACTCTAATCCCAATTTTATTTACAAGAATAGCCACGGGTCTTATATTTGAGTAAATGTATATTGCCTTTTCTTTGCCTGACTACCTGTATCTATTGTATGAGGAAGTAGAAGAATTATTTATTTTGTGCCTTGAAGTATCCAGCATGGCAATCACTTTCTATAATATTTCTAAAATATTTTAAAGTGTTTTTCACTGAAAGACAGGGGAGATGGCTTACACTAATAACATTTGTATCATTAACTTTCCTTACTTTAAAACCTTTATTCTGTTGCTAGGTTAATGTAGTTTACATCTGTGGGTAGTTATCATGTCACTAGTGCCATTGTTCACAATTTTTGCATGCAACCTGCAGCAAAAACACATGTTCTCAATTGCCCAAATGAAGATTTTAATAACCCTTAGATAGCAGAAAATGCTAATCACAATAAATGTAAACTCAACATAGGACTAAAATATGTAGGCAAACTATAATATTAATGTTCTAACCTTAAGGATTAGTACGGTTGACAGATTTAAACTCAGAGGCTTCTTTTTGGCCCCATGTCCACGGAGCCTGCTTGTAACTAACAGTCTATGTAGTGGCTCTGCTACTGAAGCTTTATGTGGTAAAAAAAGGAACATATAGAAATTTAAAAGCCCTAGAAAAGATTGTAGGTTGGTTTTGTTGGTCGGTGTTGAAGCATCGTAAATGGCAAGTACCTTGTGGTTCAATGGGATGAATGCCAGCTGCTCTATACAATATCCAAGGAAACCCACCTGGGTGACAGCAAAGTTGCACTTGTCCCTTTTAAGTTTTAAGTCCTGCTTTTTGAAAACAAGTTAGTACCCTTGTAGGCGTGTATGAGTTCTGTTTTTGTTGGTGGCCAAGATAAGGATGTAGTCAAAATAAGGAATGACTCCTGGAATGTCTTGCAGTAAATGTTCCATTAGGCATTGAAAATTCCTGGGGCTCCACGCTAATGCCAAACTGCAGGTGCTTGCATTTAGAAGCTTCCCTATGCGTATACTACGTTTTGGATTTCAGTAGTTGTAGATCAATGAAACATCATCTTTTTCTTTCAAATGCACAATTTGGCCAAATATATAAGGAAAAAAGATCCTTTCAAAACAAAATGTATTAAGAATTAGCTAGTATATTTTAGAAAGTGTGCTTCTACAGACCCCACAGCAGAATAAAGTAAAATTATTCAAACTACCTAAGAATTTCTCCTGCTTATGAAACTGATTTTGTAATGAAATGATTTTAGCTAGGAATAATTTCTAATAATTCTATCTTAATTACTACTCTGATTTGGGGCTTATCTGTAGAGCAGTCAAAATGCTTTAGATGTCAGTTTCTCTGGCTTTAATACTCAAATGTAGTAGAGTAGAAATTAAAAAAGGAAACAAAAATGTAGGTTTTTTTCACTTTCTCATATTTTTAAACATATACACACATTAGTCAGCAACATAAAAAAATTAATCGACAAAATATATACAAAATAAGGAGAAAAAGACACATAGCTAAATATATATACACACATACACACATAGAGAGATATCTTTCGCTGTATTGCTCCATACCTTTCTCTTCTACTCTACCAATGACTATGAACACATCTGTGCATTTGGATATATTGATAAACCTCAATTTACAAATATTTCTTTAATGACTGTTCAAAGTGGCATTGAAAAAGTGATTTAAAACTGATTCTCCCAGGTACAATTGCCACAGTATTTCCATAATCACCTCATCCAAATTCACACCCTTAGCAACCAGCATCCCCAAATCATATTTGTGACCTTTCCAGCTGGCTTCTGATAACACAATTCACTTAACAACCATAGTACAAAAGGTCATAAAAGTGGGAATGACTCACTTAACAACTATCTTGCTTAACAATGGAAATTCTGGTCCCAATTGTTGACTACCTGTATACTACTTTTAATGATTTAGCAATTGTAATGTCAGAGTCCCTGGGAGTTGAGTGGCATATAATTTAAAAAATTATTATTATGGTTTATTGCAGTCAGCCAGATATTTAGAATGTTGAGGATTGGTTGTAAGTGCCACTTGGTCAGCACTGTCTTAACTTCAAATGGTTGCTAAATAAGGGATTGTTAAATGAGGACTATCGATATAGCTTCAAGGGCTGGGCTGTTTTGAAAATACATTTTAGAAAAGTACTCTGAATGTAATTGAATTATTAACTGAATTCTCATTAAAGAAGGACATTCCTGTCCACTTAGAATGGAAGGATATTATGAAAGGAGCATTCAGAATATTAATTTGATCATATACTGTATATTTATGGCTATGATGTCTCCGCATTTTTAAAAAAACCTCCTTGTTTTCACATAGTCAACCTAAAAA